>CM022778.1:1626678-1921678 GCA_012411365.1 Ameiurus melas | reverse complement strand
AAGAATATGTCAGAGACTGGTGGACAACTATGCAAAACGCCTACAAGAACGCATGTCTACTAAAGGGGACAGTACTAGCTTCTGAGCCCAAGGGTGTACTTACTTTTTCCTCAGAAGAACATCACACATCACAGTAGAAAAGCTCATTTTCCTTGTGGTTTTGTTCAAGTATATCGACTTTATTAATAGGCACTATTTCAATGATGATCAAATGTTTGCTCGTCCAAACGTGTCAACAATTTCCATCGGGTGTACTTATTTTTTCACATAACGGTACGTTATGTGAAATTGTCCGCAGTGTATGAATGTGTGTATGATTGTGCGCTCTGATGGTTTGGCACCCCGTCCAGGGTGTCCCCCACCTTGTGCCTCGAGTTCCCTGGGATAGTCTCCAGGCTCCCTGAGACCCTGTGTAGGATGAGCGGTATGGAGAACGGATGGATGGATATACTTTCTTTTTTACACTCAGCCCACAAGCGTGTATACCGTCACCTCAATGCTGGTCAGCTTCCGAGTAAAACCCACCGATGCGCCACATGTCCTCTCCTTTCCATTTACACCCCTCTGTTGGTTCTCTATCTATATCCCCGGGTTCTGATGGTCTTTGAATAAAGCAGCGTGGAGGAGAAAGGTACGGTCATGCATCACAGAACATCTCCAGATGAATAAACGATCTGAATGAATGAGCATGGACAGAGGAAGGTGATGCGTGTTCTCGGGAAGCGCGCATGTTTTTATTCCTGCAGGAAAGCGATCTGACGTTACTGCTTCTGTCCTCACAAAGGAACCGTGTGGAAGATGAAGTGAACCGGGAGTCTGGTTTATTTCTGTATAGCGTCTTGTAACGCTGTTCATTTATTTCAGAAAAACGGATTATAACATTACAAGCAGAGTCGTTAATAAATGATCTTTCTGTAAAAGAGGTCGTTCAAACAATTATTAATAGTAATGCTACCTAGGGGGGCAACACAATTATCCTGTTACAGCAAGGTACGATAATTAGGTAATAATTGGTGTGATATTGGATGGAAATGTGATTAGGGACTTTGCTTGAACTCTTGGTAAATGTGAGAGGTGATTAAATTATTAAAATACACCGGGTTTAATACGAGTCAATTGAAAAATAATACGTACGTGCTTACAACAGTGAAATGACATCCGCAATGAGGAACTGAGTTAGCATGTCCTTGGTTCTGGGACTGAGGGATCTGCCCATGGCGTGGGTTTTATTCAGCTTGACGTACAACACCTGAGTGCCCGGGCTCTCACCAGAGATCAGTCTGAAAGACCAGAGGTTGTGCATACATCCATGTCTCAGGCTCAGAGATCCCTCCGAGCGAAAAAAAAAAACAAAAACAAAAAAAGAGCGATTTTGGTGTGAAGTTGGTAATTGAAGATCTTGGAAGCACAGATGGGAATCTAATTAAACCCAATGAAGATGGAGAAGACTCTGGGTGCTGATTTCCAGACTAACTCATCTTCAGAGGGTGCTCACAGGTCAGATGGATAAAGTGATGCAGGAAATCGCTTTGTCCTACTGACCTCTAAACAGCCTCTTTCAGAGACAGCTTCCTCAAACACATCCATCTCATGTAGCCAAGAAGCCATGTGTATTATTTTTTAATGCGACTTGCATACCCAAAGGAAGCCGGTGAGGTCCATCTGTGTAATCACAGGTCTATCGTTAGAAGATCTTCGTCGTTATCATTATCTGACATGGAGAACACACACTATCGTCCAGTCTGTTATAGTCACACACCTGCTCAGGTCTTGCCTCCAGGCTGCACTGGCGTTTAAAGGGAACCCGATCGATCGTGACTGGAATAGCAGCCGTAACACAAATCTTATTATGGGATGGTGCTGATTTGTTCCAAACTCCACCCAGGTGATCAACGCTGCCCTGACGCTGGCGGCTCGTCCCCAGAGCAAGGTGGCTCAGGACAACATGGACGTGTTTAAAGACCAATGGGAGAAGCAGGTGCGCATTCTGACCGAGGCTGTGGATGACATCACGTCCGTCGATGACTTCCTGTCTGTGTCAGGTGAAGTAAAAACTTTCAAATTCGAACCTGAATTTGAGGCGCTTCGTTTGCCAGATCCGGTCTTTCTAATTAATCTTCTGTTCCTAATAATCTCCAGGTGTTTTGCTTTAACGAACACGATCAGACTTTGTGTTATTCTTTAGTTTCTTTTACAAATGTAATCTGTTACCTCACGATCAGTAACCGTGTTTGTTTTGGTGAATTCTTTATATCTCCTTGGTTTGTTTCCTAATCGTCATTTATTTTTATACCCCTCTGTTTCTTTTAGAGAACCACATCCTGGAGGATGTGAACAAGTGTGTGATCGCTCTCCAGGAGGGGGATGTGGACACGCTGGACAGGACAGCGGGGGCAATCAGAGGTCGCGCGGCTCGTGTGGTCCATATCATCAACGCCGAGATGGAGAACTACGAGCCGGGCGTGTACACCGAGCGAGTCCTGGAGTCCATCAAGCTGCTGTCTGAAACCGGTGAGCCGCTACCTCTGTAGCACTACCGCGCACTTTACTTTTACTGAGGAACAATTTGTCATCTTCCCATTGCGTGCGTGGGCATGGACAACCTGGACAGACTTACACAGGGTAGTTTGTTTAGACGTGGTGAAGAAGTAACTGGTGCTTTGTGAGGAGATGCTGGTTTTCTAGGAGCAGAGACGACGCTCGCTGAATAACAACGAGATCTCTCCGCAAAAGCAAAGGTATGGACTGGAGTGTAGAGACGTACTGAGAAATACTATAAACTTCTTCAGAAGAAGTACCAACTCAATTCATGTTTTATAAATCACAGTAGATATAAATCGTATATATCACCTCGTCTTGAAGAAAACTTGCAGAGTCTCCTCAGGATTCAGTACTTCATAGTAAATGTCTATCAAGATTCCTGAGATTGTGGGAAATCGTTCGGATTAGCGGTGTGTATGGCAGTACCACTAATTGTATCTGTATCAGACTCAAACCTGAAGAAGGCGTGGCCTAAACTGGAAGGTTTTGTTGTTGTTGTTGTTTCTTTTCTTTTTTTTTAATATTCAACATGAACCCTACCCTTATGTCCCCAGAAACACTGACTCCAGTTCATACCTGGACCGTACGTTTAATCTGACTCGCATAGTTTTAATTTGGACCTGCCTACAATGTTTTCTAACGAATTTACTTGGTTCTGTTTCCTAAAATATGTAAACAAACGAGTAGCCTAATTTAATTCACCGCCACCCTGACCAGGCGGTTACTAAGGATGAATGCTGGGAATGCATCACACAGAACCGCATACTAATGCTAAAGTTAAAGAACATGCGACTTTTTTTTTTATTTTATTTGTATTTAGTTACATCGCTAATTGGCGATTAGCAATTGTCCTACGTTTCGATTGGACTACGATTCTACCTACAACTGAAAAAAAAAAAATGGAACACGTGGTCTGTTGGATTTAACACACACACACACACAAAAAAAATGACGCATGGTTTACATAAAAATCCGACATTTCTCACCAAAACACGATTTCATTGCTCATGCCGAACTCAATTTGAACAAGTTACTATTTACGAGATCGACTTCTGTAACGCGAGCGTGATCCGTTCACGTAGTATTAACATTATGAAATCTTGCGGGGATGTTGGCACTGACACGGTGCTATAGTATACTATAGTCTTTCGATTTGCGTGATTAAAATGTGTGTGGAAGAACAGCGCGGCGATAATGTGGCCGAGCTGGAGTCGATCCGCAGCTCAGCGGAGAGAGACTCGGGTTTGATCATCATCAAGGCGTTGAAAACATATCATCCAATCACGTTGGATGTTCGAAAACAAAACAAAACAAAGAACACTGTACTATAGACCCTTCCAAGGTGGAGAACCCTTCTGAAATGTTAAATCGGTCGACCCAAATCATCATGTTCGAAGCAGCAGAAGCATAAAGATATTCCACAATAAGACATTAGAGAGTTTAGAGGCACGGATCAGCACGTATAATGCTGCTCTACAGGGCCTCCGTCAGGCTGGTGTGAAGTGCCCTAAGGGATTTGGATGGTGGGAACGATTCTACTCTTGTCTACCAAATTTGGTGCTTCTACAACGTACGGTCATGGTTGGTTGAGCATTGTATTATATTGTAGATCCATTAGAAGAAGAAAAGAAATAAATAGAAATAGGGCTCTCCTAAATGGATAGACTAGATTTGTTCTACACAGAAAATATATATATATATATATATATAAAGCGCTCAAAACTTCCGAAGAAAAGTTTTGAAAGGAGCTGGACAGGCTTTGTGTAAAGCGAGTGAAAGAAAGCCAGACAGGAAGTCAGTGTGTGAGAGAGGGACTTCAGGTGCCACCTGTTGCTTCTTTTAAAGCTCATTCATCTTTCAGCAGTTGTTTTTTGTTTTGTCCCCCCCACCACCTTTCACACTCCATTGTCAGTTTGTGGAAGGCAACAATTTCGAGTCTGATGGTCACCACGGCGAGCCCAAACACGCCACCGTCACAGGGAACACGGAGATTTCACTCCCGCGGTGAATCCAGTGCTTTTAAATTACACGCCATCAGAGCGTCTTGCTGATGAGAGAAAACAGCTTTTATCTCAGCTGCTGTTTTGTTGTAAAAGAAAAAAGAAAAAAAAAAAGCGCCCCAGCTGCCTCGTGATGTAGTGTTCGTGTCTCACGCAACTCCATTATTGTTTGAAATCAACTGCTGAGAGGCTGGAAAAATGAGAGAAGCGCTGCCGCGATGCTGACAGCGTTAGAGTGTGTGTGTGTGTGTGTGTGTGTGTGTGTGTGTGTGTTGTGTGTGTGTGTGTGTTTGTGTGTGTTTCTTTTACAGTAAAACAAAGATGTAAGGAAATCACAGATCATGATGGAGCTTTAACTGAATACCAGATACTGATTGATCTATCTATCTATCTATCTATTTATCTATCTATCTATCTATGTATCGATCTATCTATCTATCTATCTATCTATCTATCTATCTATCTATCTCTCTATCTATCTATTTATCATCTATCTATCTATTATCTATCTATCTATCTATCTATCTATCTATCTATCTATCTATCTATCTATCTATCTATCTATCTATCTATCTATCTATCTATCTATCTATTTATCATCTATCTATCTATCTATCTATCTATCTATCTATCTATCTATCTATCTATCTATCTATCTATCTATCTATCTATCTATCTATCTATCTATCTATCATCTATCTATCTATCTATCTATCTATCTATCTATCTATCTATCTATCTATCTATCTATCTATCTATCTATCTATCTATCTATCTATCTATCTATCTATCTCTCTATCTATCTATTTATTTATTTATTTATTTACCTATAGGCTTTTCCTTTCGTTTTTTAGTTACATACTTCATTACCTGCTTTGTTCCTGATTTACATGTTACCATAGACGCCTGTTTGCCTACTTCACTTCCTTATATATACGTACCTTTTCATTTTTTTACACTCGTACACTTGTCGTGAATGCGGAGACGGAGGTGGACGCACGTTTAATAAAAGTTCAAACAAAACACAAAAGACATGAAGCACTCGTGCAGACGGGAAACGAATATAAATCAGTACTTAGGAAATGGGAGAGCGTAACGTGACAAACACGGCCCGACAGCGAGTGCTGAGCAAACCGCGACTACGATACACACAGGATGAGAGTCAGGTGCGGGTGGTCATGTGACCGTGATGCAGAGGTGCAGTGGCGGACGGAAATATAGTCCACAGTCCCCTCTGGAGATTCAGAACAATGCTAAAATTTACAACTTACAAAGTGGAAAAGAAAATGAAAGCTACTATCTGCCTATTGATCTCTTCATCTATTGATCTGTATGTCTCTTTATTTCTTAATCGATCTTCTTCCCTGTTTATTTACATAAGCCCTTCCTTCTTGCCTTCCTTGCATCCTTCCTTCCTTTTTCCTTCCTTCATTCATTCATTTCTTCCTTCCTTTTGTCCTTCCTTTTTATTTCCTTCCGTCCTGCTTTCATTCCTTTCTCCCTTTCTTTCCGTCCTGCTTTCCTTCCTTCCTTCCTTCCTTCCTTCCTTCCTTCCTTCCTTCCTTCCTTCCTTCCTTCCTCCTTCCTTCCGTCCTGCTTTCCTTCCTTCCTTCCTTCCTTCCTTCCTTCCTTCCTTCCTTCCTTCTCCTTCCTTCGTCGTCTTTCCTTCCTTCCTTCTTCCTTCCTTCCTCCCTTCGTCTGCTTTCCTTCCTTCCTCCTTCCTTCCGTCCTGCTTTCCTTCCTTCCCCTTCTCCTTCCTTCCTTCCTCCCTTCCTTCCGTCCTGCTTTCCTTCTTTCCTTCCTTCCTTCCTTCCTTCCTTCCTTCCTTCCTCCCTTCCTTCCTTCCTTTCTCCCTTCCGTCCTGCTTTCCTTCCTTTCTCCCTTCCTTCCGTCCTGCTTTCCTTCTTTCCTTCCTTCCTTCCTTCCTCCCTTCCTTCCGTCCTGCCTTCCTCCCTTCCTTCCTTCCTCCCTTCCTTCCGTCCTGCTTTCCTTCTTTCCTTCCTTCCTTCCTTCCTCCCTTCCTTCCGTCCTGCATTCCTCCCTTCCTTCCTTCCTTTCTCCCTTCCGTCCTGCTTTCCTTCCTTTCTCCCTTCCTTCCGTCCTGCTTTCCTTCCTTCCTTTCTCCCTTCCTTCCTTTCTTCCTTCCTTCCTCTCTCCCTTCCTTCCTTTCTTCCTTCCTTCCTCTCTCCCTCCCTTCCTTCCTTCCTTCCTTCCTCCCTTCCTTCCGTCCTGCTTTCCTTCCTTCCTTCCTTCCTCCCTTCCTTCCTTCCTTCCTTCCTTCCTTCCTTCCTTCCTCCCTTCCTTCCTTCCTGCTTTCCTTCCTTCCTTCCTTCCTTCCTCCCTTCCTTCCGTCCTGCTTTCCTTCCTTCCTTCCTTCCTCCCTTCCTTCCGTCCTGCTTTCCTTCCTTCCTTCCTTCCTTCCTTCCTTCCGTCCTGCTTTCCTTCCTTCCTCCCTTCCTTCCGTCCTGCTTTCCTTCCTTCCTTCCTTCCTCCCTTCCTTCCGTCCTGCATTCCTCCCTTCCTTCCTTCCTTTCTCCCTTCCTTCTTGCTTTCCTTCCTTCCTCTCACCCATCCTTCCTTTCTTCCTTCCTTCCTCCCTTCCTTCCTTCCTTTCTTCCTTCCTTCCTTCCTTCTTTCCTTGCATCCTTTCTTCCTTTTTCCTTCCTTCCATCCTTCCTACCTTCATTCTTCCCGCCCGCCCTTCTTTCCTTCCTTCCTTCCTTACAACCATTCTTGCATCCTTCCCTCCTTCCTTCTTAATACACTCAGAAATTCAACTTAAGCAGGTGTCTAACACGACTACGTTCATGTAACTCATGTCACCAATCCTGAACACGGCACCAGACGCTCCTAATCCTTAGGGTTCGGGTTATAATCAATAAAAAATTCTCCCTTTTTATTTAGATGTACAAACTTGTTTTTTTTTTAATTTATTATTATGTACTGGCTTTTTGTCCAGTTTTCTCCCCTAATTTAGACAGCTTCCTCCAACACACGTCAAGCTTTTGCTTGCTCGTGCATCATCATCATCTCAGTAGAATGCTAACCGCCCTGCCCACGACCTAACGGCTCTCCGTGATTGGCTAGTGTTGCTCTGATCGACAGGGGCAATGATGGGGTATAACCTCCAGCCAATTATGATTGACCCCAAGCTGCACACACACACACACACACACACACACACACACAGCATTGTAAAAAGTTTTTAAAGGATTAGGTTTTTTTTTTTGTTTCAGAAGTCTCTCATTCTAATTCATGTTGAAGGCCGAGTTTATCGCTGGACCTCACACACTGAAGCCAGTGTAGCGATTTACTGCTGAGGGAGTCCCACACACTCCGTGTCACTTTGCAGCAGAAAAGTATGAAAAATGATATTATCAGGGCTTATTACAATCTAATGAGTAGCTAACATGATGCTTGAACTGCCATTTCACCGCCGGCTTCAGGCGAAGGAAAATAAACTGCTTCACTTAGTTCCTTCTCAACCGAGTGAAGGGGGAAAGACGGCTGCGACCGAGTCCGGGCCAAAACAGTAACTTTTACACAATACTGATCAGTAATAATAAGTGGGACAAGGAAGGAGTAGAATAATACAGTTATGAGTGACTGAGTGATGCGGAGAAGCAGAGTGCTTGTTATTTTCCTATAACGACACGTCCTGAAGCGTTTTATTCCTTCTACACCGCACTCTCCACGTGACGTCGTGTATCTTTTTCATCCAGTTACTAAGTCGGTGTTACTAAGAAACCGCATCAAGGAGTTACGGCTTTGCCTCTGACGCTGGAGACTCCTTCCATACATGTTAAATAAACCTCTCCGTATTTTTCAACCTCTTTAAAATCGTTCAAATCCACCCTACAATTCCACGTGAGTCCGTGCTGGTATTCATTTAAACCTGTGATTTGGAGCTGCGCTACTGTCAGAGCTGCTGTTATGTTTTGGAATCCAGAATTCGACAGATCCATCCATCCATCCATCTTCAACCACTTATTCCTGCTTCAGGGTCGCGGGGAACCTGGAGCCTATCTCAGGGAGCATGGGGCACAAGGCGGGGTACACCCTGGACAGGGTGCCAGTCCATCGCAGGGCACAATCACATACACACTCACACACCCATTCATACACTACGGACAATTTAGACACACCGATCAGACTACCATGTATGTGTTTGGACTGGGGGAGGAAACCGGAGTACCCGGAGGAAACCCCCGCAACACGGGGGGGGGAGAACATGCAAACTCCGCACACACATGGCCCCGGCGGGAATCAAACCCCGGATCCTGGAGGTGTGAGGCGAACGTGCTAACCACTAAGCCACCGTGCGCCCAATTCGACAGATAATATTTCATAATATTTCATTAATAACAGTGTTAATAGCACCATTACAGAATATCTCTTCCCTCCTGTCTCCCAGGGGGATGAATACGACGTCGTGCGCACATTTTAAACGCTTTGGTATCCATCGCTTCGGGGAAATGAGCAAAGACCCACGTTCTTATCTCACCGAACTATCTTATCTTTTCTACGTTTCCGAGTCGTCTCATTCTACACGGGTGAAAATAGATGGAGTCGACCGCCAAAGTGCGACGACGACGACGAACCGAAAATTGCTCGATCGCGCGCAACTCTGTCGTCTATACCGAGAATTATATACTGAAGGCATGAGCTCGTATTATACTTCACTCTCATGTCACGTAGAAGCGTTTTCTAGTGGTCTATTTGGCTGTGATTTTACTCCAGCTTGGGTAAATGGCACCTACAGTATCGTGGCTGTTTTTGTTCTCCGCTTTAAAACGGGTGTTTAAGGGATACGCTGTCAGGGCAGAGAGACGTGTGAGGGATAAGTCGAACAAGCAAAAGGAAATAAACAAACAATCAACAACACATCACAGGTCCTGCTATTCGTCATCTCCACGCAGCTCGGTGACGATCCTCAGAGAGAGCTGGTTTATAAATGTCACGTATCCGGAAACTCTGGACTCCATTTCCCATCAGCCACTGCACTACACCACATGACCACATGCGCCACCTCATGCACCTGGTTCACGTTTCTGTTAATGAGCACCGATGTGTATATATAGTCTTTGTCTGCACTCGCTCTTTGTCTTTCGTTGTTGTCGACTCACGTCGTTTATGTCTCCGTGTTTTGTCTCTTGCCACAGTATTATGCCAAGTTGTCTTAGTGTCTTTGTTTCGTTGTTGGTTTGTTTAAAATAAATGTTTAAAATCTGCGATTGCTTCTGCCTCCGCCTTCCAGACGTGACAATAAAGAGCAGATTTCTTTACGAGCAAGCCTGTCGACAGGCTAACCTCAAATCTAAAAAGAAATATGTTTTAAAAAAAAAAAAGACAAACGTATTATTTACATGTAAAAAAAAAATAAATAAATCCCTTGTTTTCTCATAGTTCTTGTCATGAGGTTAGTCCTACGTTTGTGTTTTTCATTTTAAATATGAATCAAATGACAAATGACACTTTTATATTTTATGACCGAAAGAAAGAAAGAAAGAAAGAAAGAAAGAGAGCACATTTATACTTGAGCCGTTTGTGTGGTTTTCAACAGTCCTGAAAGATCTATTAAGAATTGAAAATGTCAGGTTCTACTTTTCTTTTTAAACCTACAGTATTCGCTGTTCTAGGTATAGCCTCTTATCGTGAGCTGTCTTCCATTCACAATACATTTATTCCCAACACTATAGTCTATACGCCCTGCTTCCCTTCTTAAGTGCCGCTCCGACGGACATGCTTTTAAAACACCTACTGTGAAAATCGGACTGCCTGCTCGATACCAGACTCTGAAAAAAATATTCCGTTCTAGCGTAGCGCCTGTTTAATTTCTCAAAGCGGCTCCTCAACGCAAGCAGCTCCATTCACTGGGAGCCCAGAGGGAGTGAATACCTTTTCTTTCATTTTTAAAATATATATTTAAAAAAAAAAAGCGTTTTAGCTTTCTGCTGTGTGCTGTTAAGAAGTGTTACGGAGTGCATGGGTCATAAAGCCACTCTTAAAGGATGGAGATTAAGAAAAAGGATAAAATATGTGGTGCATTATGTGTCTGTGAATAAATCAGGAGTAGAACTGGAACAGGTACGTGGGAGACTGATACCAAATGGTATTCATTAGCAGAGCTTGAACTTAACAATATGTGGTGTTTGATCAGATCAGGACTCGGCTTACGGACTCTTGATGTGGTGAAGTGGATAAAGAGTGGACAAGAAGCTGATATCTTCTCTTCTTCTTCTTGTTGTTGTTGCTATGGCCATGTCTCCAGAGCTCTTAATCAGATCTGAACAGATTTCGATATTTAGACCATTTGCGTCACTTACGTCTCTCTCTCTCTCTCTCTCTCTCTCTGCAGTGATGCCCCGCTTTGCCGAGCAAGTGGAGGTCGCCATTGAAGCCCTGAGCACCAGCCCGCCTCAGCCCTTCGAGGAGAATGAGTTCATCGATGCCTCACGTCTGGTCTACGATGGTGTGCGTGACATCAGAAAAGCCGTCCTGATGATACGGGTGAGCATACATAAGCAGGGATGCTATCCATCCATCTTCTACCGCTTACTCCTTTTCAGGGTCGCGAGGAACCTGGAGCCTATCCCAGGGAGCATCGGGTACAAGGCGCATGGGGTACACCCTGGACAGGGTGCCAGTCCATCGCAGCAGCGATGCTATATATTATATAATATAGATATAACACTATATGACGCCTGAGCACATGACCATCACGTGATAATTTTAGTACAGATCCGAACATTTTAATCCGCACTCAGTGATGACGCTGAATCGGATTGTTTGCCGTACATTTGAGGAAAACCAAAAAAAACTTGAACGATGACTTTCGAGGATCGTAGCAATGAATACACACACAAAATGAGCCAGTTATTTATCCCCAGCGCTGATAATGATCTTGCAAAAGAGAAAACGGAGGAAAAAAAAAAAGAAAAACCAGGACTAATTTCACCCCGTCGAACAAAAGCAACGGAATTATTTTTCAGTAACATCTGGCGTACTCTAATAATACAATAACGACGCCGCGCCACCTCCATTTACCCGGCGCACATCTGGTCCTGTAGCACTTAATGACTTCTACATATGGTGTAATGTGTTTTAGACACTGATATATTTCATAACTTAATTCTATTAGTTATAGAAATATTGGCTTTGAAAAAATACATACCCATACATATAATTCCAGTAATGTGTATGCATAATTGATTACCATGTCTGTTCAGCCTCTGTTAGAAATTATTAGAAGTAGTAGTAATAGAAGAAAAGCGAAGAAGAAGAAGAAGAAGAAAGGGGGGAAAAAATCACTTGCACAGTAATTCATTATCCTGGCTGTGACTGTGAAGGAAATGAATTCCTGCTAGGAATTTAAAATCGCTGCTTTCGGATTTAAAAACGTGCCAAAAATACTTTATTTGCATGCAGCTTGCTATCTGACGTGATGATCTGTAGCGCTGCCTATGGTGTCATAACACATCAATTCCACCTCCTGAGGGTTCATCAATACACTTTACATCAGATCCATTCCCTCTAATAAAAAGGGGCTTATAGAGCAACATGCCATCACGTTATGTCTCTGCACTGCATTTATATATATATATATATATATATATATTATACATGTTCTCTGGTAGAGTAACTGTAGTATAAACTAGAACTTATCTGGTTTGGAAACGTAATACATCAAACACATTTATCACGTTATAGACCATTCATAATGCCTTGTAGATGCCTTATACATACACTTCTACATGTTGTAATGCATTCTAAACTCTTTCAGAGAGAGAGACTGTAGTACAAGTTATACTTCATTATGAAAAACTCCATCGGACGCATTACGATGCATGGTGTACTCGTACTGTACGATAGGTATGTTTAGAATGTTTTATAAATGTCCATAAGATGACTTGATGTTCTTATGGACATATATTATAACGTGTTATGTAACCTGACATTATGAAGTCGTATATTTAAGCTGCATAAAGTGTATTTATAAATGCGAGTTATATTGTTATGTTCATTTGTATTGTGTTTTTATGTGTGTACGATGCCTTTCTCGAATAAGCCTGTATGTATAAATGAATATAAAGCATTAAAGTAAGGTGTACTGTAAAAACCTCATTTAACCTGTTGGTGTATATTTAGTCGGATCCATAATTATCGGCTCTGTTGCTAAAGATGTTGTGGTTCATTGAAGTAAAATTTTTCTTAATGCTTATACGTATACTTCATACTCGTTTCCTAACCCCAGTCCAAAGCCATGCCTTGTAGGTTGATTTAGCATTTCCAGATTGTCCGTAGTGTGTGAATGTGTGTGCGATTGTGCCCTATAATGGGTTGGCACCCTGTCCAGAGTGTCCCCTGAGTCGTGCACGGAGTCCCCTGGGATAGGCCCCAGGCTCCCCGTGACCCCGTGTGTAGGATAAGCAGTACAGAAAATGGATGGATGGATGGATGGAGGGATGGATATATTTCATAGGTTAAGGATGATCTGAATGTAACTAGGCATTATTATAGAACGATAGTAGAGCTACATCGGGTGCCTTTTCATCGACTCCCACGAACACAACTGAAGAACCATCACATACCATGCAGATGAAGAGAATGTTGTCAGGAAGTACAGGAAAGATGAGCTGCAGATTGGCAGTGAGCAGGAGAAGCGGAGGATAATTAAGCAGTGGAGATCTGCTTTCTGCAGAGAAAAGACACTCTCGGCTCGTTTGTCAAGCCTGACTGGTTGGGAGCAGTGCTGCTACTGCCCGCTAAACCCATTAGCATCGCTGTTTAGTAGCCAGACTGCTTTGTTTTTCTCTTAGCTCTGGTATTTTGTTGGTCTCTGTTCCTCATGAAGAAGAAGATGACAGCATGTCAGCTCACATTCACACATTAGTATGAGCTCGACAAAGCCCTAGCACACAGAGATTTCGATCAGATTCAGCCCTAAATGTGATTCGATAGCCTTATATTAATATGGAGCCTGTCCCAGAGAGCATCGGGCACAAGGCAGAGTACACGCCGGACAGGGTGCCAGTCCATCGCAGGGCACAACCATATTCACACACCCATTCATACACTACGGACACTTTGGACATGCCAGACAGCCTACCATGCATGTCTTTGGACTGGGGGAGGAAACCGGAGTACCTGAAGGAAACTCCCACAGCACGGGGAGAACATGCACACTCCGCACGCGCAGGGCAAGCGAACCCCCGACCCTGGAGGTGTGAGGCGAACAAGCTAACCACGAAAATAAATAAATAAATAAATAAAACAAAAACAGGTATTTGTGCTCAGGAAAGGAGGAAAACAATGTTTCTACGTACTGGAAGCTGCAGGGGTTTCTAATCATTTAAGCTCATGATAGATAGAACAAGAATGAAAGGACTTTAATATTGATTTCAGGCGCCACTGTTTCATCCAGTTTATCCCTGTAGTTTGTCTATTACTGGACAGCATCTAGGCTTTAAGCCTGGTTGATCTAGAGGGCGGAGGGTGCTGATGCTACATCTTCAGAGTTGCAAAAGAAAAAGATTTCCTTCACTGTATGTTGTGATATTACGAGGGAATTTCTGGTTACAGTGCACACACTTACACAGCGTGAGGAGGAGTTTTAAGAAACAATGATGTAAGTCGCTTGAAACCGGAGTGGTGTGAATTATTGATGGCGAGCTGTCTGTTCGAATAGCTGACATGTCTTTAGGAGTGTTCACAGCTCCTTTTTTGTTCGGAGACGTGCACTAGGCGTTCACACTGTCAGTATACACACGCAGAATGGAAGAGGACATGCAAGACACATTAAAATACATAGATGTTTGTTTGCTAGGTTTGGTAGATAGTTATAGTGCTATGCTACATGTATGTGAGTATTTCAAAATGTCTCGAAATTGAACGTGAATCCTTGGTGTAGAATAGCAGTCAGTTATCCTTCATGAAGGTATCTTTTAGCATTATTTCCATCCATCCATCTTCAACCGCTTATTCCTGCTTCAGGGTCGCGGGGAACCTGGAGCCTATCCCAGGAAGCATCGGGCACAAGGCGGGGTACACCCTGGACAGGGTGCCAGTCCATCGCAGGGCACAATCACATACACACTCACACACCCATTCATACACTACGGACAATTTACCAAGCTGCCAATCAACCTACCATGCATGTCTTTGGACTGGGGGAGGAAACCGGAGTACCCGGAGGAAACCCCCGCAACACGGGGAGAACATCTTTTAGCATTATTATTATTATAATTTTTTTTAGCAAGTTTTACGATGCTTGACGTGCTCAGAAACACCCGAAACCTGTCAAAAGTTTGGACGCAGATCTGGCCCTGGGGCTCAATAGCGCTCGCATTTACATTTATGGCATTTGGCCACGTCTCCTTTATACATCTGAGCAGTTGATGGTTAAGGGCCTTGCCTAGCAGTGGCAGCTTAGAGGCACTGGGATTTGAACTCACGACCTTCCTATCAGATGTCCAACATCTTAACCACTGAGCTACCACTACCTCGTCGTAGCCATTATCTCTACCCTAAGGGAGGTCAGATATTTTGGCTTTTATGTGTTTTGACAGATTTAAAATACATCTTTTAAGTTATTCGTCGTATTTAAAGCAAATCTGGTCAGCATGATGTAGAGATATCTTAAACAACATTGCCATCGATTAACATGTCACACAACATGGACAGGAAGTGCCATGATTCCATAGTGTATCATGCAATCTTTCATGTATATGTTCACAGATGTAGCACAGGAACATACACATGCCAATATTGACTCATCTAAAAGCAGACTTTCCTGCATCCCTGGTGATTGGGCCCATCGATCGCTTCTTGCAGCTAGGTTTTGGCTAATGTTTTAGGCTTTGTAATAAAACTATGTTTGCTTGTGTTTTCTCTCCAGACCCCTGAAGAGCTGGAGGATGACTCTGACTTCGAGCAGGAAGACTATGACACCCGTAGTCGTACCAGCGTCCAGACCGAAGACGACCAGCTCATTGCCGGCCAGAGTGCAAGGGTGCGTCCCCTTCGACTAGTCTTTCCCTTTCAATTTTATTTATTTCAATTTATCCCAAATAAGCTTTACAGAAATGTAGGTGTACTGTCGATTTAGATTCATATCGTTCAAGCCAACTCCATCAGACGACTTGAGGAAGAAACATTGAGAGGAACCAGATTCAAAAGAAAACACTCGATAGTGAATAGTTTGACCCGATGGTCAAACATCCTGGGCAAAGTCCTGGGATGAGCAATAGACAGTCGATATGATTACAGCAGCAGTTCTTCAGTGCAAATCAACAATCTCTGGCTGAGATCTTTAGGCCCTCCCAACAGCATTGTTGTGTTTTAGAACGTGAGGCAGTTTGTCCATTATCAACGTATATTCTGTCTCGTCAACATACTGCAGATCAAAACAATGATGACCACAGGCAAGATTGTGTTTCAGTGAAGAAGTAATGCAGATGGAATGCGGTGTAAAAGTGTGGAGGTAGCTTGCAGATGACCTCAAATGATGTTCTGTATGAAAGCCCTACTTTATATACCATTTTCTTTCTCCAAATCTCGATCAGATGGGCGTTGGGTTGGGGAGCAGAACAGCAGGTTTGGTGTTCTAAACCTGTCAGTGCAGGTGTTCATAATGAAGGGAATATGTGCAGATGTGCAAGACTGGAACTGGTTTATGCTTCCAACTTCAATAGAAACGGAGGACTTCCCTGAAATAGTAACGCCAAGAGTAACAATGTACAATGGCACGATCTTAACTCGGGTTAAACGAATTCTGAATGGTGACTGTTGTCACTGTTGTTTGCTGGAACTTTATGTAGCTGGACTGACCTGTGATCTAGAAACGGAATTGTTCAAGCCAGAAAAATACATACACGTAGCTGTACAGGTTTGTCCGTGTTGGTGATGGTTTTTCTTCGCATTCACGATAAAACGTAATATTACTTACTCTTTGACCTGCCCGTGCACCAACCAACACTCTCCCCATTTCCGCTGTGGTTGTGTAACACCTCTGACCGGTCAGCTTTAAAAATCACACACCAAACCTCTGGACAATTTCCTTCGAATAAATCATATTTAAAGGAGCTCAAAGGCTGGGTGAAGAGCGCGCACGTTTCTAATCCGAGGGCAGAACCGCAAGCAGTTGATGTGAGTGTGTGTTGGCGTGGTTTTGTATGAGGAAGGATTTGCCGGCATGCTAAGCTCCGAGACCCTGCTCTTGTTATCGTCGAGCAGGAAGAGGGATTTGGGTTAAATGAATTCTGAAGTAGGATGAGGAAGAAAAGCGGTTGCTCATAGCATCATATCTTCCAGTCTCCACATTCGTCATTTGGCCTGGCTATTGCTAAACACTGTTCAACACCTTTAAAACACTTAAAAAGGAAAAATCTGGTTTGTAGATGGTAAAATGGTGAAGCTTTCATGCTGCTTGGAATATCAGCTCTCCGTCAATCAATACGAAATTCATGAATAACTGGTGACGAATACGGCGTCTCTCTTGTTGGTCCTTCTAAAACCCATTATCATGACAGATCCCAATTCAGAATGGGTGCTGGAGAGGTATAAATAAAATACTGGAAGGAATTTGTCAACCACTAGACATTTTAAACTCAATTAGCTCTACTGAACAGAAATAAACATTACTGATTGCTCCAGTTTGTTTATGACACTTCATTTGCCAAAGAATACATCAAAATCAACACAGAAATGGTTTACTGACCACAAAAGCAAGATCCTGCCATGGCCATCCCATTCCCCTGACCTGAAACCCATAGAAACCCTGAAGAGGAGAGTCTACCAGTGTGGACCTCAAAATCTGAAGGATCTGGAGCGGTTCTGTATGGAGGAACGGTCTCCGATCCCTCGCCGTGTATAATCCAACCTCAGCACGCGTTATAGGTGAAGACTCAGAAGTCTCAGTTATCTTGGCAAAGCGAGGTAACACTAAAAGGTATTGACTAAAAGGGCGCCAATAATTGTTGCACACCTATACCTCACACATATATTATTTCTTATTGGGATAAACCTGTGTTGTGTTTGCAGTTGTTTGATATCCACAAGAGCGGAGTATTTTTGTGAAGTTTCTTTAAAAGGTTAAACAATAACGACAATTTTTCACAGGCTTCTTTGCTCATATCTACCAAGGGTGCCAATATTAGTGGAGGGCAGTGTGTATATATACATAGTGTCTTGAACTTTAACATTTTCAATCTCACACACACACACACACACACACACACACACTTTGCTCTTTTACCTCTTTCACCTTTTTGACAGAGCGCAGAATAAATGCATAATTCATTGACTGGTGTAAGTGAGGTAATTATACATTTATCTTACAAACACTATTGTCCCATTGACCTTGCAAAGAAAAAAGATTAATGCCTCTTCAGACCTCTTGAAAATTGCTATGGAGGGAGAATTTAATACCCTAACAGAGGGCCAAAGAATTGGATTGGCTCTTTATGAGTCCGGGATGTCATTGGGGTTCCAGAAGGTCCTCCTATGTGATTAAGTGTTAAGTTTAAAAACTTTATTCAACATCATTTTAAATGGAGTGAAACAATGTCACTCTTTTTTTTGTCCCTAGTGACACTTTTTTTTTTTTAACAGAGAAGCACAGCTGAAAGAATCCTCTCTTCATTTTCACTATCTTTTCTTTTTTTCTGTCTCAGGCCATCATGGCCCAGCTCCCTCAGGAGGAAAAGGCGAAGATCGCTGAGCAGGTGGAAAGCTTCCGGCAGGAGAAGAGCAAGCTGGATGCCGAGGTGGCCAAGTGGGACGACAACGGCAATGATATCATCGTGCTAGCCAAGCAGATGTGCATGATCATGATGGAGATGACCGATTTCACCAGGTACACACACACACCAGTGAAATATTCAATTACACTACAGGACTGTTGATTTCTGAACTCTGACTGATCAGATGGTCTCAACAGCAGGTTAAAATTAACGCGTTATCGTTTCTATAGTAACACCTTATTCATGGGGACGTTCTATATAACACCGAGAGGCCGGTGAGGGAACGTGAGAAAAGGGAGAACAGTTCAATTCAATTCAGAGTGGCGACGGTGGTGAGGAAAAACTCCCTAAGATGTTTTAAGAGGAAGAAACTTTGAGAGGAACCCGACTCAGAAGGGAACCCGTCCTCATCTGAGTAACAACAGATAGTGTGAAAAAGTTCATTATTGACTTGATATGAAGTCTGTATGGCCTCAGGAGCAGCCGTAGTCCCAGCAGTCTGGAATTGGAGTAGATTAGAGCTCCATCCAGATGCAGGACATCCGAAACAGGAACTAACTTGTTTAAGAGACGTTCCAGAACGCTAAACACTCACTGGAAAATTCCCGATTAAGACTTTGAGACATGCTGTTATTGGAAAGTAATGTTGCCACACTAACTCTCCTTCATAGCAAACTGGGTCATTCTTAGCATATTGAGGACTGCATAATATCTTTCGTGTTCCAGCCAAAATTGCAGATCTCAGCAGGTTAAAGGTTCCAAGATTCTTCTATTCCCCTCTCCATCGGCTTTTTCTCGGTGTGTAAGTGAAGGATTGTCTAGCCTTCATCCGAGCGCTCAGGAAACTTGATGCATGTTGCTTTGATGCTGATTCAGAGGTGATGCAGTAATTGGTCGGTGTGCTCACAGGGGAAAAGGCCCACTGAAGAACTCGTCCGATGTGATCAATGCTGCCAAGAAGATCGCAGAGGCCGGATCCAGAATGGACAAACTGGCCCGAGCTGTGGCCGACCAGGTGAGAGATAAACGGCATTAACGCTTCGATCAGACCCAAACAAGAAGCTACAGAACTTCGACTTCATTCTCGACCACCATGAGAGACTACAGCCGTTTACACATTTATAGCTGTAAAATGTGAAGAAATGTAAATCATTGAGAGCCTCAATAACAGAGGGATTCGGCTAAAATGTGTAAAAGTATGATTACATAAAATTCCTCATTTACAAAGCTCCAGATAAGCAACTAAGCTTTTAATCTATAACCATTAATAATTAGTTTGTGCTTATAAATGTTAGACTTTGAAGTGGTTGTTTTGTTTCGTAATAGTGCTTTTAACTAGTGTCCACCTTTTCATTTTATTTATTTATTTATCTATTTTAAAACCCTGTGGCCGGTTCACTAATCAGACTGGAGAGTGTAAATAAAATCTGAAAATTCTCCCCTTTCGGAGCCACAACTTACTTGGGAGGAAAAGCAGCAAGGGTTAGCAGTAGGGGTGGAGTTAGCATTCGTAGCTTTTCTTACTTGTTTGTAGTTCAAATTGGGTGACATTATACATGTGACCAATCAGCAACGTGCAGCCATGCCTCGACTAGCATTACTGTTGGTACTGATCATGAGCAGGAAACAAATACATCCATCTGGAGCTTTTTGTATTGAAATGATGGTTGATGGGAAAAGCAGAGGTCCAGGTAGAAAGTACCAACAGTTTTGGTACAGTTGAAACATAAAAGGATCCTTTTGAGTTTCTGAGGGATACCTAGAATTCCGTAGCTGTCTGAAGCTGTACCTCATCAGTAGATGGGCTGTGAAAGAGTGTGAAGGGGAATGGGATCAAACCCCAGTGCCTCCTTTTAATTGAATTAGCACCTCGAAGGTGTTGCGTTCATTATCAAATGAGCACCTTCTCGCTAATGCACTGACAGCCCCTTTTTAATATCCAATCCATCACGCCAGCTGCTTGGATGACAAAGGCTCAGAGAACAAAAGTGTCATAAAGAGTGAGTGATGGTCCATACGAACGCATCGCCGGTTGCGCCGGATCAGTCGTTCGTCATCGTCTGTGGCCACGTTTTGGAAGAAACTGCTGAGTCATTGCTGGCCCAGTGACACGCTCTGTTAGCTAAACTTGTGAGATATTTCTTTTCCCTTAGATAAAGGGAAAAAAAGGACTGCTGGAAAGGCGAAGTGGATCGTCTTGCTGATGGGGGAGTAATCTGAGTGCTGGACAGTGCCAAGCACAAAATGAGTGTTTCACTCACTGCAACACAACAGACTTTCAGCTCTCTGATAAGAGAGCAGGATTCTGGACCTGTGCATCCTTTATTTATTTTTTTTTCCTCCTGGCAGATTTCAGCCATATTTGTAGATGAAGCCAAACAGGTGGCTCGCATGCCTCTCATCAAACCTTTCTCTCTGCTAGAAAGCATTTACATTTTACAGCCATCTGGTCGTAGTGTGGGGTCGGGATTCATAGAGAATGTGGATGTACGTGTTGAGGCCGGCTTGATACTCGCATGTCAAACATGGTCACTAAATCAACGACCGAAACTGACACTGTAATTTGTTATACGCTAGATTCGTCTTCTTACTGGCTCTCGGTCAAGGAACCAGTGAATGCTTTAAAAAATCAGACGTTTATTGGTATTTTCTCATACGCAGCATTTAGTGTGTTTCGATGGAACCCTGGTATGTTCTTCACCTCGGCATGGCTCTTAGAGCAGGTGAGAACACGGCAATCGCACAGCTCTGAGAGCATCTCAGTGGATTGGCAGTGGATTGGCAGCAATGGTTTGGCAGGGCAGTGGCGGTTAAGGCTCTGGGTTACTGACCGTAAGGTTGGGGGTTCAAGCCCCAGCATTGCCAAGCTGCCACTGTTGGGCCCTTAACCCTCTCTCCTCCAGGGGTGCTGTATCATCTGACCCCAACCTCCTGACCTGCTAGGGTATGTGAAGAAAAGAATTTCTCTCTGCATATGTATAAGTGACCAATAAAGACTCATTATCTGTGCAAGATGGTCTTTGATCACTTCCAGCTGGTGACAAAAAAAAAAGAATCTGAACTGATTCGACTGCAGGAAGTGAATCAAACGTGCCACGTTGTTTAAGTTGTTTGTTTGTTGTTTTTTGTGAGCTGCCATAAATGTACCACGAATTGTAAATTGAGCCAAAAGACAGAGCTAAGCAATGAAGTTGCTGAATCTTGTCAAGCCCTCCCCAAGCCCCTAACCTTGCTGGTTCTTGGACCAGCAGCAATTTGGTGGTTTAACATTTAAGTGTGGATCAAGGCTCAGGCACCTTGTTGGAGAAACTGTGGTATGTGTGAAGTTATAGAAATGTTGGAATTTGGAAAAGAATACAAAGTACGTGGGGTGTGCATACTGATGCATACATATTCATCTCAAGTGCCCGATCTTGTAGTTTTCTTGAATAAAAGTGATTGAACATGTTCTCAATCTTAAATGCTACAGTAATAACAGCATTTAACGGCTACCACCCACTGCTTCTCACATACATTTACTCTTTGTCTGACCTTTAACACCTCTGATTAGCTATAATGTGACGTAGTGTTAGTGACTACATGTCTGATTCAAGCACTGATGTGTTGAATTAATTAATAACCACTCACGAACTGTTTGCTTCAACTTTGCACTGTTAAATATTAATGGAAGAAGGCAGTAGAAAGGTGTGAGTCAGATAGTGCTTTTAGACATGACTAGTTAAAGGGCTGAAATCATGTTCAGGAAGCAGAGATGTCATTAGTGTGGCACTTTTTTATTCTTCACCTGTCTAGTGTACGATTTTCAGACTTCATTTATAGATGGCCAGGGCACTGCGTGGTCCCTGACGGGCTACATGAACTGAATTGGTTCAAACTCGAGCTCTGTGAAATCCCAAGAATACATCCTGGGTCAATGTATGAGGGATTATTCTAGGTTCGTGGCTTCAACAACGATCCCTTTGTTTTGGTGCTAACTGAAGTCTGCAAGATGATAAAAAAAACCTTTAATAAACCCTATACCCTGCTTTTAAATTCCAGGTAGTATTTCCAAAACATTAACGCCTTAAAATAAAACCTATTCCACCACAACCCTAATGTGAATTATTATAGATCTTGTTAGAAATGCAAATAAATACCCAGATGTCTCGAATGTATAGCAAAAACAATAGAATTGGCCTTTTGTTCCAAGACTTTTGGAGGGGACTGTATTTATGCCTGGCTCACTTGGGTTACAGAATGACATTCTCACGGTCCTTGCTTGTGATACTAAGTGACTTACGGAACTGTATAACAGTATGACATGATTATAGATGGAATTAGAAAGAAACGCAGCAAATCAGGTTTGTTTCGACACTTTGTAGTGCAGAGGGATTGAGGGAAGTGCACATGCACTCATTCATATTTGGGACAAATGTGATGCTTATGCATGATTTCACCTGTAAGAATGGCATTCCTGTAACACAGCTGAGCTTGTCATGTCGTGTCACAGATATAGACATTAGTTCCTTTGTAGTGTAAAACAGAGGGAGGGAAGTGTGTGTGTTCATTTGGAAGAAAACCAAGCCAGAGTTGTCATTCTTGCTGAGTTTCTGCTTGATTCCACCCACAACAATGTCATTCTGTAACATAACAGAACACGTCTTGTAGTGTCATAAATATTTCCACATATCATAGTGCAAAGGGAGTGAGGGAAGTGTGTACAGACTCAATTTTTAATTTGGAACAAGGCCAAGCTCGGGTCTCTGTGATACGTATACATGATTCCACCTGCAAGTATGTCTTTACTGTAACCCAGCTGAGCAAGGCATATTCATTTGGAATGAAACCAAGCCTGACTCATCACCCTTGCTGTGTTTCTGCTCGATTCCACCCATATTAATGTCATTCTGTAACATGCATCACTGAGCAGTTGTTTTGTGAAGTGGAGGCTTGATTTTGTTTGAAATTTGGAGCCAGTCCAGATCTAAGTGTCTTCCTTTAACTGTGTTGCAGTGTCCTGATTCAGCTTGCAAGCAGGACCTGCTGGCTTACCTGCAGAGAATTGCCCTCTACTGCCACCAGCTCAACATCTGCAGCAAAGTGAAAGCCGAAGTCCAGAACCTCGGAGGAGAGCTCATCGTCTCAGGGGTACATTCCTGCAATATCAGCACCTATACAATACATAAACAATACAGAAGCAATCGAGACAGAGGGATCTGGACTGGTGAAAAGGCTGCTGCAGCTTTTTTTTCCCCCCAACATATTGAATTGAATGTTGTTTGCATTGATTTTTAAGTCATTACCAGCTAAGCTAGTGTTACACCGCACTGAAGTGCACACCCTAAGATGTGCTGAGGGAAGGTGAAATAAAACCCAGAGAAAGTCATCTGACTTTGCTCTCTTCTCTCTTTCAGCTGGACAGTGCTACATCCCTCATCCAGGCGGCCAAAAATCTGATGAACGCCGTGGTCCTGACGGTCAAGGCCTCATATGTGGCTTCTACCAAGTACCAAAAGGTGTACGGAACAGCAGCAGTCAATTCTCCCGTAGTGTCATGGCGCATGAAGGTTCCGGAGAAGAAGCCACTCGTGAAGAGGGAGAAGCCTGAGGAGTGTCAGACCCGTGTGCGCCGAGGCTCGCAGAAGAAACACATCTCCCCTGTCCAAGCCCTCAGCGAGTTCAAGGCCATGGACTCTTTTTAATTCTACAGGTGACAAGTAAAAAGTTCCAAGGATTCAACCCCTCAAACTCTTCAAATTCCTCCTGACTTTTCCCTCTATCTCTGTTCTTTCTTGCCCGTCTCCTGTTTGCAGCGTCCTGTATCCCGATCCACATAGAGGCAAAGGTGTTGCTGTGGATACACTCAATTTTCTTTCTGGACAACAAAGTGCATTGCACCACAAATCCGAGACATGTGGAGGAGAGGGGCGTGTGTTTACTCTTGGAGCTTCAGTGCCATTCCTGTGGTGTTTCTTAGTTACCAGTGTTTACTACTGACTAGCCTGACTAGCCATATTTACACAGATACTTCTGCTGACATCCCTGCATGGCCACAACTTAAATAAGGCATAGGAATGAGATCATTAAGTCGAGGGAACAAGGTAAATAGGTCATGGTCAGGACTTAGTAACAAGAGAGAATGAGATGGTTACATCAAGGTAACAACTGCATAACTCAATGGAATGAGTTAATTATGTTGTGGCCTTGTTTTCTCAAGTTATGTAGTCATGGCCATGACTTACTAATCTCATTCCCTCTTGTTATGGGCGTGGCTTACTTATCTCGTACTCCCAAGTTACAAAATAACGACCGTGGCTTAATTATCTTGTTCTCTTGAGTTAAGATGTTGTGGCGATGACCTAATTATCTTATCCTATAAAGTCCCAAATCCATTGTATTGGCTTTATTATCTGATTCCTTCATGTTACAAATCATAGCTATGACTGAATTATCTCACTCTCACAAGTTACATAGTCATGGTCCCAACTTTATGATCTCATTCCCTTGAGGTACCAAATCATGGCCATGACTTAATTTTCTTATGCTCTAAAGTTCCATAGTTGTGGTCACACCTTAATAATCTCGTTACCTCATGTTACAAATTCATGGCCATGACATCATTATCTCATCCTTTCAAGTAACAAAGTTGTGGTCATGACTTAATTATCTCATTTCCTCATGTTACAAATTCATGGCTATGACTTATTTATCTTGTTCTCTTGAGTTATGAATTTATGGCAACAACTTGATTATCTCGTCCTGTCAAGTTCTTCATTCTTAATTCTTCCATTCCCGTGCGTTATGAAGTGGTGGCCATGACTTAATTATCTTGTTCTCTCCATTTTTTTTTTTTTTACATAGGGATGTCAAAGGAAAGAAAATATATATGGTGCCGTAGTCGACAGCTCTAACTTTTGAAGCATCCTGAAGCTCCTAACTTTGACTGAACTTTTGAAACTCAGTATGGCTTGTAGTGTTAGAAATAAGTAAAAAAAAAAAAAAAAAAAAAAGATTTGTCCCCATGATCAATGATCCACATATTCCACATGGTGACATGACGTACAAGGTTTTGCCATTTTATTTAATTATTATTGCATCACTAACTATTACAGCCTGGTTGGCCATGGTGTTGAAAATGATACTAGAAATGGACCGAGTTGACTAGTTGTGTGGTTTGCGCAGAGAATAAGTAGAATCCTGCATATCTTTATAGTCGCAGTTCTCTAATAAACCTTGCAACTGTGTTCCCGAGCTCGTTTCTGTTTATTTTTAACGCATAATTATTCTGTACAAACTCTTCAGTTATTTGAAAGGTTTCACTTTATTACTCATCGAAAGAATAAATAAAGTGTGAGTGCTCTTAATATATTATATAGGTGAGAAAAACGTTTCGGTTCTGCTAAAATCATAAAACGCAGAGCCGTTCCAATTTCAGCAGGGAGCTCAGGTGTGTAAAGATATAATTTGACACTTAGAAAAGTCAGCCGACTGCATTGTGTTCACCTCATTAATATTCATACTGGGGTTTTTTTTTTTAAGCAAGTCAGAAATCTTCATCCTTTGGCTTCACCCTTACTCGAAGCACTGACTGAGATAACTCCAGGTAAAAACAGCTGTTTTCCACGTGTCCTGCTGAACCAGGGAACAAAATCTTGACAAGCTCCACATCAGCCGGGTCTCGGTAAAACGATGTCGAGCTGATGAAACCCAAAAGCAAGCGAGTGCATGAAGGAGTGTGGTGTGACCTCGGGTGGAGTGCAGTGCGACTGAAGCCGCCTCTGCTATTCCTCTGGGTTTAGCACAGTGACTCGTACCTAATGAAACTCATTACAGCCGGATTACCCAGGAGGTCGTTGTGGCAATACTCCTACCTGCCATTTACCTTAATTAAAATCCTTCCTTTAAAAACCGCAGCTCTGCTGGAGGATGGGGGAATTAAAGTGGGATGGCAGCCAAGAACTCTTCAGGACCAGGCCTGTCATGATTATTAAGTTTTAGCTGTCATATAAATAATTGCAAGTGATTCAATAATCTTTTCCGTTCACCTTATGCTACAGTTATACTGGAGTTCTAATAGTAGTAAAGATTGGACTAATAAATTTTGGACATTGAACATAATTTTTTTGTTAAATTGAAAAGAAAGGAAAAAAAAAACATTTAATAAGGTATATTTAGTTATTATTAGGGGGCCAAGCACTGAATTTGAGCAGCCATTCTAATCCTCTTCTTCTTTGTCACGTTTGGCGAGTTGAGGCAGAAGCAATCGCAGATTTTTTAAACATTTATTTTAAACACACGAACAACGAAACAAAAACACTAGGACAACTGGGCATAACACTGTGGCAAGAAACAAAACACGGAGACAGAAGTGACGTGAGTCTATAACAACGAAAGACCCTCAAGGAGTGCAGACAAAGACTATATATACACATTGGTGCTAATTAACAAAAACGTGAGTCAGGTGCATGTGGTCAGGTGGTGTAGTGCAGTGGCTGATGGGACATGGAGTCCCGAGTTTCCGGATACGTGACATTCTTCTTCTAAATATTCGTATTCAGTGGTCAAATGTCGAAGTTGCATATGTACCCTATTGTTATTCTACCTTTTATTATTATTGTTATATTATATATATATATATATATATATATATATATATATATATATATATATATATATATATATATATATATATACACACTGTCTAAGGGTCTAAGGAACATTCTGCCTAGTTTTGGGACATGTGCCGCCAATGCTTTGCCACCACCATCGGGTCAAATTTGCACATAATTTGGAAGCAAGTTTATTTTCATAACTTTTGAACCACGTGTCCAAAATTTTTAATTGCCTGGTTCAACACACCCTATGACATAAATTTCTGTTTAATTAGATTTTCTGCCATCTTGGATTGTGTCAAAAACTGTTGTTGTTTTTTTGATACTCCTCCTACAATTCTTATTCAATCCTTACCAAATTTGGCAGGCATCATCTTCCAAGTAAGCCTCACAAAATTCATCAAAAGAATTTTGCATACTCCAAATGGTTTGCCTGAAATGGGACAATGAATCTGACCGTGGAGCCACCAAACAGGATATAAGGCTGTATCTCAGCAATTACTTTGCACACTGATACAAAACATGGTAGGCATGTTCAGGACCATGAGTTATGCAACAAATTTTGTCACAGCACCACCTAGTGGTCAAAAGTTACAATGACATGCTAAAAATGCTGATATCTAACTGCCCTTTTTACTACTCCTCCTCCAAATTGTGTCCAATCGTCACCAAATTTGGCTCACATCACCCTGTCTGAACAAAAGTTTCAAAAGAATTTTGATATTCAAAACCATTCTGTAATGACAGATGGAAGAAAAAAACACCATGATGTGACAGTGTATCTTAGCAATGCATCTACATCTCATCATGAAACTTGACTATGCCTTGGGGCTATGCAACTAATTTCATGTTAGTGCCACCTATGGACTGGCAAATGCATGAAACTACAAATCATTCTTGAATCCCTTTGCCTATAATCATGGCTCTGCTTTCCTCTGATTGTTTATGCAACAACTGCAGCATGTCTATTAACGTGTGGATTGCCAAATCTGGGTGCTTGGGCCCCAAAAATACTACTTGCAGATTTATTATTATTATTATTATTATTATTATTATTATTATTATTATTATTATTATTGTTATAATACTTTGATACAGGAGTCTATGGCAGCCGATATAACATACAGTTGTCTTTTTTTTTATCAGCTTTGGCACAGTGATGGAGAATTTACAATCTAGAGAGTCTGCACATCAATTCTGCTGTATGTTCCTTCAACACTCTAGCACTATCAGATAGGTTTCAATAATAATGCTAAGAACTTAAAAGACGAATCCACTTTCCCTTTATTCTTTGGATCATGGAGTTCAGCACCTATAATGATGTTAATTTCCTGATGATTTGTATTTTCAGCCATTTTGAATTTTTTTTCATAAACTATACTTTTGGCTTCTTCTCCAAAAGTTTTGTCCAATGCTAGCAAAATGTGGGTTACAGTATAATGAGACCAACCCGAATATATTTGACTTTTGATATATAGGGCAGTTTATCTATACCATACAAACGAATTTTACAGTGAAGTCACCAAACAGGAAGTGAGGCCATTTCACAGCAATGCTTTTTTTTTGCATATTCACACCAAACTTGGAACATATGTTTAGCAAAATGACCTGATGTTCAGGAACAAATCTTGAGTTTATTTGCAACTTGCTTCAAGTACCTGGGAACCTTTGGTCCTCCTTCATCAATAAGGAGTGGAGCCAGAACTTCCTTGGTCATTAGAAGGAGTCTCTAGTGTCAGCAGATCACAGCATCAGAACTAACCTTTATGATTTCTGACAAGCTTCAAGACAATGGAGTTTACACTTTGCTGTGTCTCTTTGTTTTGAATGATTAGCTTCAGGAGAGAAAATAAAGTAAGAACAGGAAAGGTGTTCCAACATAAACTATACATAGAATAAAAAATAAAAATAAAAAGTATAACACGCTATTTAAAAAATAACAATAATCTTTGGCAAATTGTTGTATAAGAGGAATAAACCAAAATAAAAATGACATGTGAGTTGCAAACAATAACTTCCTGCCATGTTTTACTGCTTGGAGAAATCGCTTACATCGTGCAGCACCATGAATCAGATTTGCATCAGCTTTTGAAAGTGGACACAAAGAGAAATAGAAAGCATTTGAAGATTGCTCATGAAGCTGAGATCATAAATATGCTCGAGGCTTGCTGTGATTCTCTTCAGAAGCCGTGCCATCTCACGCAAAAGGAATTTTTGAATTGCCTCCTGCATATTTAATACCAAATGTGTTTCACAGATGTTTCTCTACACAGTTCCTACCTCATAAAAGTGCTTCAATTACTATTTCATCAAATAATACCTGATGCTGTTAGGATGATATGATACAGCGCTTGTCACACATGCTTTGATGTGGAAAAAGAACTGAGCTGTGCACTGCACATGAGAAGGAAAAGAGTATTTATAACCAAAAAGCAAGGTTATAAAGTATCTGAATTGCGGAAATGAGAAAGAGTCTAGACATTTAACAAGCCGTAACGTGTGTAAGGTTGTGTGTGTGTGTGTGTGTGTGTGTGTGTGTGTGTGTGTACTGCAAGATTATATAGAACCATAAATGACTGATGAAGATGAATAATTTCAGAGCCTCTTGCAGATGATTTTACGATCCTCATGTCTATCCAGTTACATCTGCAATCTCTATTAACATCAAATTTTTACGGTTTTCTGAAAACCTTTGTGTCATTTCCTTAAGGGCAGTACCCCTCCCCTCCAGCAGAGTTCAACGTTTCCAGAATTCTGATCAGTTGCTCACTTCCTGTGTACTTCCTGGTTTTGCGCTATATAAGTGCATGGTTTCCGAACACTCGTTGTTGAGTGTTATGGAGAAGATATGTCTGAGGTTCTGTGGGTAAACTTCAGGAAGAGGCGCATTAAAGCCTTAGAGGAATGATCCTACAAGTGGTGGGTTTGAAGGGAAAAGTATAAAAAGAAGAATTTCATGTTGCTTCCTGATTTACAGCGTTCTCATTAAAGATTGAAAGTTCAGGGTCACTCGTGTTTGAGTGTGAACCATCAAGATATAGTCTGACCTGAGTGAAATATCAGAATTGTGCAAAGAAGCTTGTAATGTGAACCTAGCCAAAGATTCTGGTGTAGACACGAGGTATGGACCTAAGGAAATAAGCAGACAGAAAGACCTATATTTGAAACGGAGGAAAAGTAGGTGGTGGGATCTTTAAAGGGTTTAACAGGAAGCAATATTTTACCATTACAAGGCAATAACTTGAAAGGTTGAGGAAAAGGAAATGTCCAATAGGTACTGTGACTGCTGCCCGTTAATGATTTTACTGAATCAATTGTGGACAAAATGGAGTTCTAGAAAATGTGGACTGAAATACTGAACTTCGTGAGTTTGTAAAAACTGCCAGTGGTGCAAATGTCTTTATTTATTTATTTATTTATTTTTTTTTTTTTACACAAAACATTTCCTGAATTTCCCCTTGGGGATCAATAAAGTATCTATCTATCTATTTCAACTAGCATTCCTCAGATTGCGTGTCGTATCAAGGCACAACAAGCTGAACACTCCTCATTTTATTGTATTTTTTTGTAATGCTAACATAAGCAGCCACAGCACTCTTCATAAAGTCTACTATGTATGCTGAGGTCCACTTTAGAAGGTCACTCTGAGAAAAGTGCTAGTAGTTTAGACTGGCTGAGCTTCTGTAAAACACGGAATTAAACCAGCAGCTGTTGCTTATAGATGGCCCTGAATCCAACCGAGCTGCTGCTTCTGCTGATGTTTTTGGAGGAAGAGTTTCACAATAGTACAAGGTGACATTTTCTGTTGAAGACAGGGCAGGAGGAAAAAAAGCTAGAAAGCTAATACAACTACAAATATAGAAATTCTGAAAAAGTAGAAATGGAAAAAATACAAATTTTTAGACAGAAATTTTTGGAAATGTTTTGACCTAATGGACAGCTTTTTTTTTTTTTTTTACCTTAGTAAAATTGACTAGTGTCCAAGACCATTACCTCTTGAATATGCTTTTTTTTTTTTTTTTTTTTTAATTTTTTATAACATTCCACTGCTGAATTCTGATTGGTCAGAAGAGTAAAAGAGAGGCTCTTGAGGGAACGACTGATGGTGTTTTAGGTCATATTTATGCAGATGCAGTTCCCTCCACTAATTCTGTCACCATTGGTAAATATGAGCGAAGAAGGCTGTGAAAATTTGTCTTTGTTTAACCTTGTGATCTCTTGTTAAAAAAAAAATACTCTGCTCTCATGGATATCAAACAATTGCAAAGAAAACCTTGGTTACATATTTAACCGCGGTTGTATGAATTCCGTATGGCCACCAGAGTCAGTGCTTTAAGCACCTGGATGTCTGTCACATGTCGAGTGTTCATAATAACAATGTTACCTGTGACCTGGTTGACGTTTGCCCTTTGCCCCAGTACTAAAAGCGCGTTCACCCTGGAAGTGACCTCTTGGCAATCATCTCGTGAATATTCTGAGTGACCACCAAGCTCTGGCATTCATCTGAAATGACCTTGTATTTTCTTTATCATTTGTATGTAGTGTACTTTGAATTAGCATTGTGTATGAAATGTTCTATATAAATCCATTTGCCTTGCCTTATTGGTCAGGTTGTGTTCTTCTGCTCAGCAATGAAATCTCTTGATTAAACAAAGATAAAGGTTACTGCCAATTAAGCTCTTATGGCTCCATTTATTTTTCGTCAGAATGAATTTACAAGCACGGCATGTGATGTGCAAACAGAGCTGCGTATAATAATGACATTATCTCTGTAGGAAGTGGAATCCAGTGTGGGAACTGCTCAGAATTCCCGAAGCAGTCCAATTACACGAGTCGCTCAAGGCAAAGTGACGGACTCCTTACCCGGCATAACACGTGCATCCATAAAATGTCAACAGTGTCAATGTTATTGAAAAGACTGTAAGAACGTGTGCAAGATTCGACAAACCCAAACTAAGGGCTTGGAGCATCAGATAAGAAGTTGCTTAGACACGCAGATTAAATTTCAGCACTTGATCGATCTCCAGAGCTGAGCAGAAGAGGATATTAAACAAGGGCCTTGTCAAATAAAAAGAGAAACCATTATCACCTCGCTTCACTTGCTCTCAAACGAGGAAGGCCATGTCATGACTGCACAGATGTGGAACAGAAAATGAGGCCTAGATAAAAGCAATTCACTCAGACTGGAACACCACGTTAAACCTTTTTACCTTCAAGTCTGTTGTATGAAAGGAAACATCTAGAACATAGGTCCAAACCTTTAACAACATCCACAGCCCTTTAGACCCTGACCCAGAAATCCTTAAAGTCCTTAAACATGGCAAATTCTTAAAAGACATTCCGAGGATTATTTTTTTATTGTCGTGAATGACAAAGTTCTACATATGGACATGGGACATACGTGGAACACAAATTACAATGCATGATACAATAACAATAAGCACAAATCCATGAAACGTTGCATGGAAGTTAATTAATATGCTCTGCTTTATCGGAGGGAGGCCAGGTGAGGTAGAACCTAGTTTTGGCCAAAACATCAACATTTAAGCCTGTGATGTGGCTACATGTGCAGTAATGTTTAAATGAACGAGTGGCAACATCTCATTTGGCGAATGTGTTTGTTATAAATTCCCCTTGTCCTCATTGCCTGTTCCTGCATCTCTTCTCCGCTCGCTTACACAGAAAGGAAACGAGGAAGCACAAATAGAAATGACGAGCATCAATTGACCAATCCACAGCCCATTTTTGACACTATCATGGGAGCACATTTACCCAGCATGCTTTCCTACGCTTTCCAAATGATTTCTTGAGCCTCACGTTGGTTTATCATTTGAAGCTAGACAAAACATCAGCTTATATAATCTGGCAAACTTTTAAGTTATGTTTGGATTTTAAATATGGTGGACTTGGGCTGTGCTTATCTGCTGGATGTCACTCTGATGTCATTGATGTCATTACCATAATTTTACCAGCTGGTCAGTTCCACCATCAATAGATACTGAACTGTATCATTTCTTGTAGGTACATTTTTGGTTACATTCGTGCTTTTCTCCCATAGACAGCTCTCTGATCTTTATGTAGGCTTATCCATTTTAATAATAAATGCAGTATTCACAACTGAAACTGACGGCTTAAATCAAATAGTAGATTCAATTCAATTAAATTTTATTTGTATAGCACTTTTTACAATAGACATTGTCTCATAGCAGCTTTACAGAAATGGAAGCACGGTATACAGATAATGAAGGTGTGAATTTATCCCAACTGAGCACGCCACTGAGTGGCGACGGTGGCAAGGAAAAACTGCTGTTTAAGATGTTTTAAGATGAAGAAACCTTGAGAGAAGTCTGACTCAGAAGGCAATCCATCCTCATCTGGGTAACAACAGATAATGGGAAAAAGTTGATAATGGATTTATATGAAGTCTGTATGGTCTTAGGAGCAGCTTAGTCCCAGTAGTCGGGGATTAGAGCAGATTTGAGCTCCATCCAGAGGCAGAAAGGATCTGGATCTCTAGTATCTCCATAAATTCGTGTGTGGCTCAGCAGAAGGAGAGAGAGAGAAAAAAGATTATTATGACTATGAATTAGTATAATAGAAAGTCTACTCAGGGTAGGCTTGAGTAAACAAATACATTTAAAGCCTAGACTTAAACACTGAGACTGTGTCCCGAACTGAGTCCCGAACACTAATAGGAAGACTGTTCCATAACTGTGGGGCTCTATAAGCGAAGGCTCTTCCCCCTGCTGTACCCTTCACTATTCGAGGTACCGTCAAATAACCTGCATCTTTTGATCTAAGTAGGCGTGGAGGATCATATAAAACCAGAAGGTCGCTTAGATATTCAGAGCTATGTTTTGCTTAAACAATCAATCTAACAGGATACACCTGGGCAAGAAGAAACACCTGTTGGTTGCATGTTGCAATGTTTTTGCTCTCCTACATATTGGGTAGTCTGATACAACATGTGCAATGTTCTATGTCATTTAACGCCTAAACCACAAGAGCTGACTCAAACAACCTACTCGCATTCCAGCGACACATCATTAATGTTCAGTATTTATGCAAATAATCCAGGACCTAACACTTCCACAATCATCTGCTAAATAGTCCTACTTTTCTCAGAAATATCCATGGTTGGAGTTGAAGAGCACACAACTGTGCAAGAGCTGCCAGGAGCTCGGCTGTAATTGCGAGCTCATTAAGAGTTTGTCTGTGAAGCAGGCCTGTGTAATTATGAACCTCGCTCCCTTAATGACATTGAAGCGTAATGGTGCCATAGCCAGCTAATGGAGATTGTTCCCTGTGGTTTAAGGCGATACGGACTGAACGGATTTATTATTATTTTTTAAATCCTTTACAGAGTTACTGGTTTTTAGTTAGTTCATGACCAGATGTTTCAGATTTACCTCATGCAGGTATTTTAGGTCACCCATGGTGCTATTGTGTTTACCCACATCATAGATAGATAGATAGATTGATCGATAGATTGACTTGCACTGAGTGCTATGTCAATTTGTGGTTGTGTGTCCTGTTCTTCAGTGCTTTAGTGCCCTGAATTTAAAGGCAACATGTGTATGGAGGAGCAGGATATAGAAAAGCAGTCAGGAAGATAGACCGTCCTTTTTAGAGAGAGCTAATGGCCTTCGCCTGCTGCAGCGTCCCCCATTTCGTCTTCCGTATGTTGATAATGGCGCCTTTCCCTGCAGGAGACGGAATGAGACGAAGCTCAATCCCAGCAAATCACTGACAAAATGTGTGCGCACAAACAACAGCGTTTACAATGTGAGCTCTCGATGGGCAAAATAACCATGTTTCCAATATTTATTCTAGGGAAGAGAATTCGGTGTAAAATCGTCAGATGTTAATTCCGATTCACCAGAAGGTGATTCATTTTCTAGGACAGCAGCTCTGACAGTAGCACAGGTTTATATTAATGCGCTCGTTCTGATGTGTTATCGTTTCTACAGTAACGGCTCATTCACAGGGACGTGTACGCAGACGCTCCGCATAACAAATTCAAAATATTGTTGGTATGTCCATCAAATTCATCAATGGATTATCCACCAGACTGCAGGGTGGAAGTTGAGGATGAGCGTCCCTGGCCCTACCTCAGCAAAATGTTCCAGTATGCTGAAGTAAACAAAAATGGCGCCTCCTTTGCCTCCTTAGAAGACATGAACTCTAATCTAATTTGAAAAAGCATGTTGGGATAACTTTAACTGGATGTATTTTAACTGCATTTTTCCTTTTTCTTTGCTAATGCCAATCAAATTCTAGCTAATGGAAAATATTGGTTATTTTGTTTCTGATTAATTCATTAGGGAACTATTTAACCATCTGTGTGTTTGTTTTTTATTTACTTTTTAGTACTTGATTTATTTTTAGTTGTTTTAATGGAGTAAGATTTTGTGACATTATCTATACGTCCACTTAAGTACAATTTCTCAGTTCTTATCGCACCATGTACACGATGTTACTCTTTTTTTATTTAATTCAAGTGCATTTGCTGAGTATATTCTGAACTTTACTGAAATGCTACCATAGGACCGTAACCATTTTTGTTGGCCTTTGAACATTTACTTTAGCGAATGAAATGCACCATGAAAAAAAAAAAGAGAGACACAAACAAAGACAATAAAACCAGTAAGAAAAAAACATAATGCACCTGACATGGTATAGTGAGATCCATAACTGTCATGTCTTTTCAATGACTTCGCTTTTCAAGGTCTTAGTAAAGGCCTTCATCAAACACCATAAAGCAACATCAAGCTCAAATTCTGCAACGTACAGAGGGATGAGATCTCCTATTGCAGTGCTTTAATTAAGAATGACAGACAGGATCACACACACACACACACACACACACACACACTGCAGTAAACACCACATATTATGTAATTAAAAGTTTAATCCAAGCATCACTCGGAATCAAAAATAAATAACAAATGAGATGTGAAGTTTGGCACTCAGAAAATTAAATGCAGTTATATAATGAAGTTAAGCATTGGAAGTTAAAGGGCTGATGTTTCAAAACCTACAAATAAAACATTTTAAAATAAAAACTTTTCTTTTTAAATTAGTATGCAAATAATTTTACCATATGTACATCATTACCTATGTATTACACTCTATATGCATACAATGACTGCACAACACATTATATTATACCACACGTGTGCCTTAGGCATGCACTGCACATTATATGTTCATTATTATGAATGTAGCCGGCCCCGCCCCTCAATTCGAGAAGCATCTAAAATTCCATCTGTCCGTCTGTCCATGTACAGTTTATCCTACACGTGGTCACGGGGAGCCTGGAGCCTAACCCAGCGAACTCGGGGCACGGGGTGGGGGACACCGTGGATTGGGTGCAAACCCATCACAGGGCACATCAACATTCACACTCACACACTATGGACAATTTAGAGATGACAATCAGCCTATAACACAGTCCACTCTTTGGACTGGCGGAGGAAACCAGAGTACAAAGAAACCCCCAAAGCACAGAGGGGGAGGTGGGATTTAACCACACTCTAACCACTAAGCCACCATACCCTCCCCCACCCCCACCCCCACCCCCCTTTAAAAACCATCTTAATAAAATCAAATGGAAATAAAATAAACCGTGGTCTGGGTAAAAATTGAGAGTTTGATATTATCCCTGGGTCTTGTAATTCTGTTTAATATTTCTGGCCCTAAATAAATTCCACAGCTTAAACTGATGAAATCAAAATGGATAAAAATGCAGCGCTCGACCAGGCAATTACTGGCTGCACTCCGTCAGAATTTATTCATCCCAAAGATTTAAAAAAAAAAAAAAAAGCATCAGCCCTCACACTGTTGATCAGCAGAGCACAATTTTCAGCTGCAATGATGTGGATCTCACCGGACACTCTAGTGCCAGAGACATTTGACGTAAAATTCTAAATGGACAAATTGGCTGATTATTGTAATTGGATGAATATTCACATATTTTAATCACATTCTGTGTTTCAGAGGTCTATAATTCACTATTTCGAAGCGGAACTAGACAGTTGGCATTTTTGGAGTTCTTTAACAAAAATGTGTGTAATCATTGATATGGTGAAATTTTCTAATGATGTTCCTTAAACATTTATGGAAGGAGTCTCCAGTGTCACAGCTCTGTAACAGCTGTATCTCTGTTTTCTGACATCTGTAGGACAGAGGAGTTTATGCTTTTGTAGTTTTATTTTTTTTAGTAATAAACGTTTTTTAAAGCTGCATGTTTTATTTGTCTTATTAATTTCAAGAGAGCGAAACAAGTGAGGCTTCTGCGGGAATGGTTGTTTATAGCTACTATAATGTAAGTGAGAACAGGAAGTCCCAAATCCTCTGTGCTTGAAAGAAGTCTCCAGTCGACTTTACAGTTTTCCGACATCTTCAGGAGCAGGATAAATAAATTGTAAATATATTACAATTATAAATCAATAAAAAACAGACGATAAACGTTTGCATCTGTATAGGATGCAGGACTTCCTGTTTATGTTGGAGTTTTGCTTATGATTTATGCTACTCTATTAGTTTGACCGATCTTAACTATCCGTGTTGAAACTGTACTGTGCTAGTTTTAAACTAACTCCAATCAAAATGTGGTTAGAGTTTAACCAAGGAACCACTGCAGGGAAGAGCTTCTGCATTTCACTTTCCTCCACCTCCGTCTACTCAAACAAGCTGAAGTTTTTTGAGGCAATCAAAACATCGAACTTGTTGCTGAAAGTCGTGAAATATGGCAGGAGAATATTCCATCTCTGGTTCTCAACTGTAGCCACTCTTCAGGGTTGACAGGCTGATGTGATGACAGCTCGCTCGAGTGTATAAAGTAAAGAAAGCTTCCAGGTTGACATTGTGTGAGAGAACTGAGAACTTCCATGCATTTGGAAGAGGATTTAAAGCTGAACACACTGACATGGCCATGACTTTGACCAAAAACATGCCTTTTTTTTCTAAATCTAGAACTCAAGATAATTCAAGTCCATCTCTGGCAAAAAGGTTCAGATCCCATCAGTACTCGATATACTGCTCTAAAACCTTCAGGGTAGTCGAGAGGTAAATCCTTGAAAGCACTGTCTTTCTCCTCCAGTGGAGATTTGAAGTGCTGGTGAATCAATACCCTCTGAATCCATCTCAGAGGTCAGATAGGACTGTGAGATTTTTTTTTTTCAAGTAAAAAAAAAACCACAATGTCACTTCATGATAGAATGGATAATCTTATTTATATTTCTCCACAAAGTCCTTCTACTTATGGAGAAGGTTCTATGCCAGATACAATAGCAATTACAACTGCTTTTAATATCACACAAGGACACTGAAGAGCAAAACCTTCGTTGCATTGCTCTTTGCTTTTAAGTGAAAAATTATGAGCAACAATCAGGTGTTTTTTTTATGATTTAATTTGTAAAGCATTTTGAGCTGCTACTTCGACTATGACTACTACTTCTACTAATAATAATATTAATAATAATAATAAAAATAATAAGTATTAAAAGATGTAAAAAATATTAACCACGTATAGCTGGACCTAGGTGTTATTGCTGTACATGGCACAGAATCTTCTCTATAAACTTCTAACCAACTATCCATGTTTATCCTGCTCTCAACAGTACAACTCTGTCAGTATTCCTATGCATCCGCCTGAGACAGGAGCTATCTTCTTGTATCTCGATACTTTCACTGTAACTAGGAACAAATGCCAGGAGTGGTATGTCATTAACATCCATATGTTCATCCACAGACATGCTGTTCCTGCCATTTTAATGAATATGATGGTACAGATATGCTGATGACCTGACCTTACGCACTCGCATACAGTATGTTGATGACTTGCGCTTGCATGTCTATGGATGTAAGAATTGATTTGTTATCAACAGACTCCAGATCAGATGTTTATTACTGACCTTGTTCACGAACTATACACTTTATTGTAGGCAAGGGTTCTATCCACTTCCAATCAGCATTAAACCTAGTCCGGAACCCTGCCAAAGATATCCTGTTCTGTAGGCACAGCTCTGAAATGTTAAGAGAGCCTTTATTAGTCCAAGAATTGCCCATTCACTTTGAGATGTAAAGGTCAGCGGTGTCAGGTGTTGGGCGCCAAGAGGAAGACGGATTTTTGAGTGCTGTAATTAGAAGATTGTATTTGCACTGGAGCTCATTCTTTACCTTTCAGATTATTTCTACAAGAGTGCATGAGGGCTTCCTTTCCAAGGGACCAATTAGTTATAGGGAGAGATATGAGACAGAAAAGTCCGCCAACTCGTGCTTAAGACTCCTCTTCAATAATCCAGGCAGAAATTAATGCTCTGTCTTGCTGGCTGATGCTGATCTTCTCCGCACAGACAAAGAGAAATGGAGATCCAGGTGATTTCTGTGCACAGGATATTATGACCAGCTCTGTCTCACAAAGCCACAATGTCAAAAACCTTGACAACTACCATTCTGAGGGAAGTGAATCATTCAGAGAAAAAGAAAGAAAGAGGGAGACATTTCTGGACCCTCACTGTACTCTAAATGAGCCTATTGTGGTGGGCTATAATGAATTGACCATCTCCACATGAAGTCTTCTTTCTGTTCTGCCTCTGAGATAAAGCTTCATTGTGTAAGGGCCAAAAGTGGAGTATTACTGCTGCGGTTTCACAGACAGGTCTGAGACCCCTCAGAGACAGATGAGGTGAGGCAGAGCATGATAAAAGACGTGAAATGAAATGAGAAAAGCCCGAACAGCAACATAAGGAGAACCACAATTGCGATGGACCCGATTGGCGTGATGTGAAGGATGCTGAATGACCTGCCCATAAGCACAGACATAATAACACTTTCACCCCCAAGAGATTAGATTTACACCAAGCGCACTCAACACCAATGGATGCATCAGGAATAAAACACACTGTCTTCCTGATATAGTAAAATAATGATTGAAGAACAACATGTTCTACTTTTTATCTGTTTAGAGTTTGTCACGTTTCAAGGTTGGAGTTTGGATCAATCGCAGAATTTCAAATAGTTTATAAAACAAACAACAAGACGACACCTAGACAACTTGGCATAACATTGTGGCAAAACTAAACTTAAACTAACAATATAAAAAAAAACATGGTAACATGGAACACGGACGTCTAAGATAAACGAAAGACTGGGAAACAGTGCAGACAATGTCTATATATAAAAGTGTGCTCAGTAACAAACGGTGGTGGTCATGTGACATGTACTTCAGTGCAGTGGCTGATGGGAACTGAAGTAAATGGTAATCTCATTCACCCATTCACCCATTCACACAGCAATGGTAGCAGAGCTGCCATGCAAGGCACTAACTTGCCATCGAGAGCAACTTGGGGTTCAGTGTCTTGCCTAGTCAAGGACAAGGACACTTTGCCGGGAATTGAACCGCCAACCCTACGATTGGTGGACAACCCACTCTACCACCTGTGCCACAGCCCCCCCATGAATTGCACTTAATGTTGTTGAGTGTCCACAAAAACATGTTAGTTCCCTCACCAGCCTCTCTTTTTGTCAGTTTTTGAAGAGAAGGGAAAAACATTAAATCACGAACACTTGAGATTAGATTAGACTAGATTTCATTAGAATTTTCAAACCACTAAAATGAATTTTTTTTAAAGTCACCTGTCTCTGATTGTAACCAGCAGAAATACTGTATTAATGTCCAAATACTTCACACAGTCATAAAAGTGTAATTATACACTGGATGGGAAAACTGTTCTTAGATCTTTTTATTATTATTATTTATGAATGAATGACATTTTTTTTTGTAAATTAACAGCAAATGTATAAAAATAAATTGCATACACGTTTCTTTTTTTTCTTGACTTGGAAAATATAGATAGTGGAACTGGGGGGTGAGAGAGAATGAGAAAGTGGAAGGATATAATACTGTGATTAAATGATGGGTGTTTTATAAAGCTGAACAGAGAGAGCAGCATTGAGATAACCTTCGTACCACCAGAAACTCTGACCGCCGGACACCACCGGACACTTAATGACCTCCATAAATAACTCCACCTTATTACTGACCTGGGTGTCCCTGTGAGCAACTTAAAAACTGGACCTGGACAATAAAACAAGCTCTAATGGCACAAATAAATATGAGTAGAATAACTCCGAACAGGATGACTATAAAACACCTCAATCAATCTCCCCCAAGAGGCCATATTTAAATCACAGCACAACATTTATAGACTGGTGATTTTTCCCGAAATACTATTCTCTAAATTACACAAAGCAGAACATCAGACATCAATTTAAGCCTCAGAAAAAAAATACCTAGATATTAAAAAAGTCTTGCTTTTCAACTAAGAAAAATATGAATCTTTATGTATGAACTTTAAAAATTTATGTTAGGAGTCTGTAGTGTCCGTGCTTTGAAACAGTCGGAGGTAGAGCTGTAAACCTTTCTGACATCTTCACTACTTTTCACAGCATTAATAAACTATAAATGGAAAAAAAAAAACCTACAAACTTGCATTTTGTAATAATTTTTGAAAAATTGTAATTGCTGTGTTGTAAGCTGAATAAAACATTTTTGAACATATAAGAAAATAATCAACTTCAACGACTCCAACAGTGATTGTTTTCCTACAACAGCGTGCCAGAAGAGTATTTAATTCCTCACGCATTGCATTCGTGCCTGCGAACATGATGTGAAATGCTTCTTCTTTGCCTCTGCCATGTTCAGAGCAAGTTACTACAATGCTCTAATGAAGCCATTAATTAATGAAGGATTCCATGTGGAGTGTTGAGTCAAGATGGAGGTTACTCTGACTTCTTCTGACAGACGATCTTCTTTATGTAGTGAGATGGCATGCAAACGAAGGCTCATAAATATGCGATGCGTGCATATTAGCAAGACGTTGCAGCATTGCCGCTAGGGAGGAATTGAATTTACACTGATTTATTTTAATGCTGAAAATACAGTATGTTGAGCTATTGGATGCAGGTCATCTTTAATCTTGGTTGTAAAAACTATGTCTTACCTAATGATTGTTTAGTACATGGTGTTTAAAACTAAGTGTGTGTATCTATTCTGTGCTAACCCTGCGTGTTTTTATTGATTATTTGCTACATCAGGGCGCATAAAGCTTTAACATACAGCATATTGGCAGATTTGAGAGCCAGAATTTGGAGTCAAGGATGAAGCAAACCTTTTTCTTCTTATTATTCTTCCTCTTCCTCTTCTTCTTCTTCTTCTTCCTCTTATTATTATTATTATTAGGGGCCAAGCACCAAAGGTGTGTAGATATTGTTACTATTGTTATTCTACTTTTTCTTCTTCTAGTTCTGGCTAGAGTGTTTATGGAAGCCCATAAAAATTCTTGTGAAATTTGGCACACTGATTGGGGAGGGTCTAAGGAACATTCAGACTCAAATTTGGGACAAGTGCTACAAATACTACCACCAAATAGCGCCACCATGTAGTCAATATTTATATTACATATAGTTGTTTAATCACATTACTGCACACTGATTATTTCCCTATAACAGCATGACACATGGTAGTTTATTCCTTAGCTATTTTAAAGAACATTAAATCAAGAGTAAGTGCATGATCATATATATGTGTGGGAGGTTTATGCTTACTCGTCTTCAACCCATTTGCAAATATATCTTCAGGCCTGCCCTTGCCTACATTTGCCTCGGAATTGCTTGAAATCCCTCCAAAAATATATTTTTAACAAAATTATTCGCTTCGATTTTGGACTGGGCTGGCCAAAAAAAAGTGCCCTAAAACTGTCAAAAATTATATCACGAAACACAGAGAGAGGTAATAAGACTATCTTGAACTTTTTCTCACTCGCAGTTCTAACTGCCTCAGCTCCCTGTTGGCTCTCCAAGGTCACCCCAGTCTCTTAAAATGATTTCAGGGGTCAGCGAGTTCACTTTGCTTCACCATGGCTCCAGAGAGAAGAAGTGGAGGAGGAAAAAAGTGTCTGAGTGAAACACTAAATCAAGATTACAAGATTGTTCAAGATTTCATTAGATGGGTTTTTTCAAGTGTGTCAGTCATGGCAGGGTGTCGGTGACTTCCTGACCTCCTTCAGTTTTTGTTAACATCTGCAGGTCCCAGGGCAGGTCCATAAAAACAAGTACAGAACACCTTAGAGATGAGGGGTGTGTCAATGAGATGATATTAAACTGAATAAGTCATGGTGATTTTGCTGGATACAAATTAGCCCCTAACTCATCACAACGTTTAAAAACACATGTCCACCAGCCTTGCCCCAATTCAGAGTAAACCTATACAAAATGTATGTCTGCTAGCCTAGCCCCTAAGCTATAACCCATCATAACCTTTAAAACCCCCTCACCTTTAATCTAATCCATCATAAACTTGAAAACGTACGTCCAACTAGCCATGAATCTAACCCATCGACCTCTTTATAACTTATCATAATTGACTTGACTTACTCCTCTTGATAATGAATCAATCACACCTGAGGGATACTCGACACTTTTGTCAGGCCCTAGTGGAAAGAAATAGTTTTATTGGTTATTTAATCAATTGCACTTAAACATAACCCTTGCCATTTCCCTGTCAGCCCTCGGCAGGCAGCAAAGTCATTTGCTTTAGCTTAACTATCAAAAGATCTCTGTCTCTCTCTTTTCAGTGGGACTGCTCCGTTCAGGACATCAAACACAATGGCATGCATGTGGGGGGAAAAAAAAGTTTGGGCTTTTGTAAATGCTGTATCTTTGATGTGTTTGGAGATCAGACCTGGCATTGATGTGATTTGATGCAGCCTCCCAAAGGACAGCATAATTGGACAGCGAGAGAGACTACATACTGGAGGTCAGTGCAAACAAGCAAAGGTAAGATCCACACACAGATCTATCAGCTTGATACCGGATAGTGCCTTATTTGTGAAAGCAGACGGGTGTCGATTTAAAAAAAGAAGTGTTTAATGCATTTTAGAAAAGCACTTTGCAACCAAAAATTAGGATGTATCATCAAATCTAGCGTGTGCCTGGGAATTGAAAAGGGCTGTGATTTCTCTGAGCTGCAGCCGGCATCAGAAGGAAAGCTAGAGGCCAAGACAAGCAATTGCTCAGGGCTCCAAGTCACATGGGGCCTCCAGGCAGCGTGCACCAAACTGAGATTAACTGCAGATGTCCAGTCACTGTGGATTTATTTATTAATAGTGGCAGCATCATCAATGTTATTGTGGGATGTATGAACAAATAATATTTACTGTTACCTTCTTCCAGTTTAGTGGTAATTAAAAGCTATTTTTCTTTAAGAAACCGACACCATATCGGATTACGCATCACCTTTGAGCCTTCCCTAACATTCACATTCAGAACTCACCAGATATCCAAGAATTCCCATCCTCCAGCTCCGTATCCTCTATTTTACTGAGCAAAAAGTGGTAACTTGGCAATTCACACCCACTTGCTAGCGCTCGTCATCACCAAAACGTGATCCGTCTGAACAAGCGCTTTTTTTAATTTAGTTCCGAGAACCCACCATACCCTCTCAGAAATAACGGTACCTAAGTGTACTTTCTTTGCCACTGCAGTTGTACCATCATGTATACACCCACTGAACCTTTTATTATATATTAATTACCTGGGACGGTGCATGTGGTGTAGCTTTAATTCGTTTTTAACTTATGTACCTTTTTATATAAAGCTGAAAGACGTATACTAACGATGTACTGCTGATGGTAGCACTCCAGTGATAAAAGACTGTTTGGTAGCTTTTAATTTTTTAAGTGCACATACTGTAGGAAAAAATGTTTTCAGCTAGCTCCCAATTAGTTCTTCGGTTTGACCTTAAAAGTTCTATATATAACTCCAAAGCAGATGTTTTTACCCTTCATAAAAGTTTCCTTTAAAAATTCTCGAACTGCCTCTACTCCAAAGAGCCCTTGAGGACTTTTTTTTTTCTTCTTCTTCTTCTTCCATGTACTGCAATAAAAAGCCAAATTAGCAAAAGAGGGTTACCTTTCAATTATTTATGGGCCATGCATGGCAGTGTTTCAAGTCACATGGCTGAGGATGAACCCCGTGTGTGTCAGGTTATGAACAGAATGAAACATGTTTGATGTCACGTCATAGAGAACGCTTGCACTCTTCTTAATTCCCTGCTAATCATGGACTTTTATCGATTTTCCCACTTTCATCACCTTGCTTTTATTGAACTTTTCTAATTTCTTTTAAGTGTTCCTTTTTGTAATACTCAGCACTTTCAATAACTCTGAACCTACACAAAATACCTCACGGTTCCCTCAGGAGCGTAAATACACAACACCATTTTCCATAATGGTAAGCATGCAAACCGTGGCTTGAGTCCAACTCGGAAGAATGAAACACTACCCTTAGGCACTTGCACTTAGCACAATAAATACGCACTTATTTTTCCAGGGAAGTTTTCAAAGTTTCAAAGAAAATGTTCTTTCCTCCAGATAATGCGTTTTGAATTTGAGTTGTTTGTTCACAATTTGATGAGTTAAGCATCATTAACTTTAAAAGCTGAGGAGAATTTCTCTCTTCCCTGCGTTTGTTCAAATCAACAGTGTCTTATTTTATTTTTGGTCAAAATTGATTCGTTTTACTTTCAGTTGAAGTTGCTGAGAATGTTGCTTTTCACTAGTGCCATAGCATGTCCCGCACCCAGTCATAATTAGAGTGTCATTTTATACCACTAACAATAATCAATGAAAAATGACTTGGAGTTCTCATGACAATGCAAACAGGAAACAGCATTATTATTATTATTTTTAATTTGATTTGTATATGTGAACTGTATGTGTTGTATGTAGTGTAAGAGTTTACATTCACATTGAAATAGGAAAGAAAATAATTATCAGCAGCAACAAAAGTGGCAAATTACACTTTTAGATTTTCCGTGCTGCAGTTGTCCAACTCGCAATTGATTTCTTTTTGCAAGCATCCATAATTATTTCCAGGCATGTAACATTACATGTTCGATGCTCGCCGACGACCCACGCTTCTGTCTAATAAAGCACTTATTTCATCCATTAACGGTCCGATATTAATTATGTACTCTGTGCAGCTGTGTTTTATTTTCGACAAATTTATCTCTGTGTGTTTCGAGCGAGTTCAGCGAGGGTCTGAGAGCTGGCTAAGTGCTCTTCCGTCCATCTGTGTGAAAGCTACTGCACTGATTGAATGTTACTCATCCTACTTCATGTATCGATCGAGTATATGATCTCCTCCAACTCTTAACCAGCCTGTGTGACTCAGAAGCACTGAAAATAAACAGGAGAATACTCAAAGTTACATTTAAAATGATCGATTTGCGAGATAAAAGCAACATACACTTACTGAACACTGCATTAGGAACACCTCTGCACCTGCAATTCCCTAATCAGCCAATCGTGTGACCGCAGCGCTATGTATCAAATCATGCAGATACAGGCCAGAGGCTTCAGGTAATAACTCTTAATAACGCATAATAATGCCATGTTGATGAGAGATCTATAGGGAATGGCCAGACTGGATCAAGCTGAGAGAATGGCTAAAGTAACTCGGGTTACCACGCTATACAGTTGTGCCGAGCAGAAAAGTATCTCAGCAAGTCAAATCTTGAGTTGGATGAGCTACAACAGCAGAAGACCACGTCAGGTTCCACTTCTGTCAGCCAAGAACAGAAAGCTGAGGCTTTCAGGCTCAACAAAACTAGCCTGATTTCTGCTGAAGCACACAGATGATAGGTTCATAATTTGGTGCCAATAGCATGAATCCATGGACCCAACTTGCACTGTCAACAACCCTGGCTGGTGGAGGTGATGTAATGATGTGGGGAATGTTTTTTTTTGGCACACTTTGTGCCCATTAATAGCAATCAGTCACCTCTTGAATGCCACAGACTCTGAGTACTGCTGCTGACCATGTGCATCCCTTCATGGCCACAATTTATCATCTTCAAATGGTTACTTCCAGCACGATAATGCACCAAGTCACAAAGCAATAGTCGTCTCAAGCTGGATTTTATGAGCATGACGATGACTTTGGTGTTCTTCAGTGGCCTTCGCAGTTCCCACTGGACGAGAATCTCAAAAGAATGCTTCCAACATCTTGTGGAGTCCATGCCATGAAGATTTGAGGTTGAGAATAAAGTAAAGCACTACCCAGTATAATCACGGTGATCTGAATAAATTGCTCAGTGAGTGTATATACAGTATGTTAGCATGATCTACACATGAGTATCCTTTTATTGAATTCTGGATTCCAATTGGTCAGAAGTTTTTAGTTAGTTTTTATATCGTTTCTATAGTAACAGCTCGTTCACAGGGGTTTGTAATGTATAATACCGCCCTACATACACTAAACTGATTTTTAAAATTGTGTGATTGTTGATCGTTGAAGAGAACATGTACTTAACATTGATGGAAGGAGTCTCCAGTGTCAACACTTTGAAATCTTCAGGACAGAGGAGTTTGTGCTTTGGGGGTTCCTTGGTAACTTTGTTATGTATTTATTTTTTCATCAGAGCAGACAAGAGAAGGCTGATGAGATTGTTTATAGCTGCTATAATGTAAGGGAGAACAGGAAGTAACTTGCATCACAGACATTCAACGTAACGATAAATGGATAAAAAGTATGACGTGTAGTTCTTTTAATAAATAAAAATGTTAATGGTTGATATAAGAGGAATAAAACATTTTAGGAACTTCAGGACGCTAATAGTGGTCGAGTACATTCCTTACCAGTTCTTTTAAATATAAATGTCCTGATTTTATCCAGCAACTGTTTTAATATCAATCTTTTAGTGTACATCTGCGATTCATTTCCACGCGCGTCATTTTTTCCCCAGCGCCAATAAGTTTTTCATGAGTTTCATGACAGGTTGATTATTAAAATTGCAAAACAAAAGGTGTATTTGATGTCAGTCTACACAGTTTTCTTTTAAATATACATAGTTTTGGGGGGGGGGAGTACCAGTGAAATATAGTTTATAACTATAATTAACAGATGGCTGTACATGCATCATGTTCTATGTACTGTACCATATACCTGTCACCACATTACATAATTAACAACCTACTGAATATGGAGGGATGTGATGAGGCCTTGTGTGTGTGTGTGTGTGTGTGTAATTTGATATTAATAATAATAATAATAATAATTTGAGCTGGTTCAGCGGATTTGAGGTGTATTTGATATGTTAAAAATATATAAGTATATTATAAATTTCCTGATATTTAGAAGGGTTTATGGAGCCGTACTTAGCAGCGATCTGGTCACGAATCAAGAAGAGAAACGGGGGGGGGGGTTGAACCTCTGCCATAAAACGATCCTCACGCTGTAACTCGCGTAGTCGTGTGAGCTTTGCTCTGTGTTAGATGCGAGAGAAGAAAAAGCTTTTGTGTGAATCAGGGTTGAAAGAGGCCTCGGATGGCTGCGGGTCAGTGTCAGAGTGAAACACTCGCGCTTTAAACTTCCCTGAATGCTGAGCTGTTGGCCTTTTCACCATCGCTACCCATTAACTCCGGAGAAAGAGATTCTGAAGAGAAGAGAATGGGATCACGTATAACCCTGAGTTCTTCGTTCGATGAAAGTGCACATATTGTTTCCCGGGAGAAGGGATGCGTCTTTCAAGCGCCGTCGCAGGTATGGAGATGGAGCTCGTATAAAAACAGCCTGTTCTAAACTAATGTAAAGGTCATCTCCATATTGTGAGGATGCCTGAACTTAAAAATACGATGGCGGTGTTTGAAAACTGATGACGTACAAGTTTGAGATCTCTACAGCGTCAAGTTAATATGATCCAGAAGAATAAACCAGTTGGGCCGTTCATGCTTTTATCCTGAATGCAACGTCAGCTTCAGACCATATGATATCCGTACCGTAAGTAGAAATAAATCCTGATAATGTAATGCGATGAAGCAGAGTTACTGTTACTACGGCGAAGTTGATTCTTTTTCTACAATCACACATCCGGTGGTGTTTTATTCCTCTTATACCACTGCACGTTATACAGCCGATCCTTGTTATTCGTCCATTTAATTCTGTAGAACGTCTTCAAAACAAGGTAGTTCCTGTTCTCCCTTATGTTATAGCAGCTATGAATGTTGTATAAAATCTGTAGATCCTCTTCGAGGATGAACGTGTGGGAAACTTCAAGGGCTGACACTGGAGACTCCTTCCATACATGTTGCATAAACATGTTAAATCCTGTTACGTACAATCGCTTTAAATCGCTTTAAACAATCTGTTTCATGACGGCGACAAAACAAAAAAAAAAAGACTGCTTAGCATTGCAGGCTAACAAACACAAGCTATTAAGTTATAATTTATTTATTTATTTATTTATTTTATTTTTTTTAAAGCTACATGTTAAAACTTCTAGAAATCTAGAAATAAAATTAAGTTCAAAATGAACAATTTGAGTCGTATATAATGTCCAAAGGCCAGGGTTAGAATGGGGTGGGGTTGGTTTATTGATGCATTTATTTATTTTAAACTATTTTATTTGCTTGAAATGTAACACTCTCCAGAGTTCTCTGATGATCTCAGGATGGTAAACAAGGGAAAGTATTCCTGAGTCGGAGCAGCAGTGCTAGCCTCGTTCTTCCAACTTTCCTCTTACTCTGGTGAACAGAAGTGGAATAAAAACATTCCTCGTTTGAAAAGGACCCATCCCTCAGCAATCACGTTCACAGGAGCGTTGTGATGCACAGCCTCTGAGCCGCCTTTATATTTTCTCAAAAAAAACAACAACAATTAAAAGAAATAAAAATCCCTGCTGCATACAGAAGCAAATGTCTCTGAAATCCGATCATTCCGACTTACATACTACAACGTCCATCTCACGGCTCGGTGTCCTGAGTTCTTGCAGTTGCCATGGTAACTAATGAGTTCCACATGTACCTCGTTTAGTACAGTCTACTTAAACACCGCTCACATGTTCCTCAGCTCTGAGGTTTTTGTGTACTTATGAAGTTGCTCTTGATCAATAAATCCTTTGTGTTTTTGAGTACACTTGTCACACTGGAGCGTATTTATCCTCCTAATAATAGCACGTCTATATTCATATTTACTAATTTACTAATTTACTTGGTGAATTTACTAATATTTCACCAAGTATAGCTCGTTAAACACTCAGGAAACGTACATTTGATTTAATTGCACTGTATTGTGTCGATTGTATCGAATGTATCGTATTGTTTTGGACATATCGGACCATAATATATCGAAGATAGCATAAGGTAGTGTATATTTACAGACAAAAATCAAAGGCCAGAGATATTTATGCACTGATTTAAAAAATTACTTACCGAGTAAAAAAAGAAAAAAAAACTGCACGGATGGTTTTAAGAAGCTTTGCACAGGATAATGTGTACAATTTGCCCAGGTGCTCGGATTTGCTCTTTAATGAGCTCAAAGAGATGATGCCGATGCAGTAATACAACATTAAACACGTAAAACACATCACGTTAGCGAACATAATCATACGTTAGCACGGACATTCGCTGAAGTTAATGATGCAGCGCCACAGAGTGGTTTGTTTATTTAGTATCGTATCATATAGTGTCAAACTGGGCGGAGCCAATCAAATATGTCGCTCTTTTCGTGACGTCAGAGCGCAGTAGAATTTGAAACGCAAGGATTGCACGGATTTTGATGGAGATTTCTTAAACGCTGTAACAATCAAGACCTCAAAAATAAAAGTTCGTATGTGTTTTACAGGGCGATATGACATCGTTTCACAATTAGTGGAATTATTTAGCGACGTTTATTAAGACCACAGGCTGAAGCGTAGAAGCAGAAGAGATCCTGATCATCTCCGGAAAGGAAACCGGAGTCCTGAGAAATTCTCCGTTTCACGTTCTGGTGGATGAAGAAAGAACGGACGGTCTGATTAAAAGCCTGACCTCAGAAACCTCGGGTATGAGCGTATCATCTGCTGCACACACATTTCCCCGGTCTTAGTCACACACTCAGCCGAATCTCAGGTTTCTGTCAGTGCTAATCAACACCTAATCAATGAAGCAGATCAAGTGCACTCATCACCCCAAAACAGGGATGAGAAGCATGACTGAAATGAAACTTCATCCAGATTCAGCGTTTCTCCACGTTCGCAAAATACATTTCTGTTCTGCATCTCCAAAACAACACGTCACTGAAGCATGACTTTGCTGCATTCCTGATTCTGATGCTCAGAAGGCTTTGATTCGTGTTCGAAAACAGCAGCTCTGACAGTACTGCAGCTGAAACTGGAAGCAGTTTCCAATGTCAGAAGTTAAGCTGTAAAATTTAAAATTTCCATCATCACACTTTGCTGGGTCAGGGTTAGCTTTCGCTCCTAGCCCTAGAACTAGCTTTCACTCCCCACGCACATCAATGAGCCTTGGGCGTCCATGACCCTGTAGCAGGTTCACCGGTTGTCCTTCCTTGGAGCACTTTTTGGTAAATAGTAACCACTGCATACTGGGAACACCACACAAGACCTGCTATTTTGGAGAAGCTCTGACCCACTCGTCTCACCATCACAATTTAGCTCTTGTTAAAGTCACTCAGATCCTTTACGCTTGCCCATTTCTCCTGCTTCCAACACGTCAACTTCAAGAACTGACTGTTCACGTGCTGCCTAATAAATGAATCCCACTCCTCAGCAGGTGTCGCTGTAACGATATCATCAATATTCACTTCACCTGTCAGTGGTTTAATTGTTGTGGCTGATATTTATGAGAGAGAGAAAGAAAGAGAGAGAGAGAAAATACAGTTTAAAGGTATTTGATCAGACGTTGCCTGAAGCACTTTTGTGTCAAGCTCGATCTACAGTGCTACCGCAAGAGATTTGATTTTGGGAATGTTTATTTAAAAGCAAATTTTGCCTGGTGTTGATGTCAGATAAAGGCACAATTGATTTTCGTACACCTCAACATGACAGACTGCTTTATTCCTTAGTTCATATATGAGCCTGTGATGTCGCAGCTGCGCTACTGTCAGAGCTGCAGTTATAGAAAATGAATCGACGCCTTCTGACCAATCAGAATCCAGAATTCAGTCTGTTATATGGAGCTGTCAGGGAAAGACACGGTGAACACAGCATGCAAATAACTGGCTAGAGATCATTCTTTCCCGACGGTTTTGTGTGTTTTGCGTGTTGATTAAATCATGTGAAGTGTTAGGGGCGGTGCTGCGCTGATTGCTGAGAGGATTCGGAGCAGAAATCAAGGCGCCGGAGACTTCAGCACCACTTCATTTATTTTCCCTAGGAGCAGCTGATTCAGTCCAGTTTGCAGACACGGCCATTAGAGAGTCACTGAGGAAGTCAAACACACACACACACACACACACACACACACACACACACACACACTCTAGATTTCTTTACCTACCACCCAACCTTTTCCATTCCTTTTCTCTTTCTATCTCAACCACACACTCACACACTCACTCACCTTTTAAACACCATACATATTTAATTCACTAGAGTTTGGAGAAAATATCTAACCTTCATGGCACCGTGATGTTTTTCCACCATGTTCATTCCTTGTACACCAGAACCTACCACAGCGATGATGGTAAAAGCATCTGTATCATCATTACTGTGCATAACACACAGAATAAGTATTCCTCATTTTACAACCTGGAACTGAGTGTCTTGGGATTTTATTTCATGAATAACGTAAAGAGACTCTGAAAAAAAAAAAAGGTTCTCTTGTCTGATGAGACCAGAACTGAACTCAAATTTGTGAAATTTGGCAGAAACTGAACACCGTGAGAACACCATTCGCACTATAAAGCACAGGGGTGGTAGCATCACGCTTATAGTCACCCAGGGCTGACTTTTGGAGTTTTTTTTTGAAGTCACATTTGTGTCATATTTGTAACGGACCTCCACAGAAAGATTGGGATATTTTTCATAACCAGACCCCCCCCCCCACACACACACACCTTTCTAGAACCACAAACCTCTAGATCACTTCTAGATCAAATACTTTTACATACATTGTTATATAACAAAGAGAATGAGTTTTAATAGAAGGAATGACTATCAGTGGATATTCACAAATATCCAGTAAAATAAAAACCCTAACCAGAACCCGTAGCCGAAACGTTGAGTTTCTAGACCATTCAAACACAGGACTGGGCAACACTCTGATGCTTTTGCTTGTGAATAGCTAATACGTTTAGGATTCGTCCACCTGTGTAGTAACGTTTTCCCAGATTTATGCATCAAACCAAACCATAAAGTAACAAATCACAAAGCCTTCTTTATCCTCTGGAAATGAATCCCAAATCCCAGGCGCTGGGTAAACTGAAAAGTAGGACATGATTGGCGAGTGACTATTTGCAGTTAGTCATTTGGCTGACGTGGAGTAATCTATCTGGAGTAAGAGTTGCCTCTCTCGAACGCTCGGAATTGACCAGCGATCGATGCCGAGGGAAATTGGCCATCCGAGTTAGCGAAGCTGGAGAGAGACGGAGAGGGACAGTTTGTTTGGTAAGGGTTTAGCCATGGATTATTTATGGACAGACGTATATATCCTGCCACAAGCTTCCTCAGCTAACACTTTCTTTTTTTCTTTTTTCTTTTCCAAAATGAATCTTGCTCTCTAATTGGTGTAAAAAGAGTGGAGATTTGTTGTAAGTTATGGTGATGTTGCCCAAGAGGATGTGTGTTTGTTTTTTCCTGATTCATTATATGTCGGATAATGAGACACAAGCGAGAGATGTGGCACGTGCTCGTCTATAAATCTCAGGGAAACAACCGAGATGAAGGGAGTGGGCGTGGCTGTAGAAGGAAGAACGAAAGATACAGAGTTTCATTCCAAGATTAAAATGCAAAAATCAAAATCGAATATTGTTTTTTTTTTTTTTTATTAAACCGTTCTTAAACTTACATTTTTGTATCGTTTGTAAATATATGGATGGTTGGGGGATGGGTGGCTTTGTGTACATGGGCAGGATGTGACATTTGAACTCATTTGAAGAGTTCTATAAAAGCCCATAAGAAACAAAAACATGAATCAGATATCATGATTAAATATGACACTCTGGGAGTTAGATGCAGCAGGGTGTGTGTGTGTGTGTGTGTGTGTGTGTGTGTGTGTGTGTGTGTGTGTGTGTGGATATAAATTAATTTTCCAGGTGAACGCTGTACGCACTTTATTCCGCAGCTTGTTGACACCGGGGAGGCATGAACCTCCAGCGAGTTAACGGCACGGGCTGAGCTGCGGGTGTTAAATCACACCTTAACATGTGATTTCTTACATTTTAATCACACTTTTCCAGAATCGAGGGTAGTTTTGTATATGTGCGTATACATTTTCTGCTTGCTGCATACAACATTTTCACATTATCGAGCCTCGTAGTGATGAACCGGATAACAGAGGCAGCTAAAGAAAGGAGCAAAAAACTATGACTTGATATTAATCATGAATTAAATAAATAGAAATGTAGGTATAGTAATTTAGAGAATCGTTTCTAGCAGTAATGGCAACTTCTGGGTCGGCTGTGGGCAGTTTAAAATGAAATTGTTTGTTTTTAGAGCATACAAGGACTTATGAAGGTAAATTAACTAAATAAATTCAGTTAAAAATGAACTAAAATAGGGCGCACGGTGGCTTAGCGGTTAGCAGTAAGTAGCTAAAGTACAAAACCTAACTAGCTAGCTAATCTAACTAGCTAAAGTACAAACCCTAACTAACTAGCTAATCTAACTAGCTAAAGTACAAACCCTAACTAACTAGCTCGTGTAAGTAGCTAAAGTACAAAACCTAACTAGCTAGCTAATCTAACTAGCTAAAGTACAAACCCTAACTAACTAGCTCGTGTGTGTGGAGTGTGCTTAGCGGTTAGCAGTAAGTAGCTAAAGTACAAAACCTAACTAGCTAGCTAATCTAACTAGCTAAAGTACAAACCCTAACTAACTAGCTCGTGTGTGTGGAGTGTGCTTAGCGGTTAGCAGTAAGTAGCTAAAGTACAAAACCTAACTAGCTAGCTAATCTAACTAGCTAAAGTACAAACCCTAACTAACTAGCTAATCTAACTAGCTAAAGTACAAACCCTAACTAACTAGCTAATCTAACTAGCTAAAGTACAAAACCTAACTAGCTAGCTAATCTAACTAGCTAAAGTACAAAACCTAACTAGCTAGCTAATCTAACTAGCTAAAGTACAAACCCTAACTAACTAGCTCGTGTGTGTGGAGTGTGCTTAGCGGTTAGCAGTAAGTAGCTAAAGTACAAAACCTAACTAGCTAGCTAATCTAACTAGCTAAAGTACAAACCCTAACTAACTAGCTAATCTAACTAGCTAAAGTACAAACCCTAACTAACTAGCTAATCTAACTAGCTAAAGTACAAAACCTAACTAGCTAGCTAATCTAACTAGCTAAAGTACAAAACCTAACTAGCTAGCTAATCTAACTAGCTAAAGTACAAACCCTAACTAACTAGCTCGTGTGTGGAGTGCTACGCGGTTAGCAGTAAGTAGCTAAAGTACAAAACCTAACTAGCTAGCTAATCTAACTAGCTAAAGTACAAACCCTAACTAACTAGCTAATCTAACTAGCTAAAGTACACAACCTAACTAGCTAGCTAATCTAACTAGCTAAAGTACAAAACCTAACTAGCTAGCTAATCTAACTAGCTAAAGTACAAACCCTAACTAACTAGCTAATCTAACTAGCTAAAGTACAAAACCTAACTAGCTAGCTTGTGTGGGTGTGCTTACGCGGTTAGCATAAGTAGCTAAAGTACAAAACCTAACTAGCTAGCTAATCTAACTAGCTAAAAGTACAAACCCTAACTAACTAGCTAATATTGCTAAAGTACAAAACCTAACTAACTAGCTAATCTAACTAGCTAAAGTACAAAACCTAACTAGCTAGCTAATCTAACTAGCTAAAGTACAAACCCTAACTAACTAGCTCGTGTGTGTGGAGTGTGCTTAGCGGTTAGCAGTAAGTAGCTAAAGTACAAAACCTAACTAGCTAGCTAATCTAACTAGCTAAAGTACAAACCCTAACTAACTAGCTAATCTAACTAGCTAAAGTACACAACCTAACTAGCTAGCTAATCTAACTAGCTAAAGTACAAAACCTAACTAGCTAGCTAATCTAACTAGCTAAAGTACAAACCCTAACTAACTAGCTAATCTAACTAGCTAAAGTACAAAACCTAACTAGCTAGCTAATCTAACTAGCTAAAGTACAAACCCTAACTAACTAGCTAGTGTGTGCGGAGTGTGCATGTTCTCCCCCTGCTGCGGGGGTTTCCTCCGGGTACTCCGGTTTCCTCCCCCAGTCCAAACACATGCATGGTAGTCTGATGGGCGTGTCTAAATTGTCCGTAGTGTATGAATGGGTGTGTGAGTGTGTATGTGATTGTGCCCTGTGATGGACTGGCACCCTGTCCAGGGTGTAACCCCGCCTTGTGCCTGATGCGCTCTGGGATAGACTCCAGGTTCCCCGTGATTATGAAAAGGAGTAAGCGGTAGAAGATGGATGAATGAACTAAAATAACTACTAAACTAATAAGTACTAATTTTTAATGAAATTGTAGGAAAAATAAACAGGAGTTGTAATTCATAATAAATTAGATAATGAAATAAATTAGTTAAAAGCAATAAGCCATAATACACAATAAAACACTGTCATGCTATTGTAGTAGAATAATCATTGATGCAGTCACCGAGATACTGGGACCACCCAGAAATTGATTATTTTCCTATAACAACACACATCGGTGTTTCCTACAGCAGTGCGTCTCAATTTACCTACGATTGCACCTTTTAATTATTAAAGAGTGACACGTCGTACTTTTTATCCATTTCTAGTTACATTTAAAGTCTGCAAAACAAGTTTGTTTCTGTTCCCGTTTACGTTATAGCAGAGCTATAATAAGTCACTGCAGAACCTGGTGAACGTTTTAACGTATGCTGGAGAACTTCCTGTCCCTCATCCCGTCAGTATTGATGTTAACGTCCCGATACGAATGGCCTCGATGCCTCTTCTAATCCGACAGGTTCATTTGGTGAGGATTGTACAGCTGATGGCTCGCATCTCGCTCTATACGCAACCACACTGCTATGTAAATAGCCTTCAAACACCACTTAATGAATTACCTAGTAAATAAAACGAGGGTCGCTCATACATCATGGAACCTCCATCGATCAGAGCGTCAGGGCCGTGACACGGAGCGGCATGACCGAGCCCGCCAGAGCGTGACTGAAAGAGCGATTATGTTCGAAATCCTAAATTGTTTAATCCGACCTTAATGTCTCATTCAGTTCTGATTATGTTAATTTATCTCCGCTGATTTCCACAGCTTCTAGACTTCCATTAGAGAGATTCTATGCAAAACTTCTTTTAGCACTTTACAATGGTTGCGATCTAAGTTGCAGAAACAGCAACTATAAAAATGTATAAGTAAACAGTGTGTGTGTGTGTATATATATATATATATATAATTAAATTGGCAATAAATTACTTAACAGAACAGTATTTGTTTTTTTTAATTGACTTTTAAAATAAATTTATATTAAAGTATTTAAAAAAATAAACAATGTATGAAGCCCGGCATGTGCAGTGGTTCTTTTTTTCTTAGTAAATGAGAAAGAGAGAGAAAGAATGAGATTGAGTGGATGAATGAATCACGTGTCACGTGGGAAGAATAAGGACGGAGACGGTGGCCTTCAGCTGGAAAACATAACGAGTCACTGCCTTGACACCAGAGCATACAATTTCCCTGAGTCAGCCACTTCGCTTTACTTCCTGCTGAACCATGAGGAGGTTCTAGACTTTTCCCAGAAGCAGTGTGCCATTAATAGCAAACAAAAAAAATATGACTTCAGCAGAGGGATTTTTATTCAAGTCCATGCAATAAGATGATGAGAAAAGCTACGACTGATAACCCCAGCCCCCGCCCTCCACCACGACCGTTTCTAATTATTCCGAAGAGCCGTGTTCCATATTAGGAGGAGACAGAAGATTCACTGTAACTCGCTCCGTGTTAAACAGACTCTGTTCACATGTCTGCATTTGCACTATAGAAATATAGAAAATATAGAAATGTAGCTGCAAGGAGCGATCTCGGGGTCCAAGCACTTTTTGCAAATTGTCCCTCCCCCAGCAAGTGGCCGGTTTTTACAACGTACAGAGAACCCCGTGCACTTACAAGAGACCACCGATGAACATAGTGTACACGTTTTGTGATGGTGGTGCAATACCAACCCCGAGACATGATTGAACAACTACACTAGTACTAATTTCACAGCTCTTAGTTGTTCTAGTTTCTGTTCTATAAACAATTCATCATTCATGTGTTTCACAGTGATTAGAAGAATTTTTAACAGTGACTAGAAGAATCAAAACGAAACGAATTAAATACTGAATGAGAATTTAGAATTTTTTTTTTTATTGATTAATTATTTGTTCCTCATGTAGCAAATGAGGTGCATGATTGGACGTCACATAGTGAACTGATTCGCTAAACTTCAGATGTGTCCTGTGTTTTCTGTTGCCAATGTACATAAAAACGGTATGAAAACAATTCGTAAATCCATAAACATAATGCAAATGCACGTTTACACGATGACGCAGTCCGGCTTCAAAGCCTGGCTGAATAACAATGGCATTATAAGCGATTACTAAATCGTCCACGAGGCCTTTTGACATGTTTATTCATGGACATGATATCAAAGTGAGAGCTGCTGCACGGTCTCCTTCACTTCATGCAAATATATGCGATTCTTTTAAATTTTTTTAATTATTTATTTATGGCACTCTTTTTTTTTTTTTGGCCTGAACCATTTTAAGGTAAGAGACAAAAAGAAGCTCTGAGAAAACACACTCTGCTTTCAGTCAGTCTATCACTAATGCTATTTCCTGTAGAGGTCTGGAGCAGATGTATTCTCTGTATGAAACATGAGACGCGTACGCTTTGACCTTATTTCAGAAATCCTCTGCATTCAGCGTAATCCAGACTGATTAGGACTGGATTCAAAAAAATAAAATAAAAATAAGAAGCCTGAAGTGCAGAAAATACATTTCCCTTCCTTTTTGTTCTCTTTCTCTTGACTTCATGCACTTAAGCACACTGAGCTTTACATTGTCTGAAAATGTTTTCAGAGAATTGCAGTTTCCGGAACATTTAAATTCAAGAACATTTCATTTAAATGTCCTCTCGGTGTTCTAAGAAACTTTGAGTCAGGGTTAACCCTAACCCTAACCCTACGTATTAGCATTCCTCAACTAAACATCTGTATGGATGTTGTAAGAATGTTAACATTTAACATTTTCATAACGTCATTGAGCAACTTTTTTTTTTTTTTAATTATTAATCATCAAGGAACGTGCAGTTCACTATTTAAAAAACATGCATCTAGTTTTGTTCTGTACATTAAATAAGATATATACATATCTAAAAATGAAATTAAAAACTGCAGCATTAGTGTTCTCTTTATCATTAATAATGATAAAGCTTGCAATAACTGCCAAGTCACCAAAGTCCTGTGTGGAGGTGGAAGTGTGTTTTGGATCGTTGTCTTGCTGCATGATGAAGTTCCTCCTGATTCATTTGGATGCACTTCTCTGTAAATTGGCAGAGAAAATGTTCTTGTAAACTCCTGAACTCATACTTCTGCTACCATCATGAGTACCATCACCAATAAAGATGAGTGTTCCAGAAGCAGCCTTGCAAGCCCAAGCCATGGCACTACCTCCACCATGTTTCACAGATCATGAGCAGATCCTTTCTTTCTCCACACTTTGGTCTTTCCATCACTTTGGTAGAGGTTCATCTTGGTTCCAGATCTTTTGTGGCTCATCTCTGGATTTCTTAATGAATTCCAATCTTTCTCATTCTTATTGCTGATGAGTGGTATGGCTTGTGATTATCACTGACTGTTGTTTTTGGGTTTTTCTTCTTTCGTGGCTGACGCATGAATCAGCTTTTATTTTTATTTCAACACTTAAAATAAACACATTTTGGTGTACAGGAAGTAAAAATGTATGCCATATTTTCTCTCATGCTAGCACAGGGAATAGCATGTCGTATAGAGTATAGTTTGCTACAGTGTGTGTTGTAGAACAAGGTGTAGTGAATTGGACATGTGCTTGACAATCTGGATAAAATGTTCTGAAATCCTAAACAGCAGAGTGAGCTGTATTCTCCAGCGTGAGGAGACAGATGGGCTCAAATCATCACTCACCACTTTATTTATTCATATATTTATTTTCATACTCTCTCTTCTTTTCCTGAACAGAAGTTTCTCAAAAGCTAACTTTCTCAAAGCACAACAAATAAAACGAGCTCTCGCATGTGAGCTAGCAAAGACATGACTCGCTAGTTCTAGTCGAGGAGCTGATATTAGCAGTGTTGCTAAATGTCTATACCTTATCATTCTGTATAAAGCAGTGTTCAGATGGGATATGTTTTTCAGGATGATGACTGTTTGAAACTATTTGCACATCTTTATAGGAAAAAAAGTGGTTTTTTTGGGTGTGGAACTCTTTCAAAACATCTTTCAGCAAATCGCAGGGTTGAGTTTATTAAAGACAGACACAGTAAACAAAACAAAAGGGCAAAGCAGATATCAAAACCAGAAAAAGGTCAGTGTAGAACCCCGGTGTGGGAGAGTGTGGCGGAAGACTCGAGAGACAAGCCGAATCTTAACTGAGCCCCGGACTCAGGTTTAATCAAACTGTACTTTCAGAACACGACAGTAAACAACAAAAACTTGTGACTTTCTGTCATCAGGTTCAAGTTCACACTCCGTGGCATGTGTACATGTGTGTGTCTGTGTATGTCTTGCAAGGTATGCCAAGCGGACTTGCACTCCATCTCCCGCTCTCGCTCGTTGGTTAAGGGAGGCTCTGGAAGCACAAAAAGACTAACAAAAATATTTGGGCTAATAAAACACAGGTGACAATCTTCACTTGTTACCTGCCGGTTTGACCCCCTCCTCTCCATGCACAGCTGATGCACAACCACACCCCTGCCACTACCCGCCTCGGGCTGGGGAGCCGTCTGGTATCCTGCAGGAGAGGATCCACCATCCGCCACCACCATCTGTGCCCCTGGTCTGTGGAACACCTCAAATTTGAATGGCTGAAGTGCCATATACCAATGAATGAACCATATATTGGCATCCTAAATGTGGTGGATCCATTGGAGCAGGGTGTAATTGGAACACAGGGTAAAAGGGCGCACCAGACCGGAGGATGAGGACCGCCCACTTGATGACCAAAAATCTTGATGGCCAGAAATGCTCCTCTCAGTCCATCACCTGGGACAAAAAACCCCCATCCCCAGAACTAAAGCAAGAGAGAAGTCAGGTGAATGTTAAATCGAGCCCCCACACAAAACCTGCTTTCACAGCTCTGGCCACTGGACCGGATCTGGTGCGCCCTTTTTAGTGAGATCATTCAGCAGGCAGGTGTCCTCCAAAAAAAATTCGGTACAAGCTTTTTGATAATATCCAGCCAGACCCAGGAACTCCCACACCACGTTTTTGGTCTGTTTTGAGCTACTTAGTTGTCTTCGGTTATCAAGTGAGCAACGAGCAGCAAGTTGACACATTTTTTTTAGGTTTATCAGCATAGAACAGACCGTTTCCTCATCAGAAATGTCTTCAAAGAAGAATTCGTTTAGAACCGAGGAGCCCTTTATTACCCACTGAGCCATTATCAATTTATTAATTATTCCAATTAATAATAAGAATCTGTTAAGAACCATCCAAGATTAGTGTGATATCTCAAGAGTGTTTCTAGGATTTACATGGAGTTATCGTCATCATCATCAACAGCGGATGAACTGATTACGTTTCGGAATTATCCAAACAGGGTCAAGGTCACAGCAAGGTCAAATATCTGAAATAGTTTAGCTTAAATAGCTTCATTCTTATACACCAATCCAGGGTAATCCATTCACTTCCTGTGCCTTGCATAAGTATTTACCCCCTTGACCTATTCAACATACTCTAACGGGATGTTTTTGAGATGAATCCAGAATGATCTTCACACAAATGCTAATCCAAGCCGATGATTGAACCCGGGACCCTGTAGCTGTGAGGCTACAAATCCTGGTGTGTTGTTGAAAGCAGCAGGCAGGAAGTAACATGAATGCCCTCACGCTTGCTGTACAGTGATCACAAGCATCACAGGCACAGTGTTTCTGATGAAATGTATGTTGTGCATCTGAGTGATAGATGGAAGCCCAAGGGACTTTTTTGGCCTGCAGGTTTTACCCATCTGTTTCCTCCACAGGGACATGATTGAGCTTTGATGGTAAAATAAAAAAAAAAAGAAAAAAAAAAAGAAAACGTACAGGCGCTGTTCTGTACAGCACGGTATATATTCCAGCAGATTCTGATTAAATCAGCTAGCCGGGGGAAATCCCAGCAGAGCGCCGCTGAGCTCCGTAATCCCTCACTATAGAGAAGCACACAGACAATCTATTGCTTTTCCCGTGTTCTGTGCGTGTTATACGGATCGTCTTATGAACTGCACATGACGCACTTGTTCACTTCATTGAGGTATAAAAGCATACTTATGGGACTAAACCAATAACACATCCAACGCCAATCAAAAGTTAGCAGCAAACGAGTTATTCTAGTGGTTTTATTTCAAAATTAGAGCAACAGACAAAAGAAAACCGTTCAGCAGGGTAAACTGTTCCACTAATATGGAAAGAACAATAAAAAGTATTTTACGTCATATACCATGATTTCCAGCCTTCAACTGAGAAAACAACGTTTATTTCAACCTCCAAGGAGAAACTACAAGTCCGAGTTCCACAACCAAACCAGGGCGTGGTTTCTATTTATATTTCGTGATATTCATTCATCAAAACGTTCCGTGTGGTGCTGTGATAGGAAAATAATCAACGACAGACTTTCTGTGACAGTACTATTATATAACCGCACCACACAGGGTGGTCTATTCCTCTTATATCACAGTACGTAGTGGACCGTCCACAAAGGCAAAGAAACGTTTCATATTTAATATTTGTGGAAGGAGTCTCCAGTGTCAGCGCTTTCATGACGGTCCGAGGTAAAGCTGTTAAGAGTTTTACACTTTAATGGGATGTTTCACAACATGACATGCAACTAGAAATAGATAAAAAAAATGCAGTGTTGTTCTTCAATAAATGAAAACGTTGTAAATCGTTGGCCAGTTGTTGAGGTATAAGAGGAATAAAACAATACAGAATGTGCTGTTACGGGGACATAATCGACTCTGGGATCGATTCCACTATAACGGCACAATACAGAGCGTATCGTTCTTTATTAACAGTCAGCCCACTCATCAGGGTCCTGGTGTATTTCCTCTGTGGTCACCTGTGATGGGTTTTGACATGGACTTTTTCCCATACTCTCCTCCATCACTGCTTTTTATCAAATCTGTTTCATCTTTTCACTCTTTCATATTTAAATGGCTCGGAAAGAAGCCTGGACAAAACAAACCGCTTCATTAAAACCATCTCGCGTTCTGACGCAAATCATCTCCGAGTGCATGCCGTCCATTTTATCCTACGAGGCTAAACGCATCTGAATTCAGAGCATCATCATTGCAGCAGTCTGCACTCTTGCTCCATCATGCGTCATAGTCGAAGCAAAAAGCGAGAGAGAAATCACGGTTGGAAAAGACTCGAGCTATTCTAGCATTCAAGAGTCCAAGTAAGTAAGTAAGTAAGTAAGTAAATAAATAAATAAATAAATACATCCCCACTCGGAGTGCTGCTGAGCTCGCATTGTTTAGCAGCGGTGAGAAAAGCCGAAGCCGTGCAGGTGAATAATTCAGCGTGGGGACCTGCAGCTCCACATCTTACGCTGGAGTTCAGCTGCCTGAGAGAAGAGCTCCACCGACTGTTTTATTTCGCAGCTTTTCACAGACACAAAGAAGGTTGGGTTTATAAATTATATTTTATTTTATTTTTTTCCGTTGTTGAGAGAGGAAACAAAGTGCTGGGCCGCTCACCTGGAGTTGAAAATATAATGAAGTATAAAGTATAATAAAGTGTAGTTCTCACCTTGAGCAAAAGGTCAGGTGTGCCTTTGAAATGTCAACACACTGCTCTGGCTAAGTGAGGACTCCAGAAAATGAACAATTCTGAGAGCGTTGGTTCGTTTAAGGGGGCGTTAAATACACTTACCGGAAACAATTTTTATATACAGTCGAGGGCATAAGTTTACACACGCCATGCAGAATACGCAAACTGTTAAGAATGAAAGAAAGAAAATTAGAAGGATGATTAAAAATAGCATTTAGTTGGCAAATAACGGATGTTTACATATAGTCACAATAATAACTGAATTTACACAAACGAACCAGTTCAAAAGTTTACACACCCTTCTTTATTAGTACCGTGAGTTCTTCTTGAGTCCCTTGTTCGCCCTGAGCAGTTAAACCACCCACTTCACAAACATCCTCCAGGTCCTGTGCATTCTTTACTTTTCCAGCATCTTCTGCATATTTGACCCCTTTTCCAGCAGCGGTTAAATGAGCGGTTCAGATCCGTCTTTTCACGTCGAGGACATCTGAGGGACTCGTATACGACTATTACATTAAGGTGCAAACATTCACTGATTCCCTAGAAGGCAACACCATACATTTAAGAGCCGGGGGGTGTAAACTTTTGAACAGGACGATCGGTTGTAAATTGTTATCATTCCGTCTTCTGGGAAACATGTAACTATCTTGTGTAACTTGTGAAAAAAATAGGATCTTTAAACAAAATAATAACAATTTACACCCACCATCCTGTTGAAAAGTTTACGCCCCCCCCCCCCGGCACTTAATGTATCGTGACAAAGTCTGTATATTTAAACCACGTTATTGTTCGTATAATTAATTGCACATTAATTTACACAGAAGTTCATCGGCATCGGCATTGCACCTTCAAACCGTTTATTTTTTATATATATAAATAAATAAAAAATCCTAGCCTACCTTTTTTTTACACGCAAAATCAAATTTGTTGTTTATTGCTCGCACACTGTTGATCTCATAAGCTTAAAACTCCGTGCGTTAGACAACACGGTCGTTTATCTTTAGCTGTCACCGGATAACAGATCTAATCATTCTGGCAGTGCTGCTCGAGTCTCGAAGCTCTATATTCAGATTTCTAATGAAATTTTCCTCTCATAACCACGTCTGAGTGTTTTACGGAGTCTAAACATCTAACCCGCGCTCTCAAACCTTTCTGAATCCGAGTCTCATAACCATGTTTCAGGTAAAAACATCCCCGAAGTGAGAGGGTGTGCTCAGGATCTCTCAGAAACACGGTGTACTGTGCTGTTTTAATCAAATATTCAACAACAGCGTTAGTTACAACACCACGCACATCCCCGGAGTGTTTCATTCCTCTTACACCACCGCGAACAGAACGCAATGTACAGAAGATTATAATGCTCCAAGATATATAATCCTTTACAGCTATAGTAAACACACACACACACACACACACACACACACAACCTTGAAAACAGTGATCGTGGAGCAGATGGCAGGAATGTTAACAAGCAGGAACAAAGCATTCGAGTCATTAACATGTACACACACACACACACAAGTCATGTTGGTGGCCCAGCAGTGAGGTCACTATGTAATTGTTAGACTAGAGTGGACAATCATGTTTCCAGCATATGATTATTCAGGCATTGAAAGGGCAAGCATACTGTTCTTATTCGTGCAGTTTAAAAACAACAGCAACATCCACAACAACGGCAACAATAGCAACAGCAAAAAAAAACGGCTACAAGGACAAAAATAGCAACAGTAATAATAACAGCAACAAAAACAGCATACAAAAAAAACCCCAGCAACAAGAACTACAAATACTGTAAGAACTACAAAAATGGCGACAACAGTGACCATAACGAGAGCAGCAAAAACATCAGCAACGAGAACAACAAAAACGCAACTCCGGTGCTTGGCCCCCTAATAATTGCAGTAACAAAAAACAGCAAATAACAATAACAACAGCATAAACAACATGAATAAAAACATCAACAGCAGCAGCAGAGGAAAAATAGCAACATGCACGACACTAACAACATCAGCAATGACGACAAAATATCAACAGCGATAACAACCGCAACTACCAGAAAACCATCACAATGACAACATCAACAAGCACAACAAAAATAGCAGCAGCAGCAGCAGCAGCAAAACAACACAAATAGATTAAAAAACAACAATCCAGAACAACAGCTGCAACAAAAATAACAACAGCGAAAACATCAACAGGAACAAAAGTGCCTTGACGAGTCCGAGCTGTTCTGGAGACACAAGGAGAGAAGGACCTACGCAACATTACGCAGGTGGTTTTAATGTTCTGGCGGATCGGTGGATCTGACCGACCACAGCTCCACTTTTTTTTCAGCGCACTACCGTAGAACAATCGTTCCTGAGTGCTGTTTCCCCCTCGATGGGATTACGAAAGCACAAGGCATGGCTTGGAGGTATTCAATCTATGGCTAAACTTTACGATTAAGCTGACATGGAGCAGGCTCGTCCATACAGCATACAGTGTGTCGCCATAGTAACTCGGTGGCGCGTACGATTGGCTTAGTTTGTGGAACTGAAATGGATGACAGTAACACCAACAACATCATCATGCCACAGCGTCCGAATTTTCACCGATTGTTAGCGTCGAATTTGCGCTGCATTGATTTGATTTCCTGCCGTTGTTCTTGTTCCATTACTTCTGTTTCCTTCCCTTTCCCTTCGTTCCGTTCCGTTCTGGCCTTTTAACTTACTCATTATTGTTTCATTCTTCCTGTTCTGTCTTTCTATTACATTCTTTTTGTTTCTCCTTTTTCTACTCTTACTTTTCTGTCCTGGCTTTTTCATTTCACTTGTGTTTTTTTTTCCCCCATCTGTCCATTCCGTTCACTTCTTCTTTTTGAAGATTCATTACATTTATTTCCAGTGTCTTCGTTCTGCTCCATATTTTTCTCTCTTTCTTTCAGTGCTTTCATTCCTTTCTGTATTCTTTGCTAATCCTCTTTGTAACCTTTAACGTGAGTGCCGTGGCATCAGGTTCGCCATCAGGTTCATCAAGTCCTAACGCACCCCACTCTGCATCTGAAGCAGATATCGATTCTCCGGATCCTCAGGTGTGAATTAAATTGAACACCAGGGTCACGTGATTAGCTCTGGATCATTCCGGACTGCAGCGTGTTGTGGACACGTTTAAGGTCACGCAGGATGGACACGCCCCTGACTTCAGTTTATAGGTATACAAGGCTATTAGGTGGGGCTGTGGGCGGAGCTAAGACTTATCTTTCTTGTCTGTTCTTTTTTTTTGCTTTGCGTTTCATTCCTTTCTTTTTATTTTGTTCCGCTAATTTTCTTCCATTTTTAAAAATTCAATTCTTTCCATTCAGCTGCTGTTTTATTTTTTTTTCATTTCGTGCTTTAAATTCCGTTTTCTTCGGCTCCATTCTTTCCCGTCTGTACAGTTTGTACCGTTCCATCTGTCTGGTCACTTCTCTTCATTCTCTTCCATTCTTTTTTTACTCCCTTCTCTTCAATCTCATTTATTTTTATTATTTTTTTTTCCATTCGTTCTGTTCCGCTCCTTTCTGTTGGCACACGATTCACTTTCTTGTTTATTTGTTTGTATCCGTTTACTACGTCATGTTCCCTGTGCTCCTACTGGAGCTGTGGCCTCCGTTTTCTCCGCATTCTCAAGGACAAGCGAGATGTAGCTCTGGATATTTGTAGACGTTTGTGCAGGACTGGATTTATTTATTTACTCATGATACTCATCATGCCCTGCGATGGACTGGCACCCTGTCCAGGGTGTACCCTGCCTTGTGCCCGATGCTCCCTGCGATAGGCTCCAGGTTCCCCCTGCGACCCTGAAGAAGGAGTAAGCGTTAGAAGATGGACGGATGGATGGAGTTACTCATCTCGTGTGGATTCTTAAGAAACCTCACAAAATAGCCACTAGATTTCACATTGTCTCTCTTTATAGCCCATTTAAGCCCTTTAAGCTTTACCTACACCATTCTAACAGTCTAACCTAACAGCTTAAATCCTTTAATAAAGTGCCATTAAACTGCCCCACGTGCTTTCTTGCGCTTACAGTACATTCGCGCTCACACACTCTCAATCCCTTCGGATTAGTTGAAGCAAAAAAAAAAGAAGCTTCCTATACTCCTACACTAAATTATTCCATAGGTCCTCCCCTGATGTTCTCCGCCATGTTGCTTTGTTATATTGTTTTATTTCTACCCCTAAAATGGCTACCCCTAAATCTCTACTCCCTAAAACGCTAATTCACCTAGCAGTACGTTCCAAATAAGCGCATCCCGCATTCCTACCTATTTGCATAATTGTTAATACACCTCAAGGCGTGGCATTAAAATTTATGGCTCCCAAAGCAAACAGAAAGAGTGGTTAGCGAAACCGCTCTCTCTCACATCTGAACCCCGTCGGCAGATACGCGAAAGTGAGAGAGATGTAGAGAAAGAGGACTATTTGCATAGCAATATGGCATCGGGAAGAAGACGGAAAAAAAAAAAAAAAAGCCATTCTACTGCTAAATGACCCACAACTTCCTAACGCCAGTGCCGCTGGCCCTCGCGCACCATTTTATCCCAGCTCAGGAAGCTATAAACCACCCGAGCCGAGTTATTTCCTCTCATCAGAACAAACGGCAATAGACTGCGAATGATGCTCGAGTAGTTCCCCAAAGGCCTCGCTCTGCTTTAACTCCCAGAGCCGCATTAGCAGCGTTATGATGTTCACTAGCACCGGTTAACGCCGATTCCGCCCCATTATGCATGCCTCGCCAGTTCCTTTTGTGCAGCACCCAGGGCCTCAAAGACTATCCGTTCCCATTAAAGCTAGCACCACCATGGCAGAAACTCAGCACCGTACCTCAAAAAGCACTTTAATTTCCCTCTCGCCCTACCAGATTAAAAAGAAGCTAAATGAAACGCAAAAGATTTTTTTAAAAAGGGTAATAATGACAGAATGGCTTGAAGGTCTAAAGAGAACATTGGTGCACTAGTTAAGCAATGGATAAAGATTTTAAAAATTTTAATATATTTTTTTTTGCTAAAACTATATTGAAAGTTTGAAGTCCAGTCGTCCTTACAGCTTATTCTACTGAAGAATTGTGGAGATCAGCGAAATAATTCTTTGTTTATTTTTTTTCTCCCTTTCCTTATTGTAAACCTACAATACAACGGAAACAAGGGAAATGGTTGTGCACTCAATCTACAGTGAAATGGATGCATGCAGTTGGAGACTGGAGGAACCCGAGGAGAATGAAAGAGGGAGAAATGTATAATTAAACATTCACCGATCGTGGAAGTCGTCTGTAAATGTTGGCAGCGTATTCCCAAATCCTATGAATTTTTTTAAAATCACCTAGCGCAGGAATGGCGTTCCTGTTCGAGTTCTCTTTGTGGAAAGCCTAGAAGAGCCTTGCTGATGAACACCGTACTGCTTCATTAAGGGTTCAAATGTAAATAAAAACGCAAAACGGTCATCTCTGTTTTCTCAGATCTCTCTGAATGGTGTGGTGAGAGGCGTTTAAGTGGTTGTTGAGAGTGAAAAACCAACATTATTATGAAAGATGATCGGGCTTAACGAACAGGGTGAGAGGTGAGCCTGTTATTTGCTCGGTTTAAAGGAGATGTGTTTGGAGTGTGTTAATTAGATAACTGTCAGTGGTGGAAGATGTTCTTTTCTTTTTCTAGCAGATAGCTAATGCAGTGTAAGGTTGCATGATCTGAGCTGGAAATGAGCTAAACGGTTTAAAGCTCCATTGTCTATGGCTTAGTTACAGACTTTGGGTTTAACCCTATTTGGCTGGGATTAGTTTTACTTGAACAAGTGGCGTAATGTAATTATTAGCAGTGTGTCTCTCTCCGATATTTTGTCCTGCGCAATTCTGTCCTGTCAGTCATTTTTACAGACCATGCACTCCCATCCTGTAGAACATGTAGAAGGAGCTCCAGTCCAATAGTCTCCAACTCTCCATCCCTCCATTCTATCTATCTGTGTTTCTATCTATATATCAACACATCCATCCATTTCATACATCTTATCATTGTTATTCCGTCTGTCTATCTGACGTTCACCCATCCATTCATTCATTTGTGTAGGAGAGATGTTTATTAGGACTACTGTGCTCCATTGTTCCATCCATCCACCCATCCATCCTATCTGTCATCCAGCCTATCTATCCAGTGAGATCCAATGAGAAGTCTGCTGGGTATGCTGCTTTTCACCCATCCAAACCATCATCTTATATAGCTGTCTGTTCATCCCTCCATCCATCCATCCCTCCCTCCATTGTATGTCTTTATGTCTGTGTATATCCATTAGATGTGTTTTTCTTTTTTTTTATTCTACTGTCTGACCATTTATTTCTCCATACATATACTGTATGGATAAATAGATGGGAAGATAAATCTAGAAAAATATGTTCCATGGGTCTAATTCTCTTCAAATATCTATCCATCCATCCATCCATTCATCCATACAACCATCAATTCATCCAATGCCTCAGTATTTCTGTGTATCTACCATCCATCCATCCATTACATCTATTTGTCTATTTTTCTATCTATTCACCATTCACCAATCCCTCCATCCATGTAGGATGTAGGATCCATGTGGTCTACGGCTCACCATACGTTCATCTATCCATCCATCATATCTCCTTTTTCAGCCTGTCTGTCTATCAATCACCATGATCCACTGAGATCTGCTGTGAATACCGCTTTTCATCCATCCACTGTTCCTTCTTATCTATCTGTCCTTCATTCATCCATATATCCATCCATCCATCAATCCATTTATCCATCTGCCTTTCTCAATTCCAATCTCTCCAGCATCCATTTGTCTATCAACCCATCCAGCCACCTTTCTGTCTTTATAGACCATTCTTCCATCTATGTAGGAGCAATGATTTATGGGTTTCCTGTTCACCAACCATCAATTGCTCCATCCAGATATCTTGCAGAGGTGCTAGGACCTTCATCCATCTATCTATCTATCTATCTATCTATCTATCTATCTATCTATCTATCTATCTATCTATCTATCTATCTATCTATCTATCTATCTATCTATCTATCTATCTATCTATCTATCTATCTATCTATCTATCTATCTATCTATCTATCGATCTATCTATCTATCCATCCATCCACCCATCCTTGGGTGCCCAGTAGATGGATTATTTCCCACCCAGAGGAACCCAGATGGAGCGTTCTGTGCATATTCATTCTTCTCTCCACGTTGCTTGATGCTTCCAGCTGTTTTTTGCAAAGCGTCTTCATTAAAGCAGGCCGTCGTCTCTCTGATTTATTTAACTGGCCTTGATATGGCAGAAAAGAACGCATAAAACCCGGTGATTGCTGAGCACCAGATCAGCTCCGGCTGTTTGTAATGTTTCAATGCTGTTTCCGATGCACGCTCTGTTTGGCAGCTCCATTCACTCTACGGTGCCTCGCCTGTGAAAAGAAGTAGTTATAATATTTCTGAGTTTTAATTTATTTTTCCATTTTTTCTATAAATGATGATAACTAAAGAAGCAATTAATGTATCAACACTATGAAAGGCCCAGTTTTTGAACTATTTAGCATGAAAGGCATGTTAAGAAATTTCAAACAGTTTGAGTTCAGGGCTAAAACTCAAACAGCAGACGGTGAGGTAATTTCTTCAAGGTTAATTCCATTTAGAGACCGGGTTCTAGTTCTTGATGAACATTAACATGCTTATTGGTATGCACAAAAGAGGGGAGGAAGTTGTAGAGCACCACTGATGTGGGGGGAAAAAAGTGTGACATCTTTTAATGTCATTAAAGTGAGCAGACCAGCGCTGAGGCTCTCCGCTATTCTCATGAGGCATTGCATCGAGTAATTAAAGCCAGAGTCAGGTACAGAAGCTCAGCTCACGGCTCACACTGAGCAAATTACTACAAAATACGATTCGACCTAGAAAAAACCCTTCACAAACTCGAGCATTATTCACAGTGTGAAACTGCAGAGAAAAGGCAATGCCTGCAAATAATGAAGTCTCTTTATCCTTTTATCCATCATGGAGAGATGTTCTGTGTCTACTGCTCTTCATCTCCAAAACATATTTGGAAGATATTTGGAATCATCTTTTATACATGTTTTCTAAGCCTCCTGCTGATCCATCCCTCAAACTATCCATTCAACCCTCCAACTATCTAACTATCCATTTAACCATCCATCAATCCATCCATCCAACCAAGCCTCCAACTATCCATCCAACCCTCCATCCATCCATCCATCCATCCATCCCTCAAACTATCCACTCAACCATCCATCCATCCATGCATCCAACTATCCATTCAACCCTCCAACTATCTAACTATCCATTTAACCATCCATCAATCCATCCATCCAACCAACCCTCCAACTATCCATCCAACCCTCCAACTATCCATCCATCCATCCCTCAAACTATCCACTCAACCCTACATCCATCCAACCCTCCAACTATCCATTAAACCTTCCAACTATCCATTTAACCATCCAACTATCCGTCTATCTATCAATCCATCCATTCATTCCTCCAGCCATCTTCTATATCGCTTATTCTTTTCAGGGTCACGGGGAACCTGGCGCCTATCCCAGGGAGCATGGGGCACAAGGTGGGGTCCACCCTGGACAGAGTGCCAATCCATCGCAGGCCCCATCCATTCCTAACATTCATATATCTGGAAGAGAAGTGTACTGATCTTGTTGTATTTATTGGTCGTTCTATCTATATGTGTATCCTCAGTACATTCATCTACTTACTATACATCCATTCATCTACGCATCCATTGATTTCTGTCTATCCATTCACCTTCCGTCCGGCCATGAATGCTCAATCCTATCTCTCTTTCCTTCCGTCTGATCCATCCATGCATCCATCTGTCCATCCATCTAGAAGAGATGTTCTCTCTGTCCTCTGGTATCTACTCATCCATCAATTCTCACCCATGTATCCATCTATCTATCCATCCATGTAAGATTAGTGTTTTATAGGTCCACTCTACTCCCAACCTCCATCCATTCATCTATCCATCCATTCAATCAGTCCGGCTCGATGTCAATCTATCTAGCTATACATCTATCCTATCTGTCTTTCTTTCCAACTGACTATATGCCCACAATCCATCTGGGTGGTTTGTTTTCACTGCTCCTCATCCATCCATCCATTTAGGAAAGCGTTTCTCTGTGTTTACTGATTCTCACTACATGTCTGCTAGTCACAATGTATTTTTCTACACCTTCATCATGCACGCTGTCGCTAAACCCATCTGTGTTCCTCCCAGATCTTACTCACAATCTCCTGGTGCATAACGTCCAACTAAACTAAGTAATCTTCACTAAGCCCTTTCATTAATCTTTTAATATTAACATTTAAGTCTCTTACAATGAAGATTAAAATAATTTTAGAACTGCATCGCGGAAATAAAGGCTGCTGAAGCATTTTAAAGCCTTGACATCCTTTTTCTTAATAACATTACAGCTATTTCCCTGCAACTACAAGCCGCTTTAAACATGGATTTAAACTCTTCGGAGAAAACAATGCCTCGTCGTGCCAGAACAACAACGCCGACTCCCACACACACTCATATGTGACTTTATACTGCGCTAATGATTATGTGTTGGGAATAATATTCTACAGATGCTATTAAATGAAGTTAATAATAGCAGAATGGAAAATGGTCCACTTTGCAGAGTAAATAGGACAGTGTGAGGAGAATAATGCTGTATAATGCTGTATAAGACACAAGGAGGCATATCTAAAGATTATTAATGTGTTCAGTGCATCATTTATGTCTCTAATGCATGCTCATACTTAGTTTTTCGGCCGACGGCACTGATAATGCAGTGTAGTATCACTTTGGAGAGATAGTTTGCAAGATGTTTCATAAACTTCACACAAAGCTAAAGGACTATGTATGAATATTTTATTGATGATTATGTTAACTCACTCAGGCACTTCGGCTTGTCTGAAACACGTGATGTATTTTTATAAAATCACAAATACTGTGCTACAACACCACAGCATTGCTAATCATTCATCCATCCATCCATCCATCCATCCAGTCTATTTCTCTTTCTGTCTGATTATTCACTCATCTATCCATCATTCCTCCATCCAATCTATACATCTCTCTGTCAGTTTGGCTGTCTCTAAATCCATCCATCCATCTGTTCCTGTCCATCCATCCATCTATCCATCCATCTGTTTCTGTCTGTCCATCCATCTATCCTCCGGTTTGGCTGTCTCTAAATCAATCCATCCATCTGTCTCTGTCTGTCCATCCATCCATCCATTCAGTTTGGCTCTCAAAATCCATCCATCCATCTGTCTCTGTCTGTCCATCCATCCATCCATTCAGTTTGGCTCTCAAAATCCATCCATCCATCCATCCATCCATCCCCATTCAGTTTGGCTGTCTTGAAATCCATCCATCCATCCATCCATCCATCCATCCATCCATCCCTCCAGTTTGGCTGTTTCTAAATCCAACCATCCATCTGTTTCTGTCCATCCATCCATCCATCCATCCATCCATCCATTCAGTTTGGCTGTCTTGAAATCCATCCATCCATCCATCCATCCCTCCAGTTTGGCTGTCTCTAAATCCATCCATACATCTGTCTCTGTCTGTCTATCCATCCATCCATCCATCCATCTGTTTCTGTCCATCCATCCATCCATCCCTCCAGTTTGGCTGTCTCTAAATCCAACCATCCACCTGTCTCTTTCTGTCCATCCATTCAGTTTGGCTGTCTGTCTATCCATCCATCCATCCATCTGTTTCTGTCCATCCATCCATCCATCCCTCCAGTTTGGCTGTCTCTAAATCCAACCATCCATCTGTCTCTTTCTGTCCATCCCTCCAGTTTGTCTGTCTCTAAATCCATCCATCCATCTGTTTCTGCCTGTCCATCCATCCATCCATCCATCCATCCATCCATCCATCTGTCTCTGTCTGTCCATCCATCCATCCATTCAGTTTGGATGTCTCTAAATCCATCCATCTATCTGTCTCTTTGTCCATCCATCAGTACATCCATCCACCCATCCATCTCTTCAGTTTGGCTGTCTCTAAAATCCATCCATCCATCTGTCTCTCTGTCCATCCATGAATCCATCCCTCCAGTTTGGCTGTCTCTAAATCTGTCCATCCATCTGTCTCTGTCTGTCCATCCATCCATCCATCCATCCATTCAGTTTGGCTGTCTCGAAATCCATCCATCCATCTGTCTCTGTCTGTCCATCCATCAATCCATCCATCCATCCTTCTATCTGACTGTCCATCCATCCATCTATCTATTCATTTATCCATGCATCTATGCATCCATCCAATCTATATAGTCTGTCTTTCCAGTTTGTCTGTCTCTCTATCTATCAGGAGAGATTTCTGGGTTTCTTACTCAACACCTAATCAATCATCTGTCTATCTACACTTTCAGCGTGTATAATTATGTAAATAAGGATAGATTTATTAAAAGACCAGTAATTTCTGGATTCTCTCGTTAACGATGTACATCTTCTCAAAATAACAGGACACTTTAACTTCAGTCACTGCTTCCAAAACCTGACTTGCAGAACTATAATTCCCATCAGCCACTCAGACCAATCAGGTCACATGACCATTGCACTGGTTTTGCGTTTTGTGTTTAAAGAGCACTAGTATAACAGTCAAGCCTGGCACGGCATTGTCTAGCGTATGTGTTTCACTGTTGTGTTGTGAGTTCTTGTCCGAGTGTCTTTTACCTCGAACCCGTAGTTCAATTGCATCTGCTGCAAAACAAAACAAAACAAAAAAAAAAATAGAAGGATATTTTACATTAAAAACTAAAATTGAAGGGAGAGAAAAAGCACCATGAATAAATCATAAACAAAACAAGAATGAAGACATGGGGGGAATAAAGAGAAAAGATTACAAAGAGAAAGCCACTACAATCAGTTAGAAAATCCTAGAGATGACAAATAATATCTTTTTTTTTTATTATTGAATATTGTAAATATATAAACAAATGAGAATGAAAAACAAAATGTAATGACAGGTTGTCAACAAAAAGGGAAGAAAATGTATAAACAGTCAAAAAGAAAGAAGCTAAAATTGGGGAATTAAAATAAGAGAAGGTGAGTTTTTACATTTTAAAGTCATACTCACGTTTCGAATTTTCAACAAAATTCAAAACAGTTACAGTTTCCAAGACTACCCGAGGCCATTCTGAGTCCCCGTGACATTTTGGGAACCCCGTTGGGCGACATGGACCCCGGAGAAGCTCTGTTTGTTTTAACCTCCGCTGAGTGCTGCTTTTAAATAGGTCAAAATCATCCATTTTTCATGGGGACCCTGGAAGGATGAGCGGCTGAGCAAACTCGCGGCGCGCTCTCCGGCTCGCTCGTCGAGCAGGCGTTTGAGACGTTTAAATTAGTAATGGTGTTTTATCGTGCATTAATTTTAATTCTGTTTTCATCGGCAATTTATGCACATCTTAATGAATTGAATCTTTTTCATCTTCGTCTCATCAGGAGCCGAGGAAACATTTACAGAGAGAGACGGAACGGTGCGAGATCCCGAGGCCTTGCGGCTGTGTCGCAGTAAGACCGTTCACGTGACCGAACATGCTGCTGTCTCCAAACACGCACGTCCGTTTATGTTAATGCGCGCCTTTTTATTTCTGTCCTTTGATGTCCATCTGTTTATTTTTCTACATGCTTATTTATTACTTTTAAAACTTTAAAACACATTTTGATGTTCAACACCATAACATGTCACCCCCCCCCCCACCACCACCACCACCTCCACCCCACCCCACCCCCGCCCTTCAGCCGCCCCACAAAGGTTTTAGGGGAAAAATAAAGGGGGAAAAACCTGGTTGCATAAGTATACACACCCCTAAATTAATACTCAATTGAAGCAGCTTTTGATGTTATTACACCACTCAGTCTTCTTGGGTAAGAGTCTATCATCTTCACTTGGCAATATTTTCCCACTCTTTCTTGCAAAAACATTCTAGATCCATCAGATTGTGAGGGTATCTCCTGTGCACAGCTGCTTCAGGTCACCCCGCAGATTTCCAGTTGGATTCAGGTCTGGGCTCTGGCTAGGTTATTCAAAAACACTGATTGCTTTTGCTGAAGCCGTTCCTTTGTTGATTTGGACGTGTGCTTTGGGTCGTCGTGCTGAAAGGTGAAATTCCTTTTCACTTTCAGCGTACTAGCAGACACCTGAAGGGTTTTCACTAGAATCGAATGGTATTTGTAGTTATTCATGAGTCCTTTCACCTTGATAAAAGCCTCAGTTCTGGCTGAAGAAAAGCAGTCCTAAAGCATAATGCTTCCACCACCACGTTTCACTGCTGTTATGGTGGGTTTTATTTACATATATATATATATATATATATATGTGTGTGTGTGTGTGTGTGTGTATGTGTGTATATATATATATATATATATTATATTTTATTATTTTATATTTTATTATTATTTTTTTTATTTACTATTTATTTTTTATCTTATTCATTCTATGTATATCCTGGCAAGAAAGTAAGGAGTGGCTCTTAATTTCACTGTGCATGTGTATAGTGACAATAATAAAGGCATTCATTCATTCAGGCATTCATATATATACATATATATATATATATTTTTTTTTTTTGTGGCACCACACATAACTTTTTGGATTGCTCTCATTAGACACTAACACATTTTGCCACCTGGTTTGGGATGATTTCGTTGGGTTTGAATGTTTTTTTTTGTTGTTGTTTTAGGTCTAACCACCCTACCCCATAGCAAAGACCTTTGTAGAATATGAGAGATTGTTGTCACATGCTGAGAGAAATCAGAGTTTATCAGATATTCCTGCAGCTCCTTTAATGTTGCCGTAGGTCTCTTGGCAGCCTCCCTGGTACGATTTTGTCTTGTCCTTTTTTTTTATTTTTTTTTATACATTTTGGAGGGACGTCCTGTTCTTGGTGAGGTCACTGGGGTGTTCCATTTTCTCCACTAGTTGATGATGGCCTTCATTGTGTTCCATGGTATATCTAATGGTTTTGTTCTCTTATATCAATACCTTTGAACATGATAGACCCTGTAGAGACTTTGTAAGCTCTTTGGGGACCATGGCTTCAGCAGTCAGATGAAACCAACCAGGAAGAAAGTCCTGCAGAAACAAGCTGGTCTTTATTTGGGGTGAATTTTGTAATATATCTCTCCATCAAACCTCTCTCTCTCTCTCTCTCTTGTCCTACTCTGGATCGAACTCTAACTCAGGAGGCCAGATCACAGATGAAATTTACAGTCCCAGTGTCCTCGTTTGAGATTTGTTACCTCGGAGCTGCTATCAAAACACGTCACCATGAATCATGTTGCACTGCTGGGCCATTTTTCCTTCCTCCAATCTCAGCCCTTCTCCCCTGGGGACATCCTTCAAAATCGCTCGTGTCCCAAGTCCCAGGGTCCAGTTTCCCCTCGGAGCGAGCTGTACATCCCGGAGGATGGCTAAGTACAAGCAGTGCCTTATTAGCAAGAGATTTCACTGCTTAAGTTCTGAGCTGGTGCCGAGGGGAGGATTTAACTGGTTCTCTTTGTCACTTCTTGTTTTGTAGTTAGAGATATAGTAACTAATAAGTGTTGTGTGCATTCATAGTGTGGAGATCGGTAAGTCCTGTGTTCCAGTAAATGCCTGAATGACAGCAAGGAAAAACAAAAAAGGGATTTGTTTTATTGTATGTGTATGCTGTCAGAAGATTGATTGATTGATTGATTGATTGATTGATTGATTGATTGCAGCTGCATTATGCCGGTCAACAGGAAGTAAGTGCCAGCAGGACCTTGCTTCGTTGATGTACTGCAACATTACAAGCGTCTATAAAAAGGATATAAAAAAAAGTATGTTGTATCATTCTTTAATAAATAAGTAAAGTTATGGAAAGGCACAGAAAGTTAATGTACAGCTAATTAACCTGACGCTAATCAAACTCAGAGTTACCAAGGACACAATCCGACATTACAGTACGGTGATAAATTGGAGGAGTGTGTGTGTGTGTGTGTGTTAGCAGTAGAGATTGATCGCTCTGAGGCGGTGCTGTCGAGGCGGTTTGGTTCTGTCAGCAGTCTTCCTCAAGGTTCAGGTAATGAACAGATAGAAGCTCCTATCATTGATGTGTTAAAACCCCGACAGCTGCTTTTCATCAACATGACGCACTATTAAAGCTCGCAGAATAACACCAGCACTGTAAACAACTAACGGGGCAAAGTTCTGAGGAGAAAAAAAAAAAATAGAGAATAAACAATAATGTGCAGCGTTCGCACCATTTAAACTGGCGAGAGTTGAAAGAAATCGAGCGGAGAACGTGAAGGAAGTGGAAGTCTCTCGTCTCTGTGTTGAGTGATCGAGCTCTCGGCTGGGAACTCGGCCTCTTTATGCTGTGACCTTTCCGAGATGAGGTCGTAACGTAACGTAACCCCCGTGCAGCCGGTGAGGAGATATCACTACAGCGCTGCGTGTAATGTGGACTTCATAACGACTGACCTCGGAGTTCGAATACATTACAGCACGGACGGAGGAAATGTACCGAGGTCGGTCAGACGTTTGTGTTTCCACCAATAAAAATGACACATGATCCAATCTGTCAGGTTATGAATGTGGAATGATTGACAGCTTGGAGGTGTTTTTGAGTTCCTGGGTGTTAACAGACTCGTTCGTAATCTCGCCTTGATTTTCCGGCATTTAAATGGAGAATATTTGGAGCTCGTTATCATACATGCTGTAGTGAACGAGACCCAACTCAAGTTCAATACAAGTCTAATGCTTAATAGATCATTTTAATGTTGAGAGGAACATCAGAGGAACTGATGATCCCCTGAGAAGAAACGAATGAAGCAGAAACATGACTCTCGCTGCCTTTTCCTCCTGCAGTTCATCAGCACGTCCCGCTCACGTAACGAACTCTTCCTTCCCTCTGCAAGTGCTCATTCTTCTGTAACAACCGCATCTGGTTAAAAATAAAGCCACGAACAGAGAACCGGTTCGTGCGCCGCCGTCCTCGGTGCTTCCTCGCCTTACATCCTCTCCGATGATTCGGACGTGAAGTACTATATAAAAATAGTCCAGTGTGTAGTTCACGGTCCTTCTTTCTCTCTCGGTCCTCCCTGTCTCTCTCTCTCTTGGGGACGCTGAGCTCCGAGCGAACAGTGTGTACGTTCTCCCTGTGCGGATTCGGGCCCGTCGTCCTCTAGTGAAGGACGCCTGTGATTGATTGGATGGAGGCGAATTTCTGTCACGTTCCCGTTCTTAAGAAGATAACGCTGCTAATAAATTTCCCCCTGTGGCCTATGACAGATCAGCCGGCGTGTTCTGATGAAGCACAAAGCTCTGGGCATTTTGACACACACACACACACACACACACACTCACACACACACACACATTCATACCTACCTGATGTGTGTCCCAGGCTGCCCAAATTACCTTCCCTCTCCTACCAGATTATCTAGCGGGTGACGAATCACTCATCTCACTTATAATTTGTTGCTTGTGGGTGTGGCCTGTTGTTATTAGTAACTATATATATAGCTATACATAAACATAAACGAAATAACACTCTAACCAGTGTTTGATTTACATGATATGTTCATGTTTTTGTACTCTCCGATTCGATTAGCAAAACTGCACTAGACACTTACGTACGCTCTTCTACTTCCTCCCAAGCTTTGTTCGAGACGATCGTTCGAGACGATCGTACCTCGAACTCTCATTCTTCTCAGTTACTCAAGAATTCTCATTACTTGAACCTGATCTGGGGCAGTGGTGGCTTGATGCGTGGTAGTGGTCGCTTGATAATTAAGGCTCGGGGTTACTGATCAGAAGGTCAGGGGTTCAAGCTGCCACTGTTGGGCCCTTGGGCAAGACCCTTAACCCTTTCTGCTCCAGGCGGCGCTGTATCATGTCTGACCCTGCGCTCTGACCCCAGCTTCCTAACATACTGGGATATGTCACTGTGCTGTAATGTATATGGGATTAATAAATACTCTTTATCATTGTCTCATGACAATTTGACGAAGGGAACGAAGCACAGTGGCGTGTTTGGGTTTTGTGAAAATGTACGTCCATGTGGGTGTCGTCTGGGCTCTCAGGTTACCTCCTACCGCCCAAAAACAAGCCGCCGGGTTGATTAGCGACTTTAAATGACCCCCTAGGTCTGAATGAGTGAGTGTGTGTGTGTGTGTGTGAGTGTCTGGTGCCCTGAGATGAACTGGAGTCCCATCCAGGGTGTATTCCCGGCTGGGATAGACTCCAGCTTCAGCGCGACCCTGAAGAGGATAAAGTGCTTAGAGAAGATGAATGAATGTTCTCGTTCGTTTTTAATCGAGAAAAATAGCTTTTTATCCTGAAGATTAACTAGAGATATTATCACAAATTGATTTTTCCTTATATAAATCGATTGCGTATCCGCCAAATGACTTCGGTGTCCCTGGTTTACGAACAAACGGTAATATAGCATCCTTTTGTTAATGTTGCTCTCATTAGGCTTTTGGCAACACTGTAATGCAGCCGGATAAATAAAACGACCTTCGATTGAATTATTGAACAGGCGGCGGAGAAAGAAGGAGAGATTACGAACCATTCAACCTTGCTCTTTTACACACACACACACACACACACACACACACACACACACACACACACACACCTCCATCACAGTGTTCAGGGGAAAGCAAGCAGAAACGGAAGAATTACGCTATTGGCAAAGTGTCGTGATAAATTGATTTCCTCAATTAAAGCAGGGACAATAGACACGACACATCGGGTCGACCGTTTCTCCGCCTAAGTAGGGCCATTTTCATTCTTCTTTTCTTTTTTTTTTTTTCTTCTTTCCCCCTTCACAGATCAGCAGTGAGGACTCATTAGCACAAGCAGAGGAAGGAAAAGACAAAGACGAGGAAAGAAAAAAGTGTGGGATTAATGAAGGCGACGATACACTACACTGTCACTGCTTTCTCAGTGTATTAAAAACTCCCCAATAACACACACACACACACACACGATCCATCGAGCGAGCACTCACCCGTTTTAACATCTATTGCGTAAAGTTTGTCATTCGAGCACTTAGGATTCTCCGAGTCGAATCGGCCTGAACACAACATCCATCTCGTCCCGCTCTCAATCCCGCACCACTCCTTTCAGAAAGTGCCAAAGGTTTTGTGTAAATGATGAACATTAGATTAACGCATCAATTTTCCTCTGACTAATTAGAAATAAATTAGCAGCGGCATGTTCGCTTATTTCTCCTCGGCACCGTTAACGCTTTAACACACACTTGAACAAGGAGACACGAGCAAGAAATGTGTTTATAATGCGTCACCTGTCGAACCCACGCACAGGGATAATAATAATAATAATAATAATAATAATAATAATAATAATAATAATAATAATAATAATTAGTTAGTTCCTGTTCTCACTTACGTTATAGCAGCTATAAACAGTAGTTCCCTCACCAGCCCTCTCTTTTTTCCCCTCTCTCTTGAAGTTAATGAGACAAAAAACGCAGTTTGCCATGTCACATAGAAGCGTAAACTCCTCTGGAAATCTTAAAGTCACAGCTTTATGTATGACTGTTACAAAGTGCTGACACTGGAGACTCCTTCCTTACCGTAAATGCGAAATAAACCTCTCCTTGCTTTCAGAAATCTCCACTGTATCAATGATTTTCTCCCCCCCTTTCTTTCAAATCTCTGTATGCGGAGCGTATCCGCTGCACGAGTCCCTGTGAACGAGCTGTTGCTATAGAAACGGTAACGTGTTGGAGCGAGCGCGTTAATGTGAAGCCGCGATTTGCAGCCGCGCTACTGTCAACCTTATCAGCACCTTCTGACCAATCAGAAGGGAGAGTTCAGTAGCGCCGTGGTGTAAAGTGATCAAATAAAGCAAAGCACTTTCAAAGCGAATGTGTGCTGGGGTAGAAGCGGCGTAAAACACTCTGAGACGGGAATTTAGGAAAATAATCAATAGTAACACTCTGGTGTTGATTATTTGACTATAACACACAAAGTGTGCAGGACCTGGAGGAAAGGTGTGTAAACTTTTGAACGGGGTCACTTTTATGAATTCAGCTATAATCTTGTCTTGTGGACTATGTGAAACAGCTTATTGAGGACAGAACTAAATAAACAGCAACATGGGATTTTTTTGATCCGTCTTATTTTGTTAACAGTATTAAGATTCTGCAAGGGGTATACTAACTTTTGGGCACAACTATATATATATATATTCATTTTCAAATCTATATTTTTCCATATGTATTTGTAATCACGCATTCCGGACCGTTGAAGCTGAACTTCGGCGCACGTGTGAATGCAGGCCGAACAGGCAAGAGCATTTCAGGTAAAAAGAGAGAGCGAGAGAGAGAGAGAGAGAGAGAGAGAGAGAGAGAGAGAGAGAGAGAGAGAGAGAGAGAGAGAGAGAGAGAGAGAGAGAGAGAGAGAGGAGAGAGAGAGAGAGAGGAGAGAGAGAGAGAGAGAGAGAGCGAGAGAGAGAGAGAGAGAGAGAGAGAGAGAGAGAGAGAGAGAGAGAGAGAGAGAGAGAGCGAGAGAGAGAGAGAGAGAGAGAGAGAGAGAGAGAGCGAGAGAGAGAGAGAGAGAGCGAGAGAGAAGTGAGAGAGAGAGCGAGAGAGAGAGAGAGCGAGAGAGAGAGAGAGAGAGAGAGAGAGAGGAATTTCCATTAGCTTGTCATTTTGGCTTTGGCTCGGCGATGTCCTGCCAGTCCCTTCAGACAGACAGCCTTTGACAGAAATGAATGGAGGCATCTGCTTCGCTTGAAATCTCGACCAAGAAATCTCTGAGCCCTTCAATAAAGCTGACGAATTACCGCACGCCATCAGAATTCCAATTCCCGAGCTCTGAGGAGGAGAAAACGCACGTGACGTGTTGAGTCATTGTGTCTGTATGAGCGCAGGTTAGCAGGGACGACGTGCACTTTTCCTAAACACCGGTGGCGCTTTATCGGTGTCTAGAGATACTTCACGCGAGCGTTTGTACTCGCTGATCTTTTATTAAGCCTCCTGTGAATACAGGACGTCTCCTGATGAGGAGGACACGCCGCTGGCTTTCACGGTGACTCAGACGAGCGGAAGCCAAACATGACCCGAACGGAAGGCAAACAGATTTATTTTTCTCGGGGAAATGCAGACGCTTAAACTGAACTCTGCATCAGCGATCATTTGTCATTTGAGAAACTGGACTTGGCTGGTTGTATTTCTGGATGTGGTTTTATTTTCCGCATATTGAAATGGACAGCAGGGCTTATATAAACATAAACATAAACATAAACATAAACACGTGCCATTTAGGTTGCACGTACACTATATGCCTAAAAGTAAGCGGACACCTGACCGTCACACCCACATGTGCTTGGTGAACATCACATTCCAAAACCAGGGCTTGGTCCTTGTTTGTTGTTATAATGCGCTCTGCTCTTCTGGGAAGGATTTCCACTAGATCTTGGGGCGTGGCTGTGGGGATTTGTGTTCATTCAGCTACAAGAGCGTTTAGTGAGGTTGAGGTCAGGCGCTGATGTTGGGATGTCGAGAAGGCTCCAGTTCCAGTTAGGGTTAACCCTATCCCATCCCAAAGGTGTTCAGTGGGGTTGAGATCAGGGCTCTGTGCAGGACACTCGAGTTCTTCTTCTAGCTTCATCCAAACTTCATACACTATGTCTTCATGGAGCTCGCTTTGTGCACAGCGGCATCGTCATGCTGGAACACGTTTGGTCTTCTTGGTTCCAGTGAAGGGAAATCGTAACGCTACAGCACACAAAGACTCTTCACAATCGTGTGGTTCAATCTTTGCAGTAAGAGTTTGGGGAAGAGCCGCATATGGGTGTGATGGTCAGGTGTCCATGTACTGTGTCCCTATAGTGTAGCTCTTTCTTTTAACAGCACTGTTTTCAGTAAAATAAAGTCAGCCGTTGGGCAATTGTAAGGAACCGGAGCGCCTTTTTTATTCCGTGTTGGAAATTTGTTCAGTATGTAGTTGAATGTCAGATGTCATGAATGTCTTACACGATATATTAGTCATCATAACAACTTCATTAAAATACTAAAGACCTCTTCTGAGCGACTAACGGTTGATAAATATTGGTATTTGACCGATTATTAGCTTTCTAGATGCAGTTATTGTAGCTCCATGCAGCATTTGGAGCTAATAGAGGCCCAGTGGGGCAGGAATCACGCTGCCCCGTACTCAGGGGAAGGAGCAGTGGAAAGGACAGTTGATCACAGGGTTGTCTGATTGGCTGGTTTTAAAAATACTATATCCACCAAGATCTTGTTTTGTAGCAAACCATCAGAATGACGTAATGCATTTCCACAAAAAGGCAAAGTGTAAGTGTAGACAGTGTGGCAACGATGTACAGAACCATTTCTTTATTCGCAAAGATTGTTTAACGAATTCCTGACATAAAGATTTTGTAAATATCATCCTTTTCTTTTTGTTACCCAAACGTTTTTGGGCTAGATTAAGATTCAGGTATATCATGAGGTGGAATTAGGCTGGAAATGTTACTGAAACCTGTCCATGTCACACCCACTAGGGACAGTTCCTCCCCAGGCCAACAGAGGGCACCCTCACTCACCTTTTTAAAATTCTTCTTTTATCGTCTGCTCCATGTCCTCTTTTTGATTGTGCACACCTGTTTTGTATTTTCCAATCTGTCACCTTATTTCAGTTCTGTGTTTTTCCTTCTTTGTTCGTTAAAGCATTACGCCTATGTTCGTGTTCGTGTTTATGTGTGAGCCTTCCTTGCTCGTTGTTCTCCCAGTTTTTAGTTTGTTTTCCTGGGATTTGGTCTGTTTTATGTTGTTTTTGTCCCTATTATAGATGTAGGCACCTCCCAAAAATGTAGTTGAACAAATGGTGTGCTTGCTGCATTTTTGGGTGGATGCAGTTTGAGACTACATTTCCCATGGTCCTTTGTTTTTGAATACGTTGCAATTAGTTTCCATTGGAGTAGTTCAAGCCAATGGGTTGCCTGTTTAATTAAACTCCTAGCCAATCAGAGGTCACCTTTGTTGGGGAGGGGAAAAAGAGGAAAAAAAGGAAAGGAGGGGAGAGGTAGCGAAGAGGAGAGGGAGAAACACGCGGGAGGAGAGCGGGGGAAAAGAAAAAAGAAGAACCGGGTTTTAACGCAGAGGTGATGTTTGTAGACTAAACTTCTATTAAAGTAGTGGCACAAATATCACTTTATTCAGCGAAAGGAAAGCAACTATCCGCTCGGTGAATTTGTGAACTGTAAGGTGAAGTGCAGCTAGCTTAGCTGCGTTTGTTTGTTTTGCACTAGCTTGGGAAAAACAAAACTAAGTACAATCTGTAACTCGTGGACGTTAAACTAATGTCTTCGTGAGGGACGGACATCTGTAACCGCCAGTCGCGGTGTCGCTGTGAAACTGAAGGACGAGTACTGTGGAGAACTGTGCTAGGTAGCATAGTAGCTACTACGCTGTTTAAGGAGGAACTCCATCGCTGAACCTGCGTCGCTGAATGAACCTTCTGGAACCTCGCGTGCCGTGGATTCATTCTCTCAGCTCGTGACCACCGGGGCTAATTCTTCTGTTCCAGAGGCGTGAGTAACGGAGAGGTTTTGTAGCGTTCATTAAAGGAACCAAGGAGGATTTTTTGTTTGTATGTGCACCAACTCACGGGCCCCAACAGAAAACCCAAGCGCTTGGTGAAGGTTCTGAACAGTTAAAAAAGGGTTTAAGTGGTAAAATCCAAACTGTACTGTTCCTGTTGTTTCATAATTAGAAAGGAGTGTTTGAGTTACTGGTCTAAATTTTGTTTCTAATACATGTATACAGCTTGAAGTTTTTGTTTAGCATAATAAATGTTTTTTATTTTTGTTATACATACTACCTGGCTTTACTGGACTTTTCTTTTTTTTTTTATTTAATAAGGTTTATATATATTTGGCCTAGTGATACTCGATATTTGTTTCTGGGGAATAACAATAACGCTCATAGTGTGTGAGTGGGGTAATTCTTCAGTGGAGGCACCGCGCTATTCGGGATTAAATAATTTACATACATTTCTGCCTGTTATAGTATAACAACATCTGGTAAATAGAGGTTAGCCAAATTCACCATCAACTGCTAAATACTCAGGATCCTGTTAATTAAAACCATTTACTGTAGTAACCTTCTCTAATATTACACTTCCGGCGCCAGGAAGGGGTTACATAGACATTCTGCACTTTGCATTCATTTCCCTAGACTTCTCCTTGACAGTCAACCCTTGAACACAGTTAAACACATGTACGCCGAACCCTCAACTGCATGTTCCAGGGTTACTCTGAAATAAAAATGACTACATAGTAGCACGAGTCAAGTGTGAAAGCCTCTGGACTTCATGTTGTTTGAGGTCGTTATTCAGGTCATCCTGCAGCGAGAAGGTCTACAGCCATGAGCCGCTGCTGGTGTTCCCATAACGTGTTCAATGTACATGAGGATCATCGATGGCCTTAATGAAAAAAAAGTAATCCAGTAGCAGTGAACTGTACGATTACCAAAACCCCACCTGGGACTCCTTTTCTCAGAAAAGGACAAAACCGGTGTCGGACGAGGACGGCCTAGCCGTGGGGCTTCATGTAGCCTGAATAAACTTCTAAAAATGACACGGACCCCGTGATGTGTAAGTGCTGAACTGGGACGGAGCTGTCAGGAAGATGAATTCGTGGCGTGGTGGAGGGCTTTCATTAACGTAGCGCAGCGCTGCTCTCCGCTGTTTAAAGATGACACCGAGCGTGGAGCAGACAGCCCGTCCTGTTGGCTCATTCCTACCGAGCGAGGAGGTCTTCGTCGCGGTTTTCCGAACAGCCTCGGGAAATTTTCACGCCCACGACGCCACAGTGATGGAGTTTGTTTTTTCCTTTTCCGTCCGAGAAAAAACGTCTAAATAAACGCACCGACTTCCTTTTCGGTCGTTTGGTTTCATGAAGTGGTTCTGTGAAGAAAACATTAGTTTATTTCCCCAGGTGGGCGCTGGAAATGTTTCCGTTATTCATTTCTAAGGCGTCTACGTCATGGTGTCCGACGTTTTCTCCTGAAGTTCTGCTGCTTTAGAGTTGACTTCCTGTCCTAATCTCATTTAGGAAGAAAAAAGGCACAGAAATGAGCTTTCAGACACTTCGCCGTTTAGGTTTATGTTGAATTTTATTATGGTTCATTCCATTTTTTTCATTTATTTTCATGTGATTTTTTTTTTTTCCACACAATTCGCTTCTTTTCAGGTGATGTTTTTCCCCTTTCATTTATTTCCACATGACTTTCGTTCCCCCACATGAAGGATTTCTTTCTACAAGTTAGTTTCCTCAAGTGATTCGTGTATTTTCATTTGTGAAACACATCTGCAACGGCTACCACACTTCATCCATGTAATCAAGACCTAAATCCTGCGGAATGGCCGATTTTCAGGAATCTCGGACGTCTCGGCTCGAGGCTCTGTCTCTTATGACGCTCCATTATTTTTTTTATTTTTTTTCCTTTCACCTGAGCACACGGGCCATTAACGTTGCCTACAGGCTTCCGAACCAAAAGCTTTAATCCAAACTTTCGAAAAGAACTTGGTAGAAATTCTTTCAAGCTGCACAGCAGACACTTGATTCTAAATGAAGTCCTGCTCTTCTGCTCTCCATCACCGGGGTAGAGGTGATACCTCAAAGGCAAACACAGATTGAGGTGCTAGATCATTTCAGCTTGCTAGCCTGTGTTGCTAATCGCCTCAGGTTCCTGGTGTTTGAAGGGAAATGTAGAGTACAGCACAACTGTAACATCATAAATTATCTTGAAGTACCCACTGGGCATTTCATTTTTTTTTTAATGATCGTACGTTATTTTGAATTATGACCACTTTAGGGTTCTATAACTTGACTTTAGGCTGGTGTTCATTGAGCTACATAACCTCTACATGACATCTCACATGATGACATCTACAACCTACACGCATTAATAAATCCTTATTCCAGTAGGTGGCTCATGTCATGTCAAGGTGATGTCATACCTGAGTCAAACGACATAGCGATGCCCTACTTTAGAATGTAATAACAATTGAGTCTGGAGCTTTCCAAAGTCAGAACTTTCCAAAGTCTGAGCTTTGTATTCATGAATAGCTATGGTACCGGAACCATTTTTGGTACCATATTGAAAAATATGAGATGGTTCTGAACATTTATTGCAATGCTATGAGACAGTTTTGTATTTTCCCTATAAACTATGTGCAGATAAATCCATCTTTATGATCTTTATTGACACGTTTTCCATAGACGTTTATGTAGGAATGAAGGCTTGTGAAGGCTCTATGTAGCCTGTTACATAATATCATCAGCACTTTCTTAAACCTTTCTTCATTTGTTTCTAATGAATGCCTGGTGCGTATTTTTACACAATTATTCGAAATTGATTCGAATCGACGAACAACACGTTCCTGCACGTTTTTCTGGTCGGCCGTAAAATGATACTTCAGGCTTGAGTTGACTATCGGCAGGGTAGGAGGTCTTATTTTCATTTTAATCAAGCGCTCTGGCGGCCACGTGAAGGTTTGAATAATCACGCACCTTGAAAGCAAGCACTTTCTGAAGTTTCGGGGTGACCGACGAGGCTGACGAGGACGGCTAACGAAGCCGGAATGCAGTATTAAAAACATTTCAATGTCAGAAGTCATCAAAGAAACGCAGAGAGTGGGAGACTTTTACTGATATTTATTTCTTCCCCCCGATGGCAGGTTGTGCATGGCTAAATATAAATAAATGGAATATTGATTTTTATTTTTTTTCAAACACATACATATAAATATCAATGCACACGCTCTAACGTATGCAGACACACACACACACACACACACACACACACACGCATATATATATATAAATCCCGGAGGCGTGTGTAATGCAGCGATTTCTGGCCCGTGAATGCACCTATAACATGACACAGGCTAAATCCATCATGTCAGGTCAGATAGCTCCTCACTACCAGGCGCGTGTTCATCCATCACGCCTGAGTGGATCCGGTTGGTTGTGAGCGCTGAATGCTAACGGCTGCCGATCAATCTCCGTTCCAACCCTCCGCTGGAGATATCATCTATTATGGATGAGTCTTAATTTCATAAACAGCTCTTTTCCCCCGGATGATCAATATTAACAGCTAAGAGTTAACGGCCAAGAATGTGTACCGAGGAGACAACTGCAACTCCAACTGGCCTCCCATGTGCATCTGTTCGCTTTTCAACAAACATTCGCCGTTCTCTCCCTGCAGCACCGTAGACTGAAAAACACAACCGATCTGGTCAAATTTCTCAAACCAACTCAAGTACAAATATAAAGTGCTAGCGTTAATCATGTATGTACTTTACGCTCAAGGAATTAAGACGACCGGGTGGTGTAATGACGCGGAGTTCCTGTTAAACATGTCCCGAACTGAAAAATCAGTAGAAACCATTACAGAAGTTCTAATGGTTTCCACTACAAATACGACTATATACATTAAAAATGTAGCCATTTTTGGCCATTTTCTATTCAAATTTAACAGTTTCTATTGGTTTCCACTAGACATAAACATCTCACCAATAGCACACAACACATTACCAGTAAAGACCCAGAAGCACCTTTTTAGTTTCCATAACAACCAATACATTTTCCATTATAACCATTAAAACTTTTATTTATTTATGTAATGGTTTCTATTGTTTTATTTTGTTTTGCTTTTTTTATTATTATTATTCCTCTTATACAACAGCAATTTGCTAACAATGACGTTTTTACTCATTAAAGAATGTCATACCTTTTTTACATTTTTTTTTATCCATTTATAGTTACATTAATGTCCATGAAAGAAGTCGTTCCCTGTCATGTGACTGAATAAAAGCTCAAAACGTAACTCAAAACTCCTTAATCCAGAAAATGACATCTTTGACCTCTGACTGTTCCAAAGCACTGACAGTGGAGACGCCGTCCTTACAGAAAACGTAATAATAACTATAACAGCTACAACAATTTTGATGTTCATTAAAGAAAGAAACAAAAAAAAAAACAATGATAAAATCGTGGACCCTGCTTTGCGATGAGTGTAGTAATAAATAGTACTCAGTGTCGTTAAGAAATCAGAACAATTAGCATAAATGGACTTGCGTCAGTTTAAAATCATGTCGTTTTTAGTCATGAGTATCATCTGGGTCCAATTGTGTCTGTAATTAATGAGGAAATTAAACTTTACTAATGGATTCCTAATGGATTCCTACGTTTGCGCTGCAATTTAATGTAAAATCATCAGCGTAATTAACGTCTGAGGAACCCGGTAATCACCCGCTGTCATGGAAAAATAAAATAAAATAAAACAAAACTAGTCCTTAATGCATCCGTCAAATTGAAGGCAATTATCAACATTCCTTCTCTCAGTCAAATGGCTCCCCAGGCCTCTCCCGTAATGTATTCGAGTCCTGATGATGGTCCACCTCGGGCTGTAGAGGACTGAAAACGTCCTCCTGAATCAGACTTATGGGTCTGTCATATCCACGGGAGTCTTTGGAGATTTCCCGAGGCAGGGGTATCGGTGGACGGATGCACATAACTGTCCTTTTGAAGGACGTGTGAGATTGGAAAGCTTTTGGGATGGATGACATTGTCAAGAAAATACAGAGGTGCCCCCGAGCCCACGGATCTCCAGTGAATGATAAATGCGGCGTGTCATAGCACACGGGGACTAAAGGCTGTAGGGGTGAGAGCGAGACTGACACGAGGGCAGCGGTGTCTCTAAACAACGACTGTAATAAAAAACAGAGATCTGACACTGCCTCTTTAACCAGACTGCTACTATCTGCTCCTACATCAGGCGGATATGAGGCTGTTGCGAACGTGGCGGATATGGACCATGTGCTCGGGATCGTTTCACATTAACACCAGTACTTATAGTCCACGCTTAGGCTTTCTTCAGTCTCCTCTCGCTGATGATGCAGAATTGCTTAATAGTGGGGAATTCCATGCCAGAGTAGCTGGCTGATCTGATTGTAAATGACTCTGATAGTGTTACGGTTAAAGACACGGACTTGGACCTTCTCGGTGCTTAATACGTTTTGTATTCTCAGGGTCATGATCAGAGCCGAGTTAAGTCGGTGTAGTGAGGATTTCATTTGGGTAAATTAGAATTCAAACCTCGCAGCCTGAAGTGCTGGACTCGGGGAATTGTGTGGGAAATAACGTGAGTTTGGATAAAGCGGAGGATTTCTCAGTTACATGAGAAAGAATATGTGAAAGTTTCACTTTTTGATTTAAATTATGGAAACTTTCACACAATATTATTATTTATTTAATGCACCTATGTACGTGTATGTGTGTATCTCTCTATCTCTCTCTCTCTCTCTCTCACACTCTCACACTCTCTCTCTCTCTCTCTCTCTCTATCTCACTCTCTATCTCTCCCACTCTCTCTCTCTCTCTCTCTCTCTTTTCTCTCACTCTCTTCCTTTTTGTCTCTCTCTCTCTCTCTCTCTCTATCTCTCTCACTCTGTCTCTCACTCTGTCTCTCTCTCTCTCTCACTCTCTATCTCACTCTCTCCCTCTTTGTCTCTCTCTCTCACTCTCTCTCTCTCTCTCTCTCTCTCTCTCTCTCTCACTCTCTATCTCTCTCACTCTGTCACTCTCTCTCTCTCTCTCTCTCTCTCTCTCTCTCTCTCTCACTCTCTTTCTCTCTTTCTCTTTCTTTCTCTCTCTAAGGACCATTAAATATTAATATCTTTTTCCTTTCCTCTCTGTCTCCTTCTGTACAGAGAGGGATGTGTGAATTGCAGTCTGTTAATTAACCTCAGGCTCATTCTTATTTGAATACTCGACACTCAGCTGACCTTACAGGGATTTATTCCTCCATAAAACTGACGAGGTTATGAACATGCAGCCAGACTGAGGACAGAAAGGTTACGCTGTCTTTTTTAACACCGCTTTGACGCATGCTGCGAGTGCAAAACAGATCCAACGTCGGGGCATAAAATGAACAAATTAGTTCTTTCTTCTCTTTCTTTCTTTTTTTTTTTTTTTGGAACTGCGAAAGACCAGACGTCCGGCCAATCACGGCGGCGTGAATCCCGTGTCACCAACCTGTTGCTCGTATTTATTCTACTACGATTGAACATAAGCACATTCACTAACCATAATATTTATTCAAATCATTCTGTGGAAAGAAGAAATAAAATGAAGGCCAGTGTCCATGACACGTACATGAGAGCTTACATCTCGAAACATCTCTTCCAGCAGACATCACCTGTGATCAACACTTTATGATGCTTCATAGGCGGACTGACATAAGAACATCATAGCAGCAGACTTCAGGAATATCCCTGTCACAATCTGGCTCTTAGAGCTTCCAAAATCCTATGAAACTCTATTGATGGATTTTTCTCTCTCTCTCTCTCTCTCTCTCTCTCTCTCTCTCTCTCCCCAGGTCCCAGGAGGCATAACTGCACTGCCTGTCTCTATAGCTGCCACAGGCCATTAAACTAATAGTATTAGATCTTTTAGTTATATCAAACCATGCCTTATCTGATTTTACAGCCAAACACAAGCGTTGTTCTTTCTTCTTCTTCTTTCAGTTCAATAGCCACTGTATTTCATCATTATTCTTAGATGGTTAATTTGATGAGATAAAAGGACAGTGGACTGGCTGCTGAATAGAGACAAATTTATTTAATGCATAACAATCCCCAGGATGAGCGTTTACCCAGGAATACACGCACCACCGTTGACTTGAATTTGAAATGCTGTGCGATACCAAGTGGCAGTTTCTTTGGCTGTGAATGATTCGTGGATCGTCATCGCAATAAATAGCACCGATTAATCCGAATGGAGAAGGAAAGAAAGAAACTCTGGCACTTTTTCATTTGTAATGTAATTACATTTTATTTATTTATTTTTTTACTGCAATATTTTATTTTAGTATTAGTCTCATTAGTTTAAAATCTAAAAGAAGATTTCTTTTTTTTTTTTAAATGCATGCAATTCATTCTAGTGTACTTATTCGCTGTTTTCTTCTGCTTGTTTTTCTTCTACGACTGGTTAACAAAAACTATTAGCATATTTATTAGGATTTTGGTCTATGAATGTTTATTTGTTTGTTTTCAATCGGAAATGAAAATAGGAAAACAAGGAAGTGCAATAAAATAGGAAATCACTGTGTTTTTCATTTTAAAAATTAATAATGATAATGTTTTAATAAAATATTGACTTTATTCTACTTCATTTCATGTCTAGCACGTTCACCTCACACCTCCAGGGTCGGGGCTTCGAGTCCCACCGTGTCCCTGTGTGTGTGGAGTCTGCATGTTCTCCCCGTGCTGCGGGGGTTTCCTCCGGGTACTCCGGTCTCCTCCCCCAGTCCAAACACATGCATGGTAGGCTGATGGGCGTGTCTAAAGTGTCTGTAGTGTATGAATGGGTGTGTGAGTGTGTATGTGATTGTGTCCTGCGATGGACTGGAACCCTGTCCAGGGTGTACCCCGCCTTGTTCCCCATGCTCCATGGGATAGACTCCAGGTTCCCCGTGATCCTGAAGAAGGAATAAGTGGTTGAAGATGGATGGATGAATGGAGGTTTAACAGAAAGAAAAGAGCACTGTTGTTGTTGTTGTTGTTGTTGTTAGTTTATATCTCTTGCTTAACAGAACACGGTATGATCGGTTTGTTTATTTTCTTCTCTTCAAGACCCGGTGTATTGCAGAGCTGATGCACATGTACAATATTATCAGGAAAATACAATAATCATGCAGCTAAACCCAGGTCCATTGGCTCCTTTTTCTTTTTCTTTTCTGTTGCAGAAATCTGTACATTTTGTACGCTATAAACATTACAAACTGCATATTTAAAAGACGTTGTTTTCACCCCTACGATATCTCACCCTAGCACCACCTGCTCGGTGACATCTGTTGTCTTCTGGAACTTTTATCACTTCCTTTCCCACAATCCACAGTGCACATTTCATGCCAGTCGCTGACAGGAAGCCTTTTAGAAGTCGACTCGGTCAACAAATGGCTGATGAGGAGAGCGAATCGCTGGCGAAGACTTTTAATTATTTATTTGTTTGTTTATTTATTTTCCCGTTTGATCTCATTTCAGCACCGGTTTACTGTCATCCTGGAAAACTCCTACTGTACATCAGGAGATGAATAAAACATGGCAAAACTCTCCTGCTGCATACGAGCCTGGAAAAGATTCAGAAGTTCAATGTTATGCAACGTGTGTGTGTGTGTGTGTGTGTGTCTATACCGTATCTGGTCAGTTTTATGACTTCATTGGAACTGGGACGTCATGGAATAGTGAGTTATGTTATAAAATACTGGAATAAAAGTCGTTGTCGTACGCTGCACGTCTCCACGTCCGTTCTGTACATCGTCGATCCATGCATATAAACCTTTTCCCATTGTTTTCGTGAGCTTCGGATGTTTTCTAGAACGCCAGCTTCGCCAGAGCTGCAGGTTTGTATCAGTGCGCTCGTCCTAATACGCCTCTTTCGGATCCTTTCTCTCCTCTATGTCTTCAAATCTTTTTCATAATACAAAGTCACCACTTTAATGCATGGAAAAAGTGCCACTGCATTGACTCAATCCTCAGAATCATGAATATGGATCTCTCCTCCAAGACCAATGCTGAATACAGAAATATATATATATATATATATTCCATTCTGGCGCTGCAGGGAGCGAAAGTGCCGCCGAAATAAGAAATAGCTTTTCCTTTGAAAGTCCCTCTGTGATAGCTGGTCTAGCATGACAGTCGCTGATCTGTAAAGACTTTTGCCTTGAGGTGGGGGGGAAAAAATCAAGTCTATCAATTCCTGTCTAGTTAGACTTTTAACAAAAGAATGGCCTTCCTCTCAGTTCCAGCGTGGAATATGTAATGCATTTTAGATTTACAGTACTGTAGCCAAGACGCTGATTTATATGGACATGCAAATGAACGTTTCTGATAATCGATTATGTCTGTAGCAGTGATGCTCAGCCATGGAGTCAGACTGCTTACTGGGTTTAATCAGCTATGAGATCTGAATTAAGTGACTCTGTGTGTGTGCATTAGATGCAGGAGACATTTGGAAACGTCCTCAAGTTTATCCACGACGGTTTAAGCAACTCAGTACATGCGATCGTCAGGAGTTGTTGAAGAACTATTCGGAAGGCATTAGCGTTCTGGACATATGTCTGTTGGTAATTATGATCGATTCATACAGAATAAACGGCGGAGATGGGCGTGTCATCGTGGCGTCCACATGGTCGTCACGGTAAGAAGTATGTGCGTACAACATGCAGCGCGTTTTCATTGTTTTGTCCTTTATTATGTCCGTTATACGTCATGATAATCTGCAAATAAACACAATTATACATTAAAGGTAAAATTAAAGATTTCACCTGCGTGCCGTGCACCAGTGGAAGTGCAAGTGTTAAAAGTCAACGTGGTTGTCCGATGCATTTCGGAGGCCTTTCATCTCTTGCGCAGGACATTAAACGTCCCGGCCCATGTCCACCGGGCTCCATCAATAGTCTAGCGATGAACTGTAACGTCGTAGCCTTTTGCAATTACTTCCACCTGTAAATCTGAGCACCGTGCGAAGGATTTCCACCAAGACATTTCCCATATAAAAGCTGCGGCGTGGCATCATTTTGTAACCGCGCAGACTTACAAGGACAATAACGACACCCGACGGGAGTTAAACCCGAATTAATGATGACAAACCCTCTCGAATGAACAATACGTCTGAGATTGTGAACACATATTCACCGAAGTTAGAGCTGCTCCAGCAGAAAAGTTTCAGGGTGGCGGACAGGGGGCTGAGATTAATGGCCTGAGCCCCAAGGAGTGGAGTCCTCAGCCCACGCTTACGGCGCTCTACTCTCAGCAGAAGTAAACAGAATGTGCTGAGAGAGCGCTCGGCTACAGCAGTAGGGACTGATGGAGTCAATTAATTGCCACACGGTTGTGGACTTCTTCAAAAAGGTGTTTAAGGAAATTGTGAAGATTTCCCATGGAACAATTTGCAAAAATCAATATGTACAGTACTATAATGCCTTTTCAAAAGCAATTGAAATAGTTCAACAGAACAAATGCGTCAAGTCCCCAAATTCAACTGAAGATGCCACTCTCAAAATTATTCACCCCCTTCATGCCAAGCATCTTTAGTACTTACTAGAGCACCCTTTTGCTGCAAAGGAGATGCAGAACGTCTGGAAGCGTTCCTGAGGAATCTTCTCCTGTTCCTCATGAGCAATGGCATCCAGTTCAGTAATATTCTTCGGTTTGCGTGCTGCAAATCCCACCAGAGATTTTCTGTGGAACACAGTTCTGGAAACGTATCAATCAGGGTTTGAGTATAAAATATATTCCCCAAACTTTAAATATTTCATGGAATTTCATTAAATCCATTATTTAAACAATGGAAAGGAAATCGCATGAGCACGGATCAGCCTAGAGGAGGCCGTCCACCGAAACTCAGCGAACAGGTAAAGAGGGGATCGATCAGGGAAGCAACCGGAAGGCTAAGGGTAAATGTGAAGAAGCTAGAGGAATCCACAGCTCTTTAAATTTTTGGGGGAAGATTTTTGGCAAATAGTGAAAAAAAAATAAAATCCCCAAGATGAAGGATTTACGTAGTAAAAGTAATTCTTATTTATTTGTTAGAATTCTCCATACGTTTGCATGAAAAGACAGGAACTGCATAATTATGTCCCATATGTCCCATATCTTTTCTTTTCTCTACCGGTATAGTGCATGAATCTTTGACTGCTAGCATCACCTTCATTTCATCTTATCATCAGCAAGGTTAAACGAGTCAAGGGCATGCAAGCCAATTAATTCCAATGAGCGTGACGGGTGTGAAAATGGACGGAGAAAGAAGGAAACATCTTGAGACAGAGGTGAGAGGCTCATCTGTAACTACACTTTCAGCACAGTGTTTTGCAGCATGCCTCCTGACTGCCACTTTCACCTTTCCATGTCGGAACCTTGTGCTTTCGAGGCGCTAACGTGCTAAATTCAATCACGTTCTGAGTTTGATTAACTCTGCCATTCCTCAACGCATTGCTCATCTTCCACCTCTGCCTGTGGCCCCAAGGCTAATTCGTTCTGCCCACACTAGCAACAAAAATCCCTGAAGCCCCTGCAGATATGACTGCCTAGTGGGCCGCCTCGTGCTTTCCATCTCGTCCTGCCACCCCTGGCCAATTCTTTCCCTCTGCAGCACTGCCGATATGCCGCTTAATTGCCATCTTGTGTCATCTAGCAGGGAACGACTGACCTGCACTAGCAGTGTCTCGGGCAAAACAAAAGAAGTGTAACAAATTAAAACCACCACGGTTCAGTGGATATAGAAATAATGGAACAGGCTGAAGTGTGTGTGGGAGGAATGAGAACTTATTAATGAACAGCTCAACAGGTCCTGTTCACAGAAACAGTGCGAGTCAGCGTAATCAGTTGCAACCATCAACAATTTCGGTGATCACGTAGTTCATTCTGGTCACATCTTTGATCTCAAACACCGCGTTGAAAAAATGTCCAGTCAAATCAGCTGATTTTAGTGAAATAAGAGAACAAAAATGTTCTGGATCAGTCAAATGTATATATATATATACATATAGACGGTAAAACATTACATTTTTGTAATGTAGTCCATTGATTGATCTCAATTTGTGGTATAACTATTTAGCCAATGAGCCTACAACACATGTGTTAGGACACAAGGCAAGGGATACACTGGACAGGGTGCCAACTCATCTCAGGGCACAATCACACACATACCCACACACCCGTTCACACATTACGGACACTTTGGAAATACCACTTAGCCTAGAGCGCATGTCTTTGGGCTGGGGGAGGAAACCAGAGTACCTGGAGGAAACCCCTAAAGCATGGCGAGATCTCCACACCCAGGAGTTCAGGATTTGAACCCCCGAACCTGGCAAATGTGGTAAATGTAAAAATATAGTCAAGTAAACCTCTAAGATTTGCTCTGTTTGGTAAAAAAAAAAACTGTCAATAAATGTATTAACATCGACCATGTCAGTCTTTGGACATTTTCTGACATGGGAAAGTGTCCAGGACTTAGGAATTTATTCTTTACAATTCATCAAGAACACGACAAGCTGCATTTTCCGTCCTTTCAACAGGAAATAAAAGCTGTTCACAGTAACTCCATTTCATCACACCCACCCGTCAATCAGTATTTTCTCATAATAGCACAGTATTACACAAAAGTCCTAACATAATCCTTTGTCATTTTTTTCTAAACCGTAACACATGGGATCCAATTATGGTACGGTAACCAATACACACATTGATCAAAGTGTGGAAAAGTCCCTGATTGGTTAGAATTTACAAAGTAAAACCTTTTTAATCGCTTCGTACGAACGGATCTCACGCGTGCGGCGCCATTTTAGCGAATTCGCAATTACGAGAGCATACGGTGCAAAAGGTAAATGTCGAGCTCTATTAGATCTGTTCAAATGTAAACATTTTCTAAACGTCACAAATGTCATGAACACGGTCGAGGTATAGATAGAGACGGAGAAAGCTTTGTTGAAGCTAATGCGTTCTCTTTTGTTCTCGCCGAGACAATGTGCCGCGCTGAACTGGAGCGCAAGGAACATCATCCGAGCCGTGGAAATGCGAAGGCAGTACGAATGGAAAGAACCTGATCTGAATACAAAATCCGGAAAAAGAAAAGGCTGCTCTGAGTCGAAGCAACAACAAAAAAAGAAAAACAACGTACAAATGCTACCCTCAGCTCTAACCCTCGTAACCTTTCAGACAAACCAAGTCTTGTGAAAGTTTTGAACTGTGAACTTTAAAAAGGGGGTCACGTTTCAATCGCGCTTGCATTTCAAAGGGTTCGGGACCCCTTTATCATTTCCAAAGATCCCGTTTCTCCCATTGGCGGCAATAAATAACTCAATCAAGATGAGCAACAGGGCATAAAATATATTGTTTATTTCTTTCTGCGCCTATAAATGTGTGCGTCATTTTGCATTCGCTTCAGCAGGGGCACAATGCCTGACATTTCAGAGTCCATTCAGAGACTAATTTGGCCATCGATGAATCATGAATAGCCATGCCATCAGATGCTTTATGGCGAACAATGAGCATGAAATTAATTCAGTCAGTCTGAATCATGACAATAGCTTCAAGCAGAGCGAAATGCATTAGATGGAAAACAGGCATCTCGGGGCTGCCTGTCTAATTTTACACAATGAAAACGGTCAGCCCTACCGAGATAAACACTGAAGCGGTCCGTCCCGTGATTATATTGTCTCTCTCTCGACGTTTTAGCTATTTTATATATAGTACAAATTATTCACGCTTACGACAAACACGACGTTGCTAAAAATGTTGCTCATTCGCTTCGAGACCGTTCTGCAGTGGCATGGTATTTTCACACGAAATGTCAGGAGAGAGGCATTCGGTGATTAAAATGTCAAACTTAAGGTAAAATGCCCTTAAGGTAAAATACAAATAAAAGTTGCTTTTTCAACACTATAAACATAAACCAGAGCTGATAATACTTACAGTACTATAAGTTGTACAAAATGAACATTGGCCCCCTCCCGGGGGTGGTTTTTTTTGTTTGTTTTGGGAGGGAGAGGGAAGAAGGATATTATAATTTATTTTTAAAAAAAAAAATAAAAATTAAAAAATTTTTTATATTTTTTTTTTTTTTTTTAATTATAAAAAAAAAAGGAAGGAAAAAAAAAAAAAAAAAAAAAAAGATAACTCCGGTTTCCTCCCCTAGTCCAAAGACATGCATGGTAGGTTGATTGGTAGGTTGGTAAAGTGTCCGTAGTGTATGAATGGGTGTGTGAGTGTGTGTGTCATTGTGCCCTGTGATGGACTGGCACCCTGTCCAGGGTGTACCCCGCCTTGTGCCCGATGCTTCCTGGGATAGGCTCCAGGTTCCCCCTGCGACCCTGAAGAAGGAATAAGTGGTTGAAGATGGATGGACATCTTCATGGTACAGTCAGTACTGTTTTTTTTTTTGTAATAAAGGAAATAATATATATATATATATATATATATATATATCTCCAAACTGAACCAAAAAGTAATGCTCCAAATAACAAATAAAAATAGAGACATCGAAAATTAATAATAATAAAAAAAAACACTTCAAATAACACAACAAAATGTCAGTGAGGGTTTTTATTTCACCCCTAGAGGCCGCTCTCGTGCTGTATAATGACAGCGGACCCTTCTCAATGGACACAGCCTGGGAAAAACACTTTTAGGACTTTTTCAGATGACCGGTAGTTCCAGCATAATCAGTTATCGGTGCCGATTAATCTGCAAACCCGATCGATCAGCCGACCTCTAGTTATGATGCATCCAAACAACTGAATAAATGATAAAGATGGCACATGTGCTGCAACGTTGCATAAGTTGCATAAGCTGCAATGAGTTCCTGTTTCCAGTTTGATCTTATCCTATCATACAGTATAAGACCTCTCATTAAATGTGTACAGAGACATTACGAAGAAAAACACAGCTGGGACGGAAGTAGCAGAGATCAGTGGTGTGTCCGAGTGTACGTAGCTAGTATCGAAATACGTGGACTATCCGTTGTTACCAAGATGAGGACGGGTTCCCTTCTGAGTCTGATTCCTCTCAAGGTTTCTTCCTCATATCGTCTCAGGGAGTTTTTCCTCACCACCGTCACATCTGGCTAACTCATTATGGATCAGTTCATACATTTGAAATCTGTATATCTCTATATCCTGATTGATATATTTCTGTAAAGCTGCTTTGGTCCAATATCCACTATTAAAAGTGCTACACAAATAAAACTGAACTGAAGTGAAGAGTAGTTAGATTTTTTTTTTCTTTGCTAATCTAATCTAAGAATGAAGCTGGCACTAAGCATAAACCACTTTTCACACTAATTAGTGGGTTCATTAATTTGTGTTTTATTTCTTTATCTAAAAAGACGTTTGTCCTTGTCGGATGCTCGGACACTCTGACACTTTTTCTATTGGACGATTTCGAATAAACACCATTTGTTCCTCTGCCAGGCGACACGAGCTGAAGTGGCCACTTCTCACCATTATTTTGTCTCAAAGGGAATGTTTAACATGCAGGACGAATGATTTCTGACCACATTTATTTTCAACACTGTCATTTTTCCTTTAGTGCGGGAGACAAGCTGAAATAAAAAAAAAAAAAAATAATAATAAAAAAGACTGGCAGATATTTATTTTTCTTTGCAAGTTTGACAGCTAGATGAGACCTTGACAGAAATATTACAGTGATGATAAGAACATGCTCGCATACAGGTACAGGAAAAGATATTCAGTGGGAGCAAGCGTACCACCTCCTGCTCCGTGAGGCAATGTGTTTATTATTATTATTATTATTATTATTATTATTATTATTATTATTATTATTGTACCGACATTTAGTTTGGCAACACATGATAATGTCCTCACCACTAGGGTAAGTGTTAGGGTTTCGGCTTAGTTTATTATAAATATTGTTTTTTTTTTTGTTTAGTTTTTGTTTTTGTTTGTTTTGTTTTAGTAATTAAAGTATATTTTAATAATGAAAGACATAAACTAAATATGTATGCTTATATGCTATTTATAATGTTATATGATATATTCACAAAGGATCCATTAAAATGATGAAAAATGGCAAAATTCCCAAGTTTTTAAAGGCATTTAGGTAAGAAAATTTGGTTAAAAAAAAAAAAAAAAACTCGATAATTTGTTAGCCCTTTCATGTTATCATGTGCTAAGAGAAAGTATTTTTATACCCATATATTTTATTTTAATCAACAATATGAAATATTTTAATAGATAAATGTTTTTTACAAATATATTTTTTTAATATATATAAGTTGATCATTTTAATGAAATAATATGAGCCTGGATTCTTTCTCAGTGATTAGTCAGTAACTAATAACTCATTAGTAATACGTCATAATTTGTCATTTATTTACAAACTTTTATAAGTTAGTCAAATAAAATTGTATAAAAACAAACACAGCTACCGAACACAGTTTTCTACATTACTTCGATTTACACAGAACGTGTTGCGTGTACAGGAAAAAACCAGGAGGAACAAAAAGCACTCCATCCGCACCGGAGATCCTGCGGAATGTTTGTGGATGATGTGCCGTTTCCCCGCCTCGTGTGTGTTTCATTATACAGCTAGCTCTATTAGATCAGTAATGAAGAAGGTAGAGATGAAATCATCCTGCAGAAATAATGGTATATTTTATGCAGACAGTGATATGGAAGCAAAAGAGCAGAATAATGTGACAAATAGCTTTCTCTAAAGTGTTTTCAACAATTCTGGAAAAAGAGAGAGAGAGAGAGAGAGAGAGAGAGAGAGCGGTAGAAACTGGGGTAATGAGAGCGACGCAAATGCAAGCTTGCATCACTGAGCGCTCCTGCCAAACACACCTCATTAAAAATGCATTGAATAAATAATGAAAGTTTAAGAGAATGCCTGATTGTTATGCGAGAGTTTGGTGAGCATTACTTACACATTCTTAATAACGCCTGACATCAGAAGAAGAAGAAAAAACATACGTACTGTGTAGAGACGAGCTCTGAAATGTCATTTTATATATATATATATAGGAGCTGTAATTCAGAGCGTAACACAACTTCATGCACATTCTGTACAAAGACGATCTCACGCAGAACAAGGCTGAGGGAGAATAGAATTACGATTGCTAGCTCCTCCCCTAATACAAACGTCAGCCTCTCGTAGCTTTGCATGCAAATGAAGTTATTTACACACGTAAAGATATTTCCATTCAAAATGAATCCGAAAACACACTGGAGTTGCTGGTTTGTTGTAGGTGTGTGTACGAGTGAGTCATTTCCCTGTAACAGCACATCCCCAACATGGGGTGGGCCAGGGTAGGCTGGAGTTGAAGCATGGCCACCCCTCTGGCCTCCCCAGTGAGAAATTATTATTATTCTTATTATTGATTAATAACTGAACACTCACTACAACGACATCTCTGAGAAATCTGAAATCTGAAAGTCGATAGGCGAGGATCGTGAACAAGAGTAATGTCAATCAAGAGCAAGCGTTCCTAGCTTGCTAACACAGACATGTGTCCCAAATAACTTGTCTCAATTTTTTCTCCGGGATTCTTAAGGCTGTTATTAGCTACCGTTAGCTAATGATATCGTACTTCATAAGATCCCGCATAATGTTATGTTAGCGATGACGTCTGTTTGCTGGGAAATCATCACTCCGCTCAGTTGTGTCTTTTAGGTCCTATTCGCCGAGCACATACGCAGGTATGGAGCGCTATATGATGTCCTTTTTCTGTAGACGGGGATTAGTATTTTTGCCCTTCCCTCGACTGTCACCCCTGGGTCTCACCAGGCCACCCCTGATCCTGAAGTGTTCGACGTGTAAATACCTCTCTGAACTGATGTTTGACAAACATCTGTCTTCAACAAACATCTGTCTTCATCTGTCTTCAAGTCTTGTTTTTTTTTTTTTTTCATCTTCGGCTCGTTTCTAAATCGAAGCCCTTTTTGTCCACGAGTAACACTGAAACCGTAATCCATGCCTTTGTAACATCTCGACTCGATTGCTGTAACTCGCTTCAACTTCAAGCTTGAGTTAGATGATCAGTACGTGAGATACGTGGCGATTTAAGGAAGGAAAACGAGAATGCTTAGCGTTTAGCGTCATCCACGTGTATGCTGGAGCTCCGGGTCTCACCACGGCTCGGACCTGCAGGACCAACGTCACCTGCAGTGACGTGGTAGCGTTTGAACCCAGGGGAAATCAGTAGGTCCATCTCTGCATTACAGCAACGGCCGTGACATGTCCTCCGCTGCCTCTCTCATCCCTCTTTCATCTGCCTCAAGTAGGATTTCAGATGAAAAAACTAAATAAAAGAGGAAAACTCCAGCGTGTGGCTGCTTCATGTGTTATGCATGACCGATTTTCTGAGGTTTCAGTTCAACAGTGAACTTCGGCGTGAACCTCTTGTCTTGGTAGCGCTGCAGTCAGTGAGGCTGCTTTAAATGTTTTCGTAAGTGGTGCATTTTTGAAATGACACCAAAGAGTCCGAAGCGCTTGTCATGCATACTAATTTCTCTCGCAGCACCATTTATACTCTCAGCGCTGCGCTTTTCATTTCATTTGACTCGTTTTCAGGTGTCATGTCACTGTGCTCACGCTGTTTGGACATTTTTACGATGTTTACTCGTAGAGTTCTACGACCTACAGTGCTCCGAAAAAAGTATTTGCCCCCGTCCCCCGTCCCCCCCCAATCTCGATTTCTTCTGTTTTCATTGAACGAAAGCGTTATCCAATACCAACTGGGTCTGCGTGACGATGTATTTGCACGTGTTCATGCGTTTCCATAAGAACCCGATCTGCCGAATCGGCGTCTCGCGGGCCGCCATCTTGTTTCAGGCCTGTAATTCCCTCTATTTAAATGCACGTCACATTCACCGTGCGGTGAGAGATTGGAAAATAATCAAAACTAGATTAGGGGAAGTCGCGAAACGAGAACGTCTGTCTGGTTTTGATCCTAATGGCACATGGCACAGAGAGCATTAACCAGATTGACGACGGAATTTATTCTGTTCATTTCGTTAACCTTATTGAAGACGGGAATTGAAGAAGCCGCTGTGTGATTCGCCGGACCGCCGCAGCTGCGACAAATCACCGGCGTTCTGCTTATTAAAACCGATGCTTTAAATCTCTAACGGGCGTGTTCACCTCGTTACATTGCCCTTTTAATAAATCTGTCATGTTCTGCCGTTTTTTTTTTTATCCCTTTGCACCAAACATTTACACCCTCTAGTGTATTAAACAGGTCACTGGAGTTAATCAGTTGACTGCTGCATTGCTGTGTGTGTGTGTGTGTGTGTGTGTGTGTGTGTGTGTGTGTTTCTCAGGGACCAGAAATCAATTTGGTCAGGACCTCCTGTTGCATACGGTTATGTCTCACGAATTCAAATAACTATTTAGACAGACGTGTTCTTTGCCAGAAGCCACGGCGTCTGCTGTAATGAACCGTTCGTCTGCGCACGTCTGCGCTTCAATCAATCAGACGCCACGGGTGTGACGGCGAGAGCGCACCGACGGGCGAAACGTCACGGGACATCAGAGAGAGAGAAATGTTTATGGAGTTCACACTCGCTCTGATCACGAGTAGAGACAAGCGAGTCCATAAAGGTCACGGTCATTTCCCTATGCAGAGAAAGTGACACGCGCTTCACACGTTTTCCACATTTGGCGCACGATTCATTTTTTCACATGATTCATTTATTTTGATTTTTAATGTAATCGTTATTAGTATTATTTAGGAAAAGCTGTCCGCCGTATTTGCAGCGCATGTATGAATTGGACTTATAACACGTATAATCAGCAAAGTCCAAGACCCACTTTGTTTACCACGTGAAGTTTAGTCGAATGTTTCTGCTGTCTGGGTGACATGAGATGAGTAGTGCGCTAATAAATCCGTACTAAAAGCTGTCCATGTGGGACCACGCTCTGCAGCAGCGAGTGATTTCTCAGGTGAGGACGCTCCAAGCAGAAGTAGAGCATCAGGATGGATCAGGCAGGTACGGAGGGCATAAGGAGTCAGGATTACTGGCGTCTCAGGGGTAACGTGTCGCTGAACAGAGAGACAGGTAGAGAATACAGATTATTAGGTCTGCTCTTGTCTTGTAATGGTTTAATTGTGTGCCGATTACATGAGGGGACTCCGGCGGGACTAGCTATGAAAGACAGCATAGCTAACAGAGACAGGGAGAAGGTAATACAGGCCTGAGAGAACACATGAGAGTGGAGGGGATCAGCATCCCATCCATCCTTACATCCAGGTTTACCAGAACACTCTATGCCTACAGTATGAACTCTGCAGATCTGCAGCTTCGCTGAAGGAAGAAGATATTCAATAAAGGTTTGACTAAACAGAAACCTTTTCAGCCCGGACGTCAACACTGAGACTGTGTCTGAGTCCCAAAAACTAATCGGAAGGCTGTTTTAGAAGGCTTCACTATTCAAGGTACCAACAAAGATCCTGCATCCTGTGTCCCAATCATACTCACCATCACTCATCACGCATGGCCTTAGAGTGTGTAGTGTATCGGTGTGTAGTGACAGTAATTCGGGACACAGCCGAACGCTACAGAGTCGGAGTAACAGTGTATCCCTTTCACTCTTATTGTGTGTGTGCAGTAAGGAGCAGGCTGAGATGGATCAGGCCGATATGGAGGATGTCAAGGAAGTGGAAGAGGAGGAGAGTGGAGAGGACAGCAAAGGTACACGCACACACACACACACACACACACACTGTCAGTGTACAGCCCCTGGCAAAGATGATTGAATCACTACACGTAGAGGATGCTCACTCGTCTTTCTTACTTCGTAGCAAATAAACATATATATATATATATACGTATAGATATGTTGTATATTCACAGCTTTTTCTATCGTTTGAATGTTTTTTTTATGTCTTTTCTCCCCACTAGACATAATTATAGTTTGCTTGGTTACTCTTTTGTCTTCGTTGGGTCGTGTTTCAGCGTTGTGTTCTTGTCTTTTTTCTAATTGAAAACCAGTAAAATGTTATTGGCCCAAAAAAAATAATAATACTCCAACTTGGAGGTAATGAACTCATTTTTCTCGTTTGATCTTAGCAGTACTTCCTCATTCCGATGAGACGTTACACCGAGGTCCTGACAGGACAGTCATCGTAAAAGAGTAGGGGTATAACGCCGGTGTCCTGGAGAAATTCCCCCATTGGCTCTTCTCAAGCACGGCCCATTAATAATTCCCATCTCTGTACTGGCTCCACGTCGTGGTTGAGGAGACCCAACCCCCCCTGTCTTGTCCCGTCCCCCCCCACCCAATACAATTTAAAGCGCTATATAAATGTAACTGTAATATGTCTGAGATTAAAGAAGGCTATCTGAGTAATATTATCTACACGGGCTTCAAATGAGAGACTAGGGTCAATAATCACACCAAGGTCTTTTACACGGAAATCTCCCTTCTACCTGCCTGTATTTTAAGTACTTGGGACAGTGGTTGACGGTTACAGCTCCGGGTTACTGATCGGAAGGTCGGGGGTTCAAGCAACAGCGCTGCCAAGCTGCCATTAAGCAAGGCCCTTAACCCTCTCTGCTCCAGGGGGCGCTGTATCATGTCTAACCGAGAACCGAGTAGGAGTAAATTTATCAGCGTGTCCCACGTTCTTTTCCGACAGTGTTAAGCTAGTTTCTGTCGTCTGGCTTTGCAGGAACATACAACTGTGTCATCGGCATAGCGGTGGAAGCTAATGTAACTTTTATCAATGCAACTCCTACATTAAGTTACTCAACTACATTCCCCTTGTTTACTCGGACCATCTACTGTACCGTACGGATTCCGTTCTATAGAAAGGAGAACGTATTAGAAGGAATGTGTTAATATATAATTAATCGTCGGCACTACCGTCACAGCTGCTGTTATGTAACATTAATCAGCACCTTCTGACCAATCAGGGTCGAGAACGCGACAACGCTGAGGGGTAATTAACAATGATCTTGTGGATATGAACTACGAAAGCACTGAGCGTGAACAGACCTGCTTTTCTTCTGCATCAGTAGCCGTTCAGTACGAAGCTATATCTGTTTAATTATGGAGCGGCGCTCATTTATCATTTTGGCAGCCGCTGATTACTGCACTATGACCGTTATTTCTGTCTTCTTATCTTTCGAAAAGTCATCCGTTTTTCATGCTTTTATTTTCATGCCGCTTTTTTTACGTCCTTCTTTAACTACGGTGTTACTGTTCGCGTTCGGTCAATACGGACACGTTTACCGACTACCTCGTCATCCGGACGCACAGAGATGATCGTGCTCCAAAACATCAAAACAGCATTCTGAAATTATATTAAACACCTCAGGCAGCCTTATAATGGTTGTTTTACCATCACCCCCTGCCCCCACCCCCCCCACCCCCATTATTGACCAAGTGCAAATCTTCGATCATTTTCACGCCTGTTCTCTTCAGCTAGCAGGGTTTTTTGTCCTGCGCTTATTTTCCTTGTAGGTATGTCAGGGATTTATCTGACTCGGTGGCATGCTGTAGTGCTTTTCTTCTCTACGCTTTAGAAACAGCTTCACCTCGTTGTTTAGAAATCAGTGTGAGCTGCTTAAAATATGCTAAAAATAAAAAAGTTCAAGGCATGCTGCTACAGGTCCGGAGTTAACAACCCGAGCCCTGAAACCACTCGTACAGTAAAAGCACTGAAAGTGTGGTTCTTTAGCCAGGTGAAAACACAATGGGCCGAAACAAGGAGTTCGAGAGTTATTGGGTTTGTTTTCACACACACACACACACACACACACACACACACACACACACACAAACCATCACATTGTCTAAGAGGTCCTCATAAAACTGTTTTATTTTATTGTTTGGAAAATTAAATAAATACCGTATGTTGAAGTTATTCAATAATAACTAAATAACGAATATTATTAATTCCATATATGACAGTTTAAAACACTGATATGAGATAATAGAACTTGTATGAAAAGTAATCCAAAAACGTCTCACAGGAAGTGAATCAGGAAGTGAAAGTGCGATGGTGTGCGAGTTCACGATGAGTTTGACCTTCAGCAGACCTTCAGACCTTCGGATGTCTCCTACTCTCAGAACGAGGGTACTTTAATATCAGCAGTTAAAGCGCAGCTCAGTTCCACAAAAAATAAATAAATAAAGGAAAAGATTTCCTAATAGCTTGGTTGTAATGATAATGCGACACTTTACGCCGCTTCTATTAGAGCCAACGGCTTCACGGCGTTTAATCAGAGCCGGAGTATCTTCATAAAGTGTCTGAGAGCATATTTCCCAAAGTCTGTCACATCATGTTTAGCCGTAATGCAGATTAATTGCTCGTTTCCTGAACAGACTGGATATAAACTTGCCAAAAAAATAAAAAAAATATATATATAAATTAAAAACATTACGACAACCCATCACGGACGGCCCAAAATGAGAAAAATCCTGCCGCCGTATTGCGAGCGGTAAATAAGACGGGACGGTGATGACCTTGAGAGCGGGAGGTATGTTAACGAAGGCGTTATTGTGATGTTGCGTAGAGAAAACAGATGGATGGAAACGAGTGGAGCACTGGAGGAGTCGTGCCAGGACCGGGAGAATGGAAATGAATCAAGGGCAGAGAGGGAGAAATAAATGTCATGCAAAAACACTGACTCTCTTCTCGCAGTTTAAGAGGAAGTGTTACAGCCTCGTGACTCAGCATCTTTTTTTATTATTTTATTTTACTTTATTATATATATATATATATATTTTATCCGTAACCCTGAAAGCCTTGGTGCACTGAATCAAATCCTCCGCTCTGTGCAAGTCTTCAGGGTTGTATATTTCTGATTAAATGCACAAGAGAGGAAGTTCATTTATTTTATTTTATTTTATTTTACACAATCTGTAGCACGGATTTCCCAAAATCCCAGAAGAAATAATTCACTTGTTCAGGGCCTCTGGTTTTGCTGATGTGTTCGGTGCGAAGCAAATATTCATAAATCATTAGAACTGATTCATTTTTATTTTTATTTTTCCAGACTTTCTACGAAGGTCAAGTAAAAATCATGTTTTTCATCTGTTCCTCGGGCGTTATACACGTCGTTTAGAATTATTGATGAATTCTTGACACCGTGCATTATTATAAGTAGTGTTCACAACACATTATAACACCACGACCTAAGAAAAAAAACGTCTTGGTAACACTTTCTATGAAGGACGTGTGTACAGTCAGGTCCATAAGTATATGGACAGGGACACATTTTTCGCAATGTTGCCTCTCTCAAGGGGTTTAACAAAAATATTGCGTTAACCGTTTAGGAATCACCTTTTTTTTTTTTTTTTACAGTCCCTCCATTTTCACATGCTCAAAAGTCATTGGACAAACGAACATAATTTATTCATTTGACTGCAAAAGATTTGCATCCGAGTATTCAATGACTGCCTGAAGTCTGGAAACCATGGACATCACCAAATGCTGAGATTCCTCCCTCGAGATGCTTTCCCAGGTCTTTACTGCAGACGCCTGCAGCTGTTGCTTGTTTGTGGGTGTTTCTGCCTTCAGTTTTGTGCTCCATTGGGTTGAGGTCAGGTGACATTTAAGATCTTTTCATTTCTTTGTCTTAAGAAGCTCTTGGGTCGTTTGTCGTGGTATGTTTTGGGTCGTTATCCACCAGTGACGCAGTTCCATTGGCAGCCATACATGCCCATGCCATAACACTGCCTCCACCATGTTTCGCAGATGATGTGATATGCTTTGGATGTTTTCATGAGCCCTTCCTTTCTTTCTCCATGCTTTTCTCTTCCCATCATTCCTGGTACAAATTCATCTTGCATCGGTACTGCTCAGACTTTTTTTTGTTCTCCAAGCAAAGTCTAATCTGTCCTTTCTGTACTTGAGTGTTATCAGTGTTCTGGACACTACTCACATAATGGTCACAATTCATAATGCATAATAAAGGGGAAGTGTAATGTATTTTCACAAATAATTATAACGATGTACATAATTCCATACGAGTGCATTATAACATACGAATGTGTACGAATAATTTATTTTATTTTTTTTAATCACTTTACAAAACTTTCTTTGGTGTTTTAATGTGTTATAAACACTGTTTATAAATGCATTCTCGAACCATTTCGAGATTTATAAGAACGTGTCTGATGCGTTATGAAACGCATCATAACATGTTACGAATGAATATGTAGGTTATTATACACTACATCTGGCCTCCATAGAAAGTGTTTTAAGTCATCGTTCTTATAATACGTCGGTATTTATTCCTCAGCATATTTTTCAGATTTCCCCTGACTGCGCTATAATCCAAAAACTGATACACGAACTCTCAATCCCAGAAACAGAAAGGAAAACAGTGCTCCTGCTCTTCTCTCTAAACTCCACCGCCCCAGCTACACGTCCTAATCCATTTTCTCATTAATTAATCGCAATAAAACCTCCTCGTTCCAGGATTAAAACTTCATTAGTCGGATTCTCCCAAGGTGCTGAAACAAGACGGAAAATTGCTCACTTTTTTATTTATTTATTTATTTATTTTTGTGTGCTGCCTGGCTAATTCATATCTTATATGCGTTTCAGAATAATTACGTCTGCAGCAGGAGATAGAATTACAATGGAATTAAAACCTTTATGCAAATGCCAGAGTGCGTACCAATGAATATTCATTTCCTTCCTTTCTGGAGATAATGAGGGGGAAAAGGAGTCTCTGTAACTCAAAGAATGAAAATGTCATTGTCTGGAAAAAAGAAAAGAAAAGAAGGAGAATCACAGCGACAGTGCATGATGAAAGTATTCAAAGTGATTTCATGTTTTTTTCTCCACATGTTGAAGCTTGCTACAGTCATTAAAGAGAAATGAAGTACATTTTCATCCAGTTGTATTAGAAATGTAAAGTTCACTTGCGCAACTGGTCATCTCTGAACCCTGTTTTTGTTGCAGTATCATTTACTATGTATATAAGGTGTTGGAAATTATTTATAAATACAGGGACTATGTGAGAATATATATATATATATATATATATATATATATATATATATATATATATAAAAAGCTAGTTACAAATGGATGTAAAAACATAAATAAATTCAGGGTATAAATTGTGGTATAAGAAGTGTCTCCAGTGTAGACTCCAGTGTGACTTTATATACGTTGTCATGAGCGTAGTTTGTTTGTTAGTGAACTTATTAGAAGTAAATATTTTATGTACGGTAACCATTTTAAGAACTTCTTGAGAAGATTTAGGTGTCCAGTGGCAGTGCAGATCTCTTCACCTGCAGATCTCTTCACCCTACGGCTAATCAGAGAGGTTCCTCCACCCCAGAGTTACAAAGGTCACGACAGTCATTTTTTTTTCTTCCTTCAACGTTTACCCCGTCACCATGCGTCCTGACACGTCACCCGCTCGGACTCGGACCTGGTGGGCGCAGATTTATTCGATTTTTTACTTCTCTGTTTGCTTTATTTATTTTTTCCTCCTTCAATTGGATGAATCCAAAGTGACGTGCTGGTGGTCTGATGATGGCGAATGTGTTCCTGATGAATTAAAGCAGAGGTTCTCAACCTTTTGTAACTAAGCCCCTCCTCCACTATTATCCCGCCCCTCACCCATATTGGACGAGACCAGGTATAATGATTATATGGACAGAACTGGCCATGTTCGGAAAGTTGCTACGGTTTGTCCAAAAAGTCTCTAGATTTGTCGCTAGGCGCTAAAGTCGCTAAAGGGGCCTGTAAAGTGACTAAGTTGGCAACATTGGTCTGCACTGACAGCTAAATATAAGGCAAGTTAAGCTCCGCCTCTCCCCAGCAACAAGAAAATACAGAGGGAGAGGGAGCATGGGGTTTTTCATTCATGCACATTCTATGTGAAAAGCAATAAAATACACCGAATGACGCCCTGCCTGTGGTTTTTTTTTTTTTTCTTCTTCTTTTTCTAGAAAACAATTTGCGACCCCCTGACGATCTTTCCGCGCCCCACTGGTTGCGAACCGCTGCTTTAAGGCAATAAATAACACCTTGCACAAATGATACCTCCTCTACCTGGTGCATGAAAGGTTACTTCTTCTGCCTCGGAGGCATTTTTAGTAATTGTCCAGTTACAGGCAGGAAGGCAGCGAGTCCTCCATTAAATTAATGGCTGCACAAATGACTCCACACAATTGTAGAAAATGCACCAGTCTGAAGATCTGAATAAAATAACATCATTGAACTGTGAGGTAAAGAGGACAGATTAGAACCTAAACACAGGGAGAGAAAAAAATCTCAACAGTCTATACAGTATATACGAAAGGGCCATTTGTAGTGTGTTATAAATAACGCGAGGCCGTGTTATATGTCCTACATTACACCTTATAACGCCTGAATGAATTTGCCGTGTTATAACGCATGCACAAACCATAAATCAAATATCCGGTACTCTGTTATATACAGTAGCATATATAATCCCTTATGAATTATACTGCACATATGCCTGCATAACTGCTCATAAATGATTATAGCTACATACATCACATGCAGAATAATTCATAGTAACATCCCTGCACATGGCATCTTTATCTGAGACCATGTCATGGTGTCGTGATACCTTCGTTACAACTCAGACGTTATAAATGAACTGGTACTGCGTTATACAGTAGCGCCTTTTGTATCATGCCTGTCATAAGCATGTATAATTGCTCATAGTTGCTTCATAAAGCGTAGAAATTGTGCAGAAAATGTCTCACCCAAGATTTAACGGTACATGGCCCCGTCCATCGTCCCTTTGAGGCGGTGAAGTTGTTCCTCCTCCTCCAAACACGGCGAGTTGAGTCGATGCCAAAGAGCTCCATTTTGGTCTCATCTGACCACCAGAGGACAACTGGGTGAAAGTGTTGTGGTCAGACGAGACCAAAATGGAGGTGGAAACATTATGCTCTGGGGGTGTTTTTCTGCTAAGGGGACAGGACAACTTCACCGCATCAAAGGGACGATGGACGGGGCCATGTACCGTTAAATCTTGGGTGAGAACCTCCTTCCCTCAGCCAGGGCATTGAAAATGAAAAGTAATCACTAAGTCATTACCAAGTACTAAGTCATGTTTTGCAGAGGGGGTCAAATACTTATTTCCCTCATTAAAATGCAAATCAATTTATAACATTTTTGACATGCGTTTTTCTGGATGTTTTTGTTGTTATTCTGTCTCTCACTGTTCAAATAAACCTACCATTAAAATTATAGACTTATAGATTATAGATCATTTCTTTATCAGTGGGCAAACGTACAAAATCAGCAGGGGATCAAATACTTTTTTCCCTCACTGTAGTGTATATAGCATGTTATATTACGCAGCCCTACTTTGGGGCTCGATGCCGCATTATGAGACGATACAACGGCGATATAAGGTGTTATGAGCACGACTTTATAAATGCAACAAACAGTAATGTTTTTTTTTTTCAATAATTAATAGCGATCCTGAGTGAACTATAACATGTTATGAATGTATTCGTCATTCAATATACATTTATACAGTACTGGCTATGATGTCATACATTATAATGCGGTTATAATGCGGTTATGAATACAGGATTTGCGGAAAGTGATATGATTTTTGTTTGTGTGCTGATTCACTCGTTTCCTCTCTCCGTGCTCTCAGTATCGTCCGCGCTGAGGAGTAAGGGAATGCATTATTTATCCTGGTGCTGAGAGATAAAGTTAGAATGCATTAAAATGCTATTTGCAAAACGATTCCCGAATATAAAGAAGAGGACTGACATTATTTATTTCCGAGTCAGTATCTCGTGGAGTTTAGCGGCTCTGCTTTCGGACGACGCGTCGCGTCAGGTGAAGGGAATATAAAAGCTCAGTTTGTTTGTAGGTTTGTACGAAGGCCATAACAAGTATGTACCTGAGTGTGTGTGTGTGTGTGTGTGTGTGTGTGTGTGTGTGTGTGTGGGAGTACTGAGCAATCATTATATTCATGCTTCTAACTCCATTTAAGCATTATCTATAAACAGTAATAGTGCCCCTTATACAATAAATATACACAATTAGTCATCTAGAATGTTACTAGTGTTTGTAGGCAGCATGTGAATTTAGAACAGTGATTAAACTCTGACTAGAACTACCTGTGCGTTATACGGTTTGAACGCACACCTTCCAGCCAATCAGAATCGAGCATACAGACAGACCGTCATATATATATATATATAATCATATAATCATTAAGTGTGTCAATTATTGTACTGTATGTGAAGATAGATAGATAGATAGATAGATAGATGGATGGATGGATGGATGGATGGATGGATGGATGGATGGATAGATAGATAGATAGATAGATAGATAGATAGATAGATAGATAGATAGATAGATAGATAGATGGATAGATAGATGATAAATAGATAGATAGATAGATAGATAGATAGATAGATGGATGGATAGATGGATGGATAGATGGATGGATAGATAGATAGATAGATGGATAGATAGATAGATAGATAGATAGATAGATTAGATAGATAGATAGATAGATAGATAGATAGATAGATACTTTATTGATCCCCAAGGGGAAATTCAGGAGAACTTCAGAGAATAACTTTTATGCAATTTTTACGACATTTATGTGAAACCTACAGGTAAAATATCTTTAACTTTTACTTGACGTACTGTACAGATTAATAATCGCGATATCAGTGCGACACCGTCAGTGTCCTCACTCTATTCACCGGGATAATTTCATACCGCATACACGGGATTTTGTTCTGTTCGCACCCAGAGACTCGGAGGCTCGGCTTGGTGAGGACGGGCGACTCAGCATGGCGAGGCCTACAGAGCGTACGCCGATAGCGTCTCAGCACTGGGCGCCACCTCCCGGTAATCTAATCCTCCTAATCCGCTATACCCTTCGCTTTTCTTTTTAATATATCTGCTGACATGTTACCTGTTTGTCAGCGCTAAGATCTCACAGTTTCAGGGGGAAGAAAGCTTAGCGCTCGGATCTCGCCGCGACGCTGATAAACCGAAGTGCTGTCATGGGAAACGCCAGACGGCATTTGTCTTGAGACGTAAGCAGTGCTCCGGCTGTTCTCAGCTCATATCTGGATTGTGTCAGGCTGCGTGATGGAGAGGTCGTGTTCGCAGGTAAATACTCGCCGTGGAAATATTTATCGACGGAGCTTCAGAGTCAGTCAGAATGCAACAAGTCGGACTTGTAACGCAGCTATCGGAATAAGATCCTCCAAAATTAGCTGATTTTTTTTATTTATTTATTTGGACTGGACACATACAACCAAACCCACAAATCAGCGACATATCCGTGTCTCATATGATTATATTATCCGAAGAGACGTAGACGTAAGGCAGAATCCGAGATTTTCTCACAGGTCCACCAGTGGCTCTGGGTCAGTGCTGGGATTTAAACTCACAGCCTGCTGTTAAGCGCTCAGCTAGCATGGTGTTTAGTCAGTTAGACCGACCGAGAAGACGTCCGCGAACACCCACAGACGAAGGCACGAGCGACGTCGTGCTGGTGTACATCGTCCCGTATGTATGGAGTCTTTCGGGACGCTCTGTAGAGTCAATAAAGCCTGAAGACATGGTTATGAAGGTCTGATGATGCCAACACACTCATTCGAATAAGTTTAGATTCCTGACTGAGTCGGCAGCTCCGAACTGTCCTTTTGATCGATGAAATCTTCTCAGAACTGCTAATCCTGTCGAAAATGTAAGTGTGGGAGTGAGCAGAAGGAAGATGTGAAGAGTTCGTGCCGGCTCCAGATCTATAGACCGGAATAACGAGTGTATTTTACAGCTCGGCTCTGTTTAGTGAAGCACACAGCTGACCTTTAGTGACCCGCTCGCGCTCGCCGTGGCCCTCGGCTAACACGTCACTGCCAAACTATTTATTCTGACACGGCCGGGCGGGGAACGTTAAACAGCTGCTCGACAGCACAGCCGTGAAACCCCACGTTTAAATCTGAGATTTAAACAGAACTGCTTTATGAAGTCGTTATGCCACAGCCAGCAGAGGGCACTGTGGCTCGTCTTCGGACTATGACATTAAGCAGGTAGCTTAACCACCGTGATTTACCACAGGTGTTTATACTTTGAGTTTGATTAGGTTGTGTGTTTAAAGTCCGGGGTTTTCTGAGCACCTGGCTCGTTATTGTTTGTAGTTGTTAGAGTATTAGGTGATTATGTTTGTAGCAGTCGTCCATGTTAAGAAGGATCCTGAAGGTGTGGGAGAACTTAAAGCTACAGCTTTACGTCTGACTGATGCACAGCGCTGACACTGGAGACTCCTTCCATACACGTTACATAAACATTTCAGAAAACCTCACCATATCAATGATTTTTTTATTTTTTTTTATAAGATAAATCCGTTTAAGCAGAGCTTCCACCGTACACGCCCCTGTGAATGTGCCGTTGCTATGGAAACGATAGCGTATTAGAACCAGCGCGTTGATATAAAGCTGCGATTTGCAGCTGCGCTACCGTCAGAGCCGCCGTTATGAAGAATTTATCATCATAGCAGTATATACTGTCGATATTAGCATGTAGGTCTATTGTGGACTACAGAACAAATAGATGTTGAATTAGAAAAGACAAAGTTTCCTCTAAGAGGAAAGAAATAAACGTGATACATACATACACACACACACACACACACACACAGTCGACTGAGAGAATAACAGACAATTAGAAAAGCAATCAGCTCCGACATTGTGCTTTATTGACGCAGGAGCGCTGCTTTTGTTCACAATCGAGGCTGAAATCGTGATTGTACGCACGGAAACGATCCAATTAAAGAGGATTTGATTATACAGCAAAATACTAATCATAATGGAGATTAGAACCAGTGCAAATGGGTGTAGGTTTAAAAATGGACACCTTGTTTCAAACACACACTCACACACACACACGCGCGTTTGTTTTACGGCGTGTGAAGCGGTGTTGGGGCCGTGTCCATAAAATGACTGACAGGAAGCTCATCCTAACAGAAACAAGCAGTCCAGACCGTAACGCACTTTTCCAGACAGGTTTCCTCACTCGTCTTATTCACTTGGGTTGATCCCGAGGCGTGACTCATTCATTTGAATCATATTCTTCAGGTTATTTTATTTATTAATAAACACATAAAATCAACTATTGCACATCTGAAAATAAAAACTACGCGAGTGGGATTCTTTTCATGTGATTCATTTATTTCAATGTGTGAATCTTTTCAGTTGACTCATTTATACCTATGGGTGATTCTTTTTAAATGATTCATTCATTTCCATGTGTTATTATTTTCAAGTGATTCATTTATTCCCATTCGTGATTCTTTTCAGGTGATTCGTTTATTTCCATGTGTGATTCTTTTCAATTGATTCATTTATTTCCACGGGTGATTCTTTTCAAGTGATCCATTTATATCCATGTGTTGTTGTTGTTGTTGTTGTGTTTTTTTTTTTCCAAGTGATTTATTTGTTTCCATGTGTGATTCTTTTCAGGTGATTCGTTTATTTCCATGTGTGCTTTTTTTTTTTTTTCAAGTGATTCATTTATTTCCACTGGTGATTCTTTTCAAGTGATCCATTTATATTCAATTCAATTCAATTCAGTTTTATTTGTATAGCGCTTTTTACAACAGACATTGTCTCAAAGCAGCTTTACAGAAATATCAACACGGTGTACAGATATTAAAGGTGTGATTTTATCCCAACTGAGCAAGCCACTGAGTGGCGACGGTGGTGAGGAAAAACTCCCTAAGATGTTTTAAGAGGAAGAAACCTTGAGAGGAACCCGACTCAGAAAGGAACCCGTCCTCATCTGGGTAACAACAGACAGTGTGAAATAGTACAGTATGGATGTACATGAAGTCTGTATGGTCTTCGGAGCAGCCGCAGTCCCAGTAGAGAAGATTCGAGACTTGAGCTCCATCCATGTGTTGGTTTTTTTTTGTTTTTTTTTCATTTACTTGATTAAATTATTTCTTTTAAAACATGTTTCATTGACTTTCATGTGATGTTTTACACGATTCATTTATTTTCACGTGATCGTACAGTATTTTAGTCACATGATGTCACATGTGGTTGCTTAAACAAGTCAATCGCATGTGATATGGACGTGATATTTTGGTCAGATATTTCGGTTTATCACTGGTGTTGAATTGCTGTAGTTTCCATGGCGATGCATGGGAACGGCGACAGGCCTCACTCAGCAAGTGGGGGTGTTATTTTTGAGTGTGTGTGTGTGTTGAATCTTGAATTTTTCTTGTGCCGTTTTTCAGCGTCTCCCGTTTGAACCACAGTAAAACATCCTCTCGCGCTGACACACATTTACATTAATGCATATGCCTGCTGTCTAATCTGCGAGTATATTATCTGCTACGAGGCATTAATGGATGTTTTCCCGTCGGCCGCTCAGGAATAAATAAGAATAGTGCTGCATAATTAATTTATTCTGACAGCAGCACAGAGATGATCCATGTGAGAGCGTACCGCCTCTGAGCTCGGTCATTATTCAGCATCTTAATCTCGACTCAATCAAAAATCCAGATCGCAGTGCTGTTTTAAATACGCGTACTGTTTCCAATGAAATAAATAACTCCGAGTGAGAGCGTAATGCTACACTGTGCCGAGGTTTGGAACGAGCTAAACGCATGTGATTGGAATAAACTCAACGGCTGCTCATCGGAAGATCAGTAGATACACAATCCAGCGAAAAATGCACACCGGACTCCTCACAAACGTGAGAGATGGCGTCCGTGAATGAATCATTTTTCTTGCGGACCGAACGCCTGGAACCCCGTTTGGACCAGATGTTAGCTGTGATAGCACTCAGACGACCGTGAGGGTCTTCAGCGTGGCCGAATGTACAAATTTTACTTCAAATTAAGGTTTTGTTGCGAGAAACGGCGAGCACTTGACACTTTTCTGACCACGTCTTTGTGTAAACACCGACCTATCCGCTTTCACGGGACGTCAGGACGGGTCGGATTGAATTCTGGTGATCAGTTGTTTACAGTTTCTCGTTTTGAAGCCTGAACTACATCGCTCTGTGTGAACTTTATTCAATTCATCCACTCGTTAGCATGGAAACTGAAAGCTAGCCTTCATCCAGGCTTCCAAGTCTAGTCGACCCTATGTTGTGAAGAGCGGGGTGTCTGAGCGTGACGATTTGATCCATACCCCGGACAAGGAAAAGTACAATGTTGTCATATAAAGCCTTTTAAAACCTTACGTCCCTCCTTACTCTCAGGTTTTGGGACGGGATCTTGACAGCGTATGCTTCTGATAGGAAGATTCTAACGTCTACCAGAAGTTTTGAAAGTGTGGGGTCCTACAAAGATTTCAAAGTTCCATCAGAACCTGTTCCTACATGGAGATTGGATAATTCTTCCTATTTGATTTCAATTGAGGCACTTGTCAGACACTCGGAGATTCAGACTGAGTTAAACCGATGAGCATTTATCATTCTCTGGTTCCGGATATACCATCCTGCACCCGTTTGATTGAGCATGATTGATGTTTACTTCTTTACACACAAGTTCAATCGACACCAAGTGAATTACTCTGTGGTGGAAAAAGAGGCAGTGGCCCTAGTCTGGCGGTTACAGTTTTTTGAGGAGGTTTAACTCCAGTTACAATTTACACCGACCACGATCTTCTGATTTCTCTTTCCATTATGCAGAACAAGAACCAGAGACTGATGCACTGGCTGCTATTTTTACAGCCATACAAACGAAATATTTGTCATAGTAAAAGCAACAGGAACGTCAAGGCTTGGTGGTAAAGTTTACGTAGACCTTTCTGGGGCTCTGTTTATTGGGGGGAGGTGCGATGGCTAGGCCGTCTGTCCTCTGTAGGTTCATTGTTTGTTTATTCTCTCCCTTGCATTGCGGCCTGCCTACCTACCGGTCTGTTATGTCCCGCCCCTGAAGACTGATTGGTTGACATTATAAGGAAGGCTAGACAAATTAGTCTTGTTCATCCCAGGAAGTCGGTATCTGGGTGGTATCTGATGATCTTTTTCTTGGTTTGCGTTTCCTTTGTATGTTTGTCTGACTGTGTGTTTGATTGGTTTTCAGAATTTCCTTCCATCTGGGTAATGAACAATTAATTAAACCGCACGCATCGGGAGTTGAAACATTTACAACCATGTTTAGCACTTAAAGACCTAGCAAATAGGTAAAGAATCAATCGATGAAATGGCTAAAAAAAATCACTTAAATTGGAAGTCATGTGATAATATAAGAATCCCATGATTCGTACAAAAAAATAAATAAATCACGGCTATGTAAAGGAATTGTGTAAAAATGCAAGAAGAAATGAATTATCAAATCCAATCCTGAGGCATGTGAAGTAAAACGCCGGTCACTCGGAGGACAGCGAGACGGACACACTGCTGTGCAACCGGAGCGACTCGGAGTTCAATCGCAGACCGGAAGTCGATTTTAGCGACGCTCAGAACTCGCTCTTTGAAGCTCTGAAGCTTTTCTGAAGGCTGAATGGAGAATCCCAGGACCGGGCGTGAAGAGAAGCCGATCTAATCCCAATATCCGTCAAACTCAGACTAACATCACAGCACAGATGCAGATCTGATACCACCATATCCTCTCTCTCCTGAGATCTCACACCAACGAGTCGAGGTAAAATCATCTGAGGGCTCGACTTCACGTTACAGAGACGTGTCTTCTCATGTCCACATCTCACTTTTCCTCACGTTTCTGCCCCTTCACGAGTGGACTCGAGTGCAAAATGAATCAGTTCATGTTCATAAATATTAATAAGTACAAAAAAGTCAATAACAGTCAGGGGGTTTTGTTTGTTTGTTTATTTGTTTTTTAAATTTGCCTTTAAAAGAACTTCTAAAAAAAATACCATACCATAAAATGTGTTAACGGTAACAAAACCTTGGCTTATATTTTTAAATGGAGCGTAAAACAAAGCGTCTGCAAAGCCACCTGCGTTGTGGAAGAGCCCACACTCTCTCACACTAGTGTAATAAAATGAAGCATTAAACTGATTCGTTTTCTGTAACCGCACCACACGCAGATATTTCTTGGTCTTGAGCAGCTCGGTTTCTTCCTGCCAAATCTAGCTTTAATTAAATCGGTGCTGCTTACAGTCTTAATGCTCATTAATACTCACTGACTCATTCGCACCTCCAGTAATAAAACAGTGTTATTGGAAAATAATCATCTGCAGAGTGGGAACAGTGACTCAGCTGCTTCATCACACCACCTGATGATTTACATAAATACTGCATTTCCCAGCGCTAAAGTGTTGCTGTGATTCGAATCTCCTGCTCCTCGCTCCGAGCTGTGATGTGTTTTCTGTTGAAAGTCCACGTGATTTGTTATAAGCAGGAATAAAGGGGTCATTACGGCGCAGCGTTGCTGAGGATTTATGAAACGTTTCCTGTCGGTGCTGTGAAGGAGAATATCACGGGACGTTGTTGAAAGCCTCCAAGCAGGCGAGGGATTGATCAGGAGAGGAAATGCGAGGGTTACTGTGGAGTCCTGGTCTAAATTACAGCTCTGTATGTACACCATAAACACAAACAGGAAGTGAAATAAACTACAGGTAAATACTGTAGATTAATGCACGCTGACTGATAACAATAACATCCAAATGTAAAAAACCGCTAATGACAGTGTGTTTTGGCTCGTTGTCTTGCTGCATATTGGAGTTCTGATTCATTTCTCTGTACATTTACAGACAAAACGTTCTTGTAACCTTCTAAATTCATTCTGCTGCAACCATCATGAGTTCCATCATCAGTGAAGATTAGTGAGAATGTTCCAGAAGCAGCCACACAACCCCAAGCCACGACGCTACCTCCACCATGTTTCACAGACGAGTGTTTTGGATCGTGAGTAGATCCTGTCTCTCTCCACACTTTGGCCTTTCCATCACTTTGGTAGAAGTTCTTCTTGGTTCATCAGCTCTCTGATTTTCATGTTGGTTTATCCTTTTTAACAACAAATGCTGTCTTGCCAGGTGAATCCGAAGGCTAAAACCAGGACACACCTGTCAGTCGTATGTTCCAACATTTTTGCTCGAGAGTGGTCTGATAGAACACAGCACAGTTTGTATGTCATTTATATATTCGTATTATAATTTGTCATTATAAAATATGCTTAAATGGTAGGTAACACCTCATGTAATGTCAATCACGGGGAAAGTTGGGTACACAATAAATAAATACATGCATTCATGCATTCATTCATTAAAGTGTATGCTTATTCTGGATTTGAATCCGCAGCGTTTTCACCTTAAACGTGTCATTAATGAATCAGCAGGGGAAGGTTTTTGGTTCAGACTCGCAGCGCTGATAATAAAGGCCGAATTAAAATGAGCCGAAATGAAGTTGTAATAGACGATGTGCTTTTTCTTAATCAGATCCAGGAGGGGTAATAAAAGGCATCTCTCTTTAATCCCTCATTAATTAAAAAGAGGATTTAAGAAGAGCTCTACGGTTCCCTGTACAGGACATTCACTCGGATATCCTCCTGCTTCTGGAGACAAAGTTCACCAAGGATGGAGAAGAAGCTCACATGGAGAGCATTTGTGTTGGGTCAGTAATCTCGGGGTCATGAGCTCACTTACTGACCGAGCTGAATGAGAAATGATTAATACTGAGGAAAATCCCGTCACTGTCTAGTCATATTTCTTTCTTTCTAACCGTATAGTCCTTTAGCTTTAAAAGATTTAAGGGTTCCTTTAGGGGGAAGGTTTTCTGTAGGACGGAGTGTTTCCATATCAGAAAGGGTTTTAGAAGGAGTTTTTTAAAGGGTTTATTGGATACTTAAGAGTTCTTAACTTGCGTAAAAGGCTTTCTGATGGAGTCTTGAACGGTTCTGCGTAGAACTTTCCTCCAGAAGGACACCTGAAGAACCCTTAAGTGTGTAAATCCTCTGAAATACAGAAGTTTAGTATCATTTCGAACAATTAGTGAAATCATTTCATCAGTGCTAATGGACGCCGCGGGTTCAAGGTCAGTTCTGTGCTGCTCTTTCGGTTTAATTCATTGTTATTAAGATGAAAACATTGATGGCGTCTTTAAGAAATTGGCTGCATCACTTTGCAATTAACGCCGACCCCGAGCCGGCCGTGTTCCTGCGGCTTTTACGGCACGGGGAACGGATCGATACGCATTCTCTCGGGCTGTTTGCTCCACACTCACGACTTACAGCCTGAGACGGTGCTAAAAGCTTCACTAAATGTAGATCAATCGAGCGTTCTGCACCGGAACATTGAACACGGCATTATGTTAGAGCACCGGCGGCTCTCGTGTCTCGCCTCTGAACTTTTAGCCTTTCAGCTCATTTTAATTAAATGGTGCATAGAAAGAGAGAGACAGACATACAGCGGAAAATCACAGGAATGAGGGTATAAGAATAAATAATAACAATATTCAGTTATAACGCACACCATGTTCTGCTGTTATACAGTGGTGTGAAAAAGTGTTTGCCCCCTTCCTCATTTCCTGTTCCTTTGCATGTTTGTCACACTTAAGTGTTTCGGAACATCAAACCAATTTAAACAATAGTCAAGGACAACACAAGTAAACACAAAATGCAATTTGTAAATGAAGGTGTTTATTATTAAAGGTGAAAAAAATCCAAACCATCATGGCCCTGTGTGAAAAAGTGATTGCCCCCTTGTTAAAACATACTATAACTGTGGTTGTCCACACCTGAGTTCAATTTCTCTAGCCACACCCAGGCCTGATTATTGCCACACCTGTTCACAATCAAGGCATCACTTAAATAGGAGCTGCTTGACACAGTAAGGTCCACCAGAAGATCCTTAAAAGCTACACATCATGCCGAGACCCAAAGAAATTCAGGAACAATTGAGAAAGAAAGTAATTGAGATCTATCAGTCTGAAAGGGTTATAAAGCCATTTCCAAAGCTTTGGGAATCCAGCGAACCACAGTGAGAGCCATTATCCACAAATGGCGAAGACATGGAACAGTGGTGAACCTTTCCCAGGAGTGGCCGCCGCCCAAAATTACCCCAAGAGCGCGCACGACTCATCCAAGAGGTCACAAAAGACCCCACAACAACGCCCAAAGAACTGCAGGCCTCACTTGCCTCAGTTAAGGTCAGCGTTCATGCCTCCACCATCAGGAAAAGACTGGGCAAAAATGGCCTGCATGGCAGAGTTCCAAGGAGAAAACCACTGCTGAGCAAAAGAACATCAAAGCTCGTCTCAATTTCTCCACAACACATCTTGATGATCCCCAAGACTTTTGGGACAACATTCTGTGGACCGATGAGACAAAAAGTGGAACTCTTTGGAAGGTGTGTGTCCAAGTATATCTGGCATAGAAGGAACACTGCATTTCATAAAAAGAACATTATACAACAGTAAAATATGGTGGTGGTAGTGTGATGGTCTGGGGCTGTTTTGCTGCTTTAGGACCTGGAAGACTTGCCGTGATAAAAGGAACTATGAATTCTGCTGTCTACCAAGAGATCCTGAAGGAGAATGTCTGACCATCTGTTCGTGTACTCAAGCTGAAACGAACTTAGGTTCTGCAGCAGGACAATGATCCTAAACACACCAGCAAGTCCACCACCGAATGGCTGAAGAAAAACAAAATGAAGACTTTGGAGTGGCCTAGCCAAAGTCCTGACCTGAATCCTATTGAGATGTTGTGGTATGACCTTAAAAAGGCCGTTCATGCTCGAAAACCCTCTAATGTAACTGAATTAGGACAATTCTGCAAAGATGAGTGGGCCAAAATTCCTCCAGGACGCTGTAAAAGCCTCATTGCACGTTATCGCAAACGCTTGGTTGCAGTTGTTGCTGCTAAGGGTGGCCCAACCAGTTATTAGGTTTAGGGGGCAATCACTTTTTCACACAGGGCCATGATGATTTGGATTTTTTTTCACCTTTAATAATAAACACCTTCATTTACAAATTGCATTTTGTGTTTACTTGTGTTGTCCTTGACTATTGTTTAAATTGGTTTGATGTTCCGAAACACTTAAGTGTGACAAACATGCAAAGGAACAGGAAATGAGGAAGGAGGCAAACACTTTTTCACACCACTGTAGTCACTGTAGTCACTGTAGTTTCCACTCCAAATAAGGTTCTCCAAGGGTTCTTAGCCTCCATATAGGAGAGAATGGGAAGGTTCTACTGTACGTCGATGTTCTACTGTACGTTCATTAGGACGTTCATTGTTGTAGTGTTCTGCTACAAACAGCTGCAGGTTTATGAAGGGTTCCAAGTCACTTATGGAGGCTAAGAACCCTTTAGGAACCTTACAGAGTGTACTAGGCTGCGGAGTGAAACGACTGTTTATAGCTGCTATAATGTAAGTGAGAACAGGAACTAAGCTGTTTCTCGGATGTTCCGCAACGTTAAACGTAACTATAAATGGATAAAAATGAATGTCATTCTTTGCCGAATGAAAGAATTTTAATAGTTGTAAATTTGCTGCAGTGTAAGAGGAATAAAAGACTTGGGGACGTGCTGTTATAGGAAACGAGTCAGTGTGGTAACAGTAACTCTTCATCACGCCTCCCAGTCGTTGGTTATTTTCCCAGAATTCCTCATTTCTAATGGTAAATAATGCGATTGCTGTAAGGGTTGGTCCACGCTGTTTTTGATCGTACGCTTGATGCACTTAAGCATGAGGATTAAAGCAGGATTTAACATCCTCAGTGACGATTTAATTAAATCTAACACCACACACGACCCCGAATCAAAGTTCTCTTACCGGCACATGTGACTTTCAGAAAGCACATTTAGCCACACAGATTAGCATTAGCGCCGCTAATGCCTTCCGCCGTTCTCTATGCAACATTAGCCTTAAAAAGTCGTTCAGGACAAATTAAACATCACGTGTTCACCAGCCTGCTTTACTTCCCAGCATTCCGATGTCATTCCTCGCTACTCCTAAACAATGAATTAGGGCACAAAGTTGCACAAAGAAGAAAAAAAATAAATAAATAACCATAATAATAAGGTGTGTGCCTGAGCGAGTAAACAGCTCCCTGAACAAAAGTCAGCAGCAGCCAGCTGTGAGGGCGATAATAAGCTGCTCCGCCGCTGACCGAGCTCGGAAAATAGGATGCTTCCCACCATGATGGAGGTCAAAATGTGGAAAGAAATTCCAAAGAAATAAAATAAATATGCAACGAAATCTAGATATCCGAATGTAATGTAAATATGCAAAAATAAATAGCAAAATAGTGTGTGTGTTAATGAATAATAGGTTTTTCTTATCTTCTGTCGGAACAAAGTTCACAGCAAAATGAAGCTACCTTTTAACATTTATTTATTATTTTTAAAAAGGAAACAGGAATTAGTCATTTTAGCCTCCACAAAAATAAATAAATAAATAAATAAAATAAAAAAAACAATATCCAGACTAATACATTTTTTTTTAAACTAAAATGTTAAAATATGTATATTCAATTATTGTACTTTTATTCTCTTTCATGTCATTTTTATCTCATTTATTGATTATTTTATTTGTTTATTTTTGTAAAACGGTGTTGTATCAGCTGCTGTGTGAGACGCTGAAGACGTTCAGAGACAATCAAAATGTTCTAATGGTGTTTTTTTCATTGTGATCATCTGCCTGCGTTCAGACATCTGATTTTAGAGAGCTGAGAAAGATCCAAAAGATTCAGAAAGACTCACTCACTCCATGTTGCCATGTAGCACGGGTATGAGTGAAGTCCAGAGAAAAACACCAGTCACAGCTCGTTCTGTCCCAGTGTCTGAGTACAGCACCAATAACTGACTCTATTTCAGTTTCTCAATAAATAATGCAATAATAATTCTTCAGAAATATCACCTGATACTAAATCAGTTAATATTGATGAGAAGAAGATCGTTAAATCTGAGACAAATGAAGTTTGTTTTTATTACGTGACCTCGTTTACACACAAAGGCTGAGACAGAAAGAAGAAAACCATGTCTCTCTTTTCTGGTGCCTGAACGTATTGGCCTGCTTTCAGGTCTTTTAAGTGGATTTTGAGATTTTTGGCGAACACGAAAATATCTTTTCATTTTTTATTTAATTTTTTTTTTGTCACCAACACTGAGAGAACACGAAACTAGACTTCTGTAAGAAGAGACACGGGAAGCTCAGGGAAGATGGAGAACTTTTTTTTTAACCACTGGGGATCTAAGAAACATCAATCTAAACTCAGCAGTTGTGTGTGTGTGTGTGTGTGTGTGTGTGTGTGTGTGTGTGCTGTACCTGCTCCATGACCCCGGTGTTCCCCATAGGCTCCCACTCACCCCGCTACATTTTTTTGAGGTTAAGATGGCCGTGAACTCTGACACAGCCCAGTTCCCCTGATTTCCCTCCGCTAGCTGCTTAATGCAGCAGCCGCTGATACTCTGAGCTGAAGCTCTGCTCCGAGCTCCACACGGACCAACCGAATAAAACCGATTCCAGGACCGTCTCTGAGACCACTGGGAGCTGTGGCGACGGACTGCGCTCAGGAGTAAAGCTGGATAATGGAGTTCATTTATTTATCACTCGTTCCATTCATTTATTCATACATTAATAAATATTTTAAAATAACAAAGACCTGCTGTTTTCCATTATTAATAATACATGTTTACTAAAAGAGCTGCATGATTGCTACAGACGTGTTAGAAATATAACAGTTTATAATTGATTACTTATTCATTTGCTTGTTTTATATTAAGAACGAACATTTATCATTTATAAGCATAAATAAATGAGTAAATATTAAGAAGAAAAGCCGAATAATCCCAAAGCTAAGTTGTAGTTCGATAAAGTTATATTAATTTTGTAAGCAATATTATTGGTTTACGGATTTGTTTATTTTTATTAAGTTATAATGTTTATGTAGTTTATTAGTATTATATTATATTATATCATATGATATGATATTATATTAAGAGCTAGCTGTGTTCAGTGAGTATCAGTTGCTAATCAGTGTGTTCTCGATTAGCTTAGTTAGCTGTACTACAGAGTAGCGTGTGGACGTGTTCTGGCACATCATCGATTCCCTGCCACACTTCATTCCCAGTTCCGACCCGAGAGACCCGGTCAGGAAGTGTGTGAATGAAGTGCTGGAGGCTTCTGTTTGTTTCCCCCTCAGCGGATGAAAAATGCATGAAAAATGACAAACGAGTGCGCTGTACCAGTCAGCAGTGTAGCGCTGTGGAGAAGCAGAACTGCTCTTCTTCTTCTATTCTTTTGTCAACCTCGGTTCTTTGATCTCGCCTTTCCAAACAGATTGAAGAGAAATGAACTGCTTCAACCCTCCGACTGCAGTGTACACAAGCTTCCCCACTTCTCTCCTCCTGCCACCAAACAAGACCTCAGAACTTGGCTCTCCATAGTGTGTACATGTGGCAAAACTTCACAAACGGGTTCTCTATAGCATGGATATGTGACAAAACTTCAGAACTTGGTTCTCCATAGTGTGTACATGTGGCAAAACCTCAGAACCTGGTTCTCTATACTATGTCCACGTGGCAGAACATCAGAACCGGGTTCTTTATACTATGTTCATGTCACAGCCTTCATGGACAATTCCTCCCCAGTCCACTAGAGGGCACCCTCCCTCACCTTTCTGAACTTCTTCTTTGGCCGTGTGCTCCTTTTCCTCCCATAGTTATGCACATCTGTTTTGCATTTCCCAATCAGGCTCCCTATTGAAGTTCTGTGTTTCCCCCTGCTTCATTTATAGGAGTGTAATGCTTATGGTTCTGTGAGTTGAGTGTGTGGTGAGGACATGGTTTTGGTTTTTCTTTGCTTTGCCTAAAATTCGTCTAGCCCTTTGTTGTTTCTGTTTTTGGTTCTTTTCCCTGCATTTTGCTCCCCGTTAAAGAGGTTCTACATTTGCATCCATTGCCATGAACTCTCCTTATCAGATCCTGTCCAGGTTAAGGAGAACCCTACGTACGGTCATAAGGAGAGTTCATGGCGATGGATGCAAATGTAGAACCTCTTTAACGGGGAGCAAAATGCACGGAAAAGAACCTAAAACAGGAACAGCCTGGATTCCTCACAAGCCGGCAGGAAGAATGTCATTACTGAAACTCTCCACTGTTTACAAAATTCTGGGCTTGCGCCTATGTAGAAGTCTTCAGCACAGTGTTCTCTCAATCGGCACTCTACGAACCCTTAAAGTACTCAGTCCACATTTAAAGTGTCATGAAATACTAAACTACATTTTCTGAGATTTTAACAGAGGTGTCTCGCGTCATAAAAGACAATCTTAGCATCCTTTAATTTGAATTGTAGGAGTAAACTGGTCAATTTTGAGGATTTGAATCCACTTCTTCCTTGTTTAAAATTCTCGTCACACGGCACGTCAGTGATGTGGCGATGTACTGTAGTACATCGACGATGTGTCGGTGTCTCATAATTATTCATGAGCCTTCGTGTTTTTACCCTGTGAGAAGATGCGGTCTCTTAATGATTCCTGACAGCACATGGTTCTTTCCTACAGATACTGGGTACTGGGTGAGAGACGCGTTCATCTGGGTCGCAGGTGTTCGTTTCAGTGGTGTAAGGGTTCATGTGTGTGTTTTTTTTTTTTTCTCTTGAGAGCTATGAGAATTGGAGAAAGCTGGACTTCGGATTTGCTCGTGAAAGCAGTTCGCGTCTACACAATGATACTCGGTCCCGAGGACTTTTCCATCCCTTCAAATGAGGTATGTGTCTAATTTATTTTTTTTTATCCATAAAAGTTTTACTTGCCTTTTGAGCTAGTAAACGCTTTAAGCTAAAGCTAAACCTTGAGCAACGTTTTGATATTCGAGCTCCGCCATCTTAAATTTTAAACCTTGACCAAAATCCTGTCAGATTATTTAAGATAATCACCCGTGTCCTCAAAATAAATAATTAAATAAAAGGCAGACAAAGGGTTAAAGGTTCTTAACTTGTCCCTCTGGTGTACAAATCAAAGTTATTAAATAGAACTCTACAACATACTTCCAGACGTTTGCGACTTCCCTTTTTAGAATATTTAGACTCCTTAACGGCTATGAATACAGTCCCAGCAATGCTTTCTATATTTTCCTAAGTATGTTAGCGTGTGACCCACAGCTCCATCCGGGACACTGAGTTTAAGGTTTTGCTGATGGGTTTCTATTCTCTCTAAGCTGCAGGGTTGGAAATCATTTCTCCTTCTTCTACGTTGCCGTTCTAAGCCATGCTATGCTAATAATCTATGTACTGACCCTTAGCGGGAAGCAGTAATCCAATCGTGGAATAGCAATAACTGTTGAATTGTACTTGATTTAGATGATTGCTCTGTTGGATTCTCTCGGAATAATTGCGTTATTTAATATTTAATAGAAAGAAGCAATAAAGATCTGCTTAAGTATCCAAGCTTCTGTTCTGTACTGCGACTGAAAAGCCTTTCGAGTAGATAAGCAGGAATGTCTAAAACATAGCGAGCACTCAGCTGTAGTAAAACTCTCAGGGTTTCGGTGTACGGACGTGACGTCACGCGTGGCAACAGGACGGTCGGTGTAAATTACTACTGTTTTGTCTTCGGGGAAATGTATAAATATTGTATGAAGCTTCTGAAAGGGGGTACTAAAGGGGGAGGGGGGATTTTTAAACAAAATATCAATTACACCGATCACTCTGTTCAAAAGTTTTCACCCCCTGGCTCTTGATGTATGGTGTTGCCTGCTTGAGCATCAGTGAACGTTTGCACCTTTTTGTAATAGTCGTGTACGAGTCCCTCAATCATCCTCAGTGTGAAAAGATGGATCTGAAAATCATGTAGGCGCTGCTGGAAAGGGCTCAAACGTGCCGAACATGCTGGAAAAGTAAACCATGTGACCGAAATACAGTAATCCAATTGCATGTATTCCATTCCAGTCCACCACCGATTCTCTGAAATCATGGCGCTGTGTAGAGAAACGAACGCTCGGATGACACTTTGGGTTTTTTTGTCGCACGTTAACGTTGGAGCAGGGTTGGATTTTTCGCTCGCGTCTCATCTCGCACCCTGCCGTCACCGTCGGATTCGCTGACACGCAGAAAGAACTCGGGAAGTAGCACAGCAGCAGAATTCCCAAAGACGAAAACTGGCTTGTCTATTAAAGCTTTACGTCTAGTTGTGTGTGTGTTCATGTGTTTTATTAACGACCCACTGAGCAGCTGGTGTGATGAATAAACAATGCCGATGTACCCACAATGCAATTCCTCTCAGTGCTTTGGGTGACGAAAAACAAACGCATCCATGATGCATGATGCGGCGCATCCCCCATGAGGAAGCAGGAAGTGAGCTGTGAGGCAATGCCTCCGGACAAAGATCTGCTCTCATCATCCGCTACGCAAAGTCCCAGAAAAAGAACTGGGGGGAGAGAGAGAGAGAGAGAGAGAGAACAAGAGAACGAACGCTCTCTACTCCATCTAAAATGAGTAAAAGAAAATGATACTACACTGCTTGTCTTTCTTGAATAGCCTTGTTTATTACAAAAGTCATAGAAATAAATGTAAAAAAGTCAATAAGCTGTCATATTGTGGCGACAGCTTTGTGATTTGATTTTCTCTCTCTCTCTCTCTCTCTCTCATTCTCTCTCTCTCTCTCTCTTTCCCAATTTCTTTACCCAATGCAAATGAACCCAGATCAAGCATTTTGAATGATTCATACAGCCAGTAGACCAGGGGGAAAAAATTCGTTCCTATACGCAAAGGCAAACAAGGCGAGCGACGCTCTACGGTTCCTGAAACGCATTAATAAAAACACAGAAAACAAGCGGATACGAACAAAAACGTTGCTCTGGTGCTGATGGGAATTTGTTTACAGATGAACAGGCAGTTAAACAAAGCAGCGAAAAGAAACCAAGCAATCAAACAATTAGATCTTGAAGTCCCGGAAGGTGGTTGTAAATTTTAGTAGCGGAAAAAAAAAAAAAGTGAACGGTAGACGTGGGGGAAAATAGTTTAATTTCTCAATTTTTGAAAGCTGTATGTTTAAAACGTTGACTTATTATCTTAATATCATCATAATCTTTCTTTTTTTTTTTTTTTTTTTTTTTTTAAATGTTGACTGACACTTTTTCTGTTCTGGCCTGAATTTTTTTATTAATTATCTTAATATTGATTCTCGTGTTCTGAAAATTTGACTTTCTTGAATTATTGACCATTTTCAAGTAACAAAATTCGGACACTGTAATCCATATTATTCCACCCACATGCAAAAAATCTAACGGATCTGTTTCTTTTCGACTTTTGTCAAGGGTTTTTTTTTTGTTTGTTAGTTTTGTTTTTTTTTTCTTTTTATCCTGGAACCTGGACATTTTTCAACCATCAACCTTTTGAGAATTGTTTTTTTTTTATGCAAATTGTTAAATTTATATTTCCTTTTTTTTTGTTTGTTTTCTTAAATCAACAAGTAAACATTTCATTTCGAGTCTTATTAAATGAAATTGTTTTGAGATTAAAAACTTAATATTCTCAGACATATCTCATGAGAGTGGATCAAGTTGCTTTCGAATAAATACGTGATATCTTTGAGAAAAAAAATAATACTCTTTTTCTTAAAACGTTGATCATTACAACAGGATTTAGGTGGGGTTTTTTTGTTTTTTTTTAAAATCTGTAAACAATTACATAATCTGATAAAACTTGGACCGTGTCCATAATGTGAATGTAAGTCATTTTCATTTGTCACCATTTTTAGGATAAATGTACAAAAAATATCTTGATAATACATAGAAGTCAAAATCTTAAATATTCATAAGGGAATATTTTGTGAGCACTGTTTTGAGATGAAAAGTCAAATTTGCGATCTGATCAGTCAGAGAGTCAAGATAATAAATTAGTTCGAGGGGGGAAAAGTAATAATGTTACCATTTAAATAAGTGTAAAAAAATTCTCATGCTGCTGCCAGAAACATCATTTATTTTTCCTTTATCTGACAGACGCAGGTTTATGTAAAGTAGAGCCACTGACTCGGTTCTGTATTTATGAGGAGGAATGTTTCCACGTAACTGCCCCGAGTCCATCCGTCCATTTTCTATAACGCTTATCCTACAGGGTCACAGGGAACCCGGGGCCTCTCCCAGGGAGCATGGGGCACAAGGCGGGGTACGCCCTGGACAGGGAGCCAATCCATCACAGGCTGCTCTGAGTCATTAATATTAAAAGGTGTCATTCATTAGCTGTAATAGAGCTACTTTACATTTCAGTGCAGTTTAACTGGGAGTTTAAAATGAATACAGATGAGATTAATTCACGTTTTACTGCAGGTTTAAAGTGTCCTAAATGACACACGACCCGTCCTCAAGGTTATCACCGAAAGTGAATTCATTATCCGGCCCACGTATCAATCCCCGCCACGAAGCGCTCACTCGGGGTCTCAGGTAATGGACCTGCTGTCGGGCGAGGCGTATAAAGTTTCAAGCGTGAAGGACGGTTCGTGAAGCCCCTTAGTGAAAAATCACGCCATCGTTGTTTTTGCATTTCAACACGTCATGCTCTGAAGTTGCATGTCTGAACGTGAGTAAACACGCGTGGCGTCACGTGAGAACATGAATTAAACGTGTTTAAAAGGAATCACGAACACAAATAATTAAATCGTGTGAAATTAAATGGGTCACACTTTGTTTTTGTTTTATTTTTAAAATGAACAAAAGTTAAAGTGAAAATAAATAGTAAAAAAAAGTCACGTGTGGAAGTGGATGAATCCCATGGGGGGGGGGGGGGGGTGGGTTAATCCGGTGAGGATTAAATGAGTTGTGTTTATAAAAAAAAAAAAAAAAAAAGTGAAAATTTTTTTTTTTTTTTTAACTCACGTGAGAAAATTTCTAAGAAAATAAATAAATTGTGTGTAAAAACAAAAAAATAAAAACGCACGTGAAAAACGTGTGAAACAAATTGCACGAGGTCTAAAAACCCAGGTCGGGTGAGCAACCACATTTAGTGTTTTTCTAAACGTAAACGTGATGAAAACAGACAGGAAGTAAGTGATGACTAACAGAGTAACAGATTACTGCAGCAGTGCGTGAGGGGTTTTTGGACTTTCGGCTCATATAGACAGTTCGCACGCCATAATGAAGAGGAATGGCCTTGGCTTTTTTGAATTGATTTCAGGTCAGAGTGAAAGTTTAATCGAGGTAGACAGCACCGCCTCGCCAATTACTGCAACTCTGACTGCGGCACTAGACGACTGTAGGCTAATTTCAGAGGAGCTGCGTGTCAATATCCATCGCGATGGAAATTCGATCTTAAAAACCCGAGAAAGTGAAGAGGTTATTCGAGGTCACGGTAAATTTTTTTTGCTCGATCCAGCATATGAAGGATATGAACCAGGATATGATCCTGGTTCTGAAGATCTCACACCATGACTAAGCCGAAAAGCTACACAGCTACTAGTCCAGGCTCTTATTACCTCAAAACTGGACTACTGCGACTCACTACTCTCGGGCCTCCAGCCAGCTCCGTTCAGATGATTCAGAATGCAGCAGCACGCCTCGTCTTCAACCAGCCCAAGAGATCCCATGTCACACCGCTCTTCATCTTCGTAGTGCCTACTCAGCGTGGCTCAAGGTCCCTTTCCAGAACCTTCAAATTAACTGTCCCTCAGTGGTGGCATGAACTTCCAACCTCAATCCGGACCGCAGAATCTGTCACCGTCTTCAAAAAACTGCTAAAGACCCATCATGAGCACACCAACCCACATTATAAAAATAAATGAATAAATGTCTCTACTCAGTGCACTTTGCTTCTCTAGAACTTCTGTTATAAATATTCAACGCTAGCACTACTGGTTGAATTAGCACTGCTTTGTTACATTGTAAGCTCGCGAAGGTGTTTTCGATTAAATATCCGACAGCCTTCTGTTCCTTTTAAAAAAGCGCATTGTGAAGGCCCCACTGGGCGAAACCCCACTTCCGTATCCAGGAAGATCTGGGATGTGAACGTCAGGAAAACAAGCCCGAGCAGACAAAACCCAGCTTGTGCTAAATCAGCAGCTATTGATTCCTATGACAGAGCTGATGTATGGAGGAGAACTGGCAGCTCGAGCCACATCACCACATGTTCCAGATCTCTGCTGAGATACTGAATGATACTGACTGCAGTGAGGCTCAGCCAAGACTCTGACAGAGAGTACAGTAAACATCATCAGCATGCTAGACTACTGAACCTAAAGATATATGCTGTGAGGAGCGGTGTCTGGTGTCCTTCCAATAAAGCCTGTCCATTTAGAGGGGGAAAAAATGAGTATAGACGTCACTTTGTTGCCCGGAGACTTTTATTTTATAGAACGTTTGCACTGCAGTTAAAACCAAGGTTGGAAATGTCACTCACATTCAATTATTTATTTATTTATATTATTAATGATACATAATTAATTATATTCATAACATTTTATTGAAAAAAAAATAAAAAATAAAAAATTAATTGATTGAAATTGTCATGGGTCATGTCATGTGTTCATTGGCGTTAGCATGTAATGGTTGTTAATAGTTAGCTTAGCTGATTCATTATTCGTGGCTAAAAAGGTGTCGGTGTTTAGAATTATTTAAAATGGACACACACACTGTCGGGAAAACACAATCACAACAGGAGGAACGTTCATGTCCAAGACAGCGAAATCTACAAAAGTACAGCCAGGAGTGTTTAATATTTGGATCTGTATGCATGTCTCGCAAAATCTGTGTAACACATTCCGAGCAGTTTTTCTAATTAAAGTATGCAGATAGTTTTCGCGGAAAGATTAAAAACCTGGTTTTATTCCATGATTTTCAATTTAAAAACAAATTTAGTCCGATTGGTTGGAAGTTAGTCGAAGCAGCGGGTTGTTTTTTTTTTTTTTTTGGTATGATTTGTTCAGCCGTACCTTCCGTTAACGCTCATATCAACTACGGTTGTAGTAGTTCTACACAGACTCGGTTCCCGGCTGTCGTATTTACTGGAACCGCAGAAGTGAGAGTGAAATATATTCAGCACTTGAGCACGAGGAGCGTTCAGCACCGCTCGGATAAATCCATTTGCTCATACCACTGAAGAAGAGAGAATGAAAACGAGGAAACGAGGTTTCAGCCCCTGGCAGCATTCATCTGACAAAAAAGCAGATAAATAAATAGATCTTGTGTGACAGCGCAGGGACCTGCCGCTTACAGGAGATGGCACGAGACGGAGAAGCACACATCAGAGTCATTAATTGTCCAGTGAACGTGGAGGAACATTGGATCTGAGAGAAGAAAGGGGATAGGGGTTTAACAGTCTCTTTATTTTTTAACATGGACGCACACACTGGCGTTTTATCATGCACAGACATCCTTTCTGTAAAAAGCCATTTACCTCCGCAAAGTCATCTCACTCGGTCTGGAGGTTTGGCAGCTGAAATGAAAGCTCTGGCAGGTACCAAGGACAAAGTGCATGATGGGAACATTTTACATCTGGTGCTAAGGTGGAGTGCTTTTCATCTGGAGTGCGTTCCGTGCGCTGTCCCAAGCCAGATTTGGAAAAGTAACATGTTAACAATTGGGTAGCATTGTGGATGCACAATGTTACACTGAGGATTAGTGTTCTATTTAGATTACATACTGGATACATGACGTTATTATTATTATTATTATTATTATTATTATTATTATTATATCAATGCGAAAAGGACCTGTTCTTGGATGAATCGCACCCTGACAGCCTCACAACATGAATCACACTTTGAAAACACTTTGCCTTCAACAGTTTAAACATGCGGCTGTCAGTTTTGTTGGCTCGGGCTTTGCTCGACATGTGCCGATGCCTCGTCTGCGTCACCGAGCCAGTCGCGTTTCCGATTCGGAGAAACGCACTCCAGAGTTTTTATGCATTCATTCATTCATTCATTCATTCATTCATTCATTTATTTATTTATTTATTTATCTGTTTGTTTTGTTTAGTGTGTTTTTAACCTAAGAGTTGCATGCACGTGCGACCTGGTATCGTGTATTGATACTCCTGATATTAGAGCTCTCGCTAGAAAGACTGATGCTAAATGCTGTAATCGAAAGAGAGAAGCTCACACATTACCGTGGTGTGTTTTTTTTTTGTTTGTTTTGGTTTTTTTCTTCTCCCCTACTTCCTTACCAATACTGGATGGATTGCTTCAGCTATGAAATCAATTACTTTCATCTCCTCCCTTACCAATAGCACAGCAATATTTCATGCTGTCAATAGCATACAGAGGGAGGGAAAGAGGAAGGAGAGGTGTGCTTGGAGAAGTCGTTCTGGTATTAAATAAATACAATCCAAAATCTAACAACGAAATCTGAAAGTCTAAATAGTCTGAGAACAACATAACGGATGGGGTTTATTTCACTGTTTGTCCAAAGGCAATGCCGTGGTGTCAATTTCTCATGAAATTCTTTTCGATTTCTTAGAGAGCATTTCATAGTTCTGGGTTTTTTAGGTTGACTCTGATATTTGCAACCAATTCAGCATATAGAATAGTCTAATATTGTAGTTTTGTGAATTAAAAAAAATGAAAAATGCAGCACAATACTAATACTAATACATAACACTGAAATTTCCTACAAAAGTCACAAATTCTTTCATTTTGCTAACACACGAACATCCTAGACGTTTCTCGGGAAACGTTCCAGACACCGTGTGGCGTGCTGTTTCATTTAGATGACATGATGTCTAATCATACATACGCGGTGTAACACTTCTGCTATACTGCGTTACATGGTGTTCTATTTAGGTTACACAGCCGTCCCTATTTAGGTTACACATTACTGTGTAAATGGTTAAACAGTGTGTGGTGTAACGGATCAAATTGTGCTAATGCTTGCTCGTTATATCTCTGTTCCTGTATGGTCTGGTGACCTCAAGGTTCATGGATGGGGGGAGAAAAAAAAATCTTTTCAGATTGTTTAGAATTTGCTCTGTATTTTGGAATATTATCTCGTTGCATTGGAAAAATAGAGTTCCATTCGGTTTTCATCCAGAATCAGTCGGGGGGTGAACACTTTTGCATTCGTTTGTGGATACCTGCAGTGAAGCTGTAAGAGCCTGAGGCTGTAGCAGGAACACGAAACATGAAGAAGGACCGCAGGCAGTTGATCCTCAGAAGAGATGTGAAGACGTGGCGTAGGTGTGACCGGGCGGGGTCTGGTCGTGCTGTCGTGTGGGGACTCGGCTCCTGCGGCTGGAGCGGAGTTACAGCGGAATTCAGATGTGCTAGCGTAGTGAATTGTTATGGTTTTTCCTCACCTTAGTTTTTCACCAACTGGGTGAGTTTAACATTGACGTGCTGCATGAACCAAGCGGTTTATAACATTAATGATGGTAGTAATGCTAGCTCAGCATCCAACTTCCCCCAGTTGTTGTGATTGTTACAGCAGATCAAGGGGTTTTTTGTGTGTGTGTGTTTGTGTGTGTGTGTGTGTTAGGGAGGAGTGTCTCTAACATGATTGACTCTTGAAACAACCAACAAAAATCATCACGTTTTTAAAACTTACCAGGAATAGAATACACGTGATGTGGAGCTCGTTCTGAGTTAAACCCTTAAATCTTCGCTGAAAATTTTCCGAAAAGCGTTCTAAATAGAATTCTGAGGAAAACATCTCTCAAAGTCCTACTGAGAACCTTTTACTAATTTGCCAAAGACCACCTAGCCGCTTAGCCACTTAACCCAGCCAGTTTATCTGCCTATTTTAAACCCCAAAGTTACCTATTTCTATGGCAAACTGATTAGCGGCCTGGCAGGAGGAATTCTATCACCCCGGACTCCTTTCAGACGTCCGTTTCGTTTCCGCTGCGCAATTACGACTGAAAGGGTTTTCAGAACAGACGTTTATTACTGCCGCCATCGCACTCCGCGAATTCTCCCTGTCTTTTAAAATGAGCTGCAGTGCAAAACAACCCTGCGATATGTCAAGCCGAAAGAACAGAGGTCTGACGATAAAAACAATAATTAGATCTTCCTCCAATAGACTCGACGCCTCGTATTAGAACTTATTTTGTCAAGCGTGTACTTTAAGATGTACAATACCCTGTTGACTCTAAGGATCAGCTGTACTGCACAGATGTTTTTGTAGCATCTGTCGTTTCATCCCAACACAAGCGACAGGTTTGAAATCATTGTAGGTTCGGACTCCTCTGAATGGAACATGGGCCAAAAGAAATGAGAAGACCAGATGATGGTGATGTGGTTCTTTAGGCACACACACAAAAAAAAAAATCCATCCGAGTGTAAGTTTGCAATCAAAATGAGCATGGTCATCGTTATGTCCGTATTTTTCAGTCACTTCCCTGATTAGCAATGATGCGATTAGCCGTTTAATCTCCACTGTGATCAAGCTAGCCCTGTATCTAGCTACGGGTGGTAACGAGTCTTTTGTGTAATGATCAGCAACCAGAAAGCTTCATAATTGCACTGATTGCTTATAGAATTATAACATCTGATTTCACTAAAGCTGCGGTTGAAGAACGGCTGAAAGGACGACAAGCGAACATTTCTTCACAAATGAAGCAAAACAAACCGGTGTACATCATTAGTTTGAGTTCGTTCAACTCTTGTCGACTGTCGGGTTAAAAATGTTTAAATATATATATGTATATATGTATAAAAGAGGCATGCAAATAAGTGGCAGAATGCAGAGGATACATCAGCTCTGACAGGTGCTGGATCGTTTTCAAATGAAGTACTTAGCTGAAAATGCAGAAAAACATAGTTTTCAGGTGGCTCCGAAAACCGCTATAGCAATGGGTCAAAACTCTTAAAAGCTTCGATTAAACCTTGAAAGTTAGCACTTTGGAAATTATGACACACGGATATCCAGCTTGTCTCCGAAAGCACAAAAATATCCAAACTCAGCAGCCGGTTTGGAGACACTGATATGCCATAAAAATCCCCCGAAACACTTAACCCCGAACACAGAGGTCTGACTCAGATCCTCTGAATATTTTCTCCCTGACCTTGGCTGATTAATGACGGACAGTTTTGCTCGGTGCGGAAACGGCGTGGCTCAGCGTGACACTGCTGCCTTGATTAAGGTTAATCAGAAGGCGTGGGCGTGAAACAAAAAGCTCTTCTCCTCTCTGAGCGTCAGATGATTTTCTTTGCTTTGTGCTGCTCATGAGTAAATATTTATTACCTGAACGGACGCCTTTGAAGGGGCACACGTCAAGACCGGGCTTTCAGAGAGCAGGTCGTTCAGACGGACGTTTAGAAGACGGACCGTCGTCCCGCTGCGTTCGATGTTCTGACGATGTGAAAAGAACCCGTTCGGCCGAGAGGAGAGGTGGACGAACCGAAACGCACATCGCGCTAATGCCGTCGTTGGGCGGGTTTTTAATGCTGCGATATCGCTTCACGGGGAACCGTACGTTCTGCCTCGCTGGCGTTCGTTCAGCCTGGATGCTGGGGGGAAAAAAAAAAAACATTAAGCTTAGCTGAACGTTAATGCGGACGACTTAAAAGTTGAAGGGATGATGTTGCTAAACTTTTGCTGTTGGAAAACCTTTCGGGTGGTCAGGACGAAACTCGGGATGAAAACGATCGAGAAACACGAGCGAGCATGGGTCGTAAGAAAAGGTACAAGTGCTAACAGAATCTGAGTCGAGGCGTAGTAGAAATGTCTCTACGTTTAATCAGAGTTTATTGAATAACTTGTCGTTTAATAGTGTACGAGTGATGGGCTGTGTTGAATATGGAGATATATTATAACATTGTGCATATATTTGGGTATCAGCCCAGGTTATATTGGCATTATTAAAGGGGGCGGAGCTCCAGGACGTCCTGTAGCGAAGTCTTGTAGATTTCCTTTGCCGTCTTCGAGACTCCGTAATAAATCCACAACAAAATCCGACTTTTCCGAACAGTTTTACTGAAGATTTGATCTTTCCTTACGACTTCTCTCCACATGGCAACCCAAATCATCTCCTGACAGGGGCAGGAACTTTTAAAATAAGTTCTATGTTCTGTTTTTTTTTTTTTTTTTCTTTAGTCATTATCCTTTTCCCAGGAAGCCGAGCTGTCAGTGAGTTCCAGCATCCTGAGGCAAATTTGCCTCGTTTGAAATACGCTGTCATGATTCAGACATCCTTTCTCAGTGGAAAAAAATATATATATTTCTCTGTACCGGTGAGTGACAGAACTGCAATTTGGGCATCGGGCTGTTGTCCTTCCTGACAAATTGTCAGGCATATTGCTTCCACGATGCAGAAACCTGGTGATTATTACAGAACATTTGAATGTATGGAGTTTTTGCAGCTAAAAAACATATTTAAACTTCAAACTTCCGCGGGACCCGCCCCCCTGAGAGTTACAGTAAATCTGCTACCCTTTCGGCTTGAATGGTTAATTCATGAGTCGTCGCTTTTTCTGGGTATCATCACTCAGAAGTGGATCAGGGTGCTGGAGCAAGGACGCATTTTATTACTTTTTAGGAGAATATTAATCAAATGACAGGGGGGGTTAATTATGGCCAATTAATTATTTGATTTAATGTCACCGCAGCAGAGACTTGTGTGTGGATCCTGACGTTGTCCTTTTCTCTCAGAAACGAGAGGCGGAGAAATTGGCAGCTAATTAATGACAAGGCTGATTGATGGAGGTGGAGCTGGAGCTTGAAACCTAAAACGCTCCGACAAGGAAAAGTGCTGTTCTTCTTCTTTTCGACCCTTCGCTTCATATTCTTTTGATATTTATTCATAAATGTCACTGTTCGGACCTGCATTTGAAATCCGTCTGGTGTTAAACAAGCACAGCTGAGATGATGAGATGTTGGGAGGAGGGGGGAAGACATGATTTGCTTTCAAAAAAAAAAAAAAGTCGTATTGTGGATTAGTTTGGATTTTAATGGAAGAGAGTGCGGCAGCACCACCTGCTGGAGGAAGACAAACACACAGCATGGTATGAGGAGGCGAGAAGCGTTTCTGCGGCTGATTTCTTTGTAGCCCAGACTGTAGATTCTTGCAGCCTAATAGTGATCGTGTTTGTTTTTTTTTGTTTTTTGTTTTTTTTTAAAGAGTGACACTTCACATGTATGCTGATATTTCTCACACACACTGTAACATTACATCAGCAGTGACTGAGAAAGTGTGTGTGAAATATGAACATGAACAAAGTGGATTATTTACTTTTATCCGTTTTTATAGAGACGAGAAAGGAAAAGTAGATCGGACACAATGGGGAATTTTTGTTTATTTTGCTTTGAACAAATTTGTTAGCTTATTTATTGTTTGTTTACCACGTCTGGTAAATTTACACTGCAAAATGTGAAAATATCTTTAAATATGCTTTAAATTTTCTTAATCTGTTGGCAGATAATTCAGCTTCTTTCTATAATTAAGTGCTAAAGTGAGATAAAATGACTAGAAATAGCTTTAATAATCATCATATTTGGTGTATATTATCATATTATCACAGGAAACACCAGATTAATCTGATGCATTCGTGATATTTTCACTTGATAAGATGCAATATTTTACAGTGTACTGACACTATTACTAATTCTTACAAATCCCTTAATGCGACAATGTTTCATTGCAGTATAGATTACGAGGAAAACTTGAGTGATGTGTGTCAAAAAGGCAAACAAAAAATGACTGCAGGAAATTCTTTTGAATGTTTTTATCATCATTTTATTATTTACAGCATCTATTGAGTCAGTTGAGGCTGATGCTAACCCCGGGTCTGTAGAGAGGTTTTAGTGTTTGGCCAAATTTCACTTAGGAAGAGTGATTTTATGAGATTTCTCATACATTAAGTGAAAAAGCTGCAACATGCGATTCTAATATTTATTATTTGGAGTGCTTCTGAGATCGATGAGATTTCTTAGACAAATTAGATTGTGTAAATACTATTTATAAATCTATAAAATGCTCCATTCGGTTTACATCATCTGCTTTAAACTCAACAGAACGCCAAGTTGTAACCGGTTCCTCGGTAAAAACACACAGGGGCCGAATCTCTGACACGCAAATACAACCCCCCTTCCCCCCCGCCCCCCACCACTACCCCCTGTTCTTTTATCACCAGAAAATTAATGCCAATGAAGATAAATAATATTTCAAGAAGCTACAGAGAGCCCAGTAAGCGATGAAGCAATAAATTCTGGGACCTCAATAGAAAAGCCATTTGTCACTGGCAAAATGTAAAAGCGCCTCAGCAACATGCCAAATGTCTGAAAGTTAACTTTTCTCCGCTTCTTAGAAAATTCATCCAAAATGGATGACTATACACACACACACACACACACACACACACACACACACACACACGTGCTGAAATCGAAGCTGACGCTCTGTTGCGGCCATTGTCGCATTTTAAATCAGTGTGCTGGAGGATGGAGAAAAAGCATAAAAATTTCATCACTTTTAATCAATTTACAGACAGAAACATAGCACATGATTAAATTACACTGAACCTGAGGTCATGCAAAATGTGTACACATGTCAATGAGGTCGAATTTTATACCATAAATCAAGATCGGAACACTAACGCAGACCCGGGTGCTAATTCGAACCTAGTTGCGTAATTGGTTACAAATTTGTATTTATATATTATAATGTATACCATATGATCTTTTTATTATATATATATATATATATATATATATATAGACATGTCCATAGCCGAATTCATGATTAAGGCATGCTTACTGTCTTTTGTTTAAAAGTGTGTTTCTGCATGGTTCGAACATGATTCATTCCGCTTGAGTCACTGAATCATTTAACAAGAAGAGAGTCATGATTTCGGTCAATGTGTAACTGAATCATCGAATCTTACAGTCAGGGCTTTTTAAAAGTTAGATGTTTATCCGCAGGTGTTTCTTCTACGCCGGTTGATTGTGTGAGTCATGTTTGCAGTGGTGTGTGTGTGTGTGTGTGTGTGTGTGTGTGTGCTGGACTGGATCGGTGCCTCTGTGAATCACTTCATGCATGACATAGATTCACTTCTCTCTCATTCAGCGACTCACTGTGAATCCAGTCGATCGTGATCAGAGTCAAATCTTCGTGTTCTGTGAACCGTTTGTAGTAGAGTGAATCATGCAGTAGGGTTTTTGGTCTCGGTGTGAGTGCTGATTCTTCTTTGTTATTATAAAATAACAAAGAATGTTAGCTGTTTTACATAATTCGACCTCAACTCTTCGGACAGTGACACGATCAGGCAAACGATTCAGCGAACAAATCCGAGCGAATCGTTTAACTGAACAGACTCGAATGACTCAAACCTCTGAGGCTCTCTGAGGCCTGACTGCTTGTGGATACGTACGATTAGCCGATCCTAGCAAAAAGGCTCTGAACTCACAACGTTACTCTCTCTGGCACATATAGAACTTCCGCAAATAAACCTGCAGACTTTACACTTTTTTTTCATTAGCTCTGCTATTATCTTTAATAATAAAGCTGAAATAATAAACTGGGCATTACTCCGGGGGAATCAGCATGCTCTCAGAAAAATGAAGCGATCCCCAGGAGAGCCCAAAGTGCTGCACATCGGCTCGCGACTTCATTTTCTTTACATATATATATCGCTCTTCGCTTAAGATATCGATCTTCAATTTCCACGAGACGTCTCCATGTATCTTCAGTAATTACTAAAGATTGTGTAACCTCTGGTTTTGGCAGCTGTGATGGATCACGACACACATTTTCCGGGCAATTTTCCTTTGTAGCACGTGTAATTAAGTGCGGAAATATAATGTACCGAATTAATTACGATCCGCGGCGCTAACTCCGACAGACAGATTAACGGTGATGTTTTATGAAGAAGGGCAACATTGAGACAGAGGATTGAGCTCCTGAAGTTCTCAATAAATGAACGAATTATTGAACTTGATGAGATTTGATCAAAAAAAACTTTAACAACCGGTTCAGATGATGGTTCCACAACAACAAACGCTAGCCTCGATCATCAACTTTTCAGGTTTCAAAGTTCTGCATAAAATTTAAAGACTATTTTTAAAAGTATTTTTAAAAGTATTTTTTATTTTATGGTTCCACCGCAAAAACCGTTCAATTGAAATAAAAATAAAATTACTTTTATAGATGTAAGAAGCAGAATTTTCTATTTCTCTGCATAAATAAAACAACAGATTTTCACACAAGTCCTAAAGGTAGATAAAGAGAACCCAATGAAATAAACGAGACACGAATATAAGACTTGGATATTTATTTATTGATGAAAATGATCCAATATTTACTTATCCGTGAGCGGTAAAAGTATGTGAACCTCTACTTTCAAGCGCCACCGTAAACGTACCGTATATACGTATAGATGTAGAGAAATAGAGAGATCCAATAAGATAAAGCTAGTTCTGATCATTACTTCCATTCGCACTTGTTTTAACGCATGCCGAAAAAAGAAAAAGGCGCAACGCATCCATTTCACACCCACGCTGTCAGAGCTGCTTGAGTTCATTTCAACACACCAGTGCCGTGTAGTATCTAAATGAGCTAATACCTGTCACACGTCCTCCATGCTCTGTTCCTCTCCTGCTGACACACACTCACCGCTTTACACTCGGGTTTAAAAAGAAATGTATAAAATCTTTTTTTTTTTTAAAAGAACATTTTCCCCTTTGAGTCGAACTGTACTGTTCAGTTAGTCTGAGTCTTTCAAGAACAACAAAGCGCTGACACTGGAGACTCCTTCCATTAATGTTAAATAAATGTCTCCTTACTTTAAGAAAGCTTCTTGGAACGAGCGCGTTCATGTAAACGTGTGATGTCAGAGCTGCTGGTTTAGAAAATGAATAACACCTTCTGACCAATCACAACGAAGAACTCAACAGCACTGTGGTGTAAAGAATACAATTTAGGTTAGTTCTAGATGGACGTGAACCCTTAAGTTCCAGAATGTTCTAGGTGCGAACGTGAAAATAAATGAATCATGTGGGGGGAAAAAAATCAGATATGGAAATAAAAAATGTAAAAAAAAAAATAAATAAATAAAAAAACATACATTGTATGTTTATCCCCTTCATGTGTTTCCTTCGTAATCCGTCCTGTTTGAGCTCCTGTGTTAAACATGCAGCTCACGTTGAACACTTAGAGGGGAAAACGTACGGAAGAGTAAACCGTTTTGCTCAAACATGACACGCATTTAAATTCCCAAGATGTTTTATTCCAGCATCAGAAAGTCCTAAAACGTCCATGAAGCAGAGCTTAATGTTCGGAGAACTCCGTCCTACAGGTCGAGTCACATTGTCCTTTCAGTCGCGTGCATGTTCAAGCGTCTTCTTTTTAACCCTCACGACGAAACAAAAATGCTTTTCCTGTAAGGTAAAATTCTCCCGCAGGAAAATGCGAAAAAAACTGAAAAATCTCATTTGCATGTATTTATCGATCTGCTTTATTAATTTATTTACTTGCCGGAGCGTCAACACATTTCATAAGCCATTGAACCTGGACACATTTTCCTAAAACGCCTTCTGTTTCGCAAGCTGTCTTCGTCAACGGCACCGCAACGGCGTCGTCTGAGCGCACAGATCTCTCTGAGAGAACAGGATACGCACCGAGGTGCAATTTTCTGCTGAAAAGAATTTGCTCAAAAACGAATCTGGGAGCAGAATTGTTGGAAAAGCTGAATGTGTGTTTATGTTTTGTTCCTCCGCCTGCATATAACCGTCAAAAGCCGTGATCTTACTGCTACCTCCGTTCCCATCAAACTCTCCACTCTGAAAGAAAGATAAAGGTGTTCTTAGTGAACTACTCTGAGGATTGATGGACTGGCAATGAACGTAGGATGTGTTTTTCTCCATATAGTTTGGGAGATTTGACTCAGTGGTACCGACAAAAACAACAGTTATATATAGATTCATACGTAAAAGAACCATAGTCTAGGGTGTACCCCGCCTTGCATATAGAAGATGGATGGATGGATGGAAGAACCATAGTTTAGTCTTTGGTGCCTATAATTGGTTAGCTAACTATCCATCCATCTTCTATACCGCTTACTCCTTTTCAGGGTCACGGGGGAACCTGGAGTCTATCCCAGGGAGCATCGGGCACAATGGACAGGGTGCCAGTCCATCACAGGACACAATCACACACACACTCACACACCCATTCATACACTACGGACACTTTAGACACGCCCATCAGACTACCATACATGTGTTTGGACTGGCGGAGGAAACCGGAGTACTCCGAGGTTAGCTAACTAACTAAACAAAAAAATCTGAAATAAATCATTCACGGAATCAACTTTTATGAGCGGTTTAGGCATGAAATGAAGGCATAACATGCATAAAATCAACAATTTTGTTGCTTTGTATGCATTTTATTCACATCATGCTCTAGCGGTCGACTAAATGGATATTGATTTTTATTATATTTTTTAGTCAAAGTTCATAGAGCTACTAAAACATGAAAAACGTGATGCGTAGAATCATTATGAGCTTTGAGCTAACAATATAAGCAGACAATTATTTTTTTTAATGATATAAAAATTCGTACCCATTCTAATACCTATGCTAATGATAACCTAGCATGAAAAAAAAATTCTCCTGATTTGTTGATGGTAATATTTGGTAATATACTAACAATATATGATGTTAGTATTCTGGTTAATGACCTTCTGTTGGCCTATGGGTAGCAATAAAAATAAAGTTAATTGTTCATTGTTAAAAGCAAGAGCTAGAGCTCATTGTTGCTTCCACGGTCTATTGACAAGTCGTTATGTGGAATAACAGTGAAGCATTACGCAATCTCGCAAGGTACTAATGGCGAGAAAACAGGCTAGGGAATGTAACAGGGGCGCACATCAGTCATGCCAGTGTTTATTTATCATCTACTGCATCAGGGAAAACAAAAAAACAAACAAATATGACTTACTCTGAGCTCAACTCTGCATGATGTGTTTGCTCCTTTGCTTTCGTGACGGAGTAGATGAAGACTAACAACAGAATATCTCAGTTTGTGTCTCCCATCTGGCAAATGGCAGACCAAATTGGACTTGAATTACTTTGTTCAGAGCACACAAAAAGATCTGAATGATCTTCTACCATTTACACAAATGAATAAGAACCAAACATCTGAATAGTGCTTTTACATTTTTTGAGGTAGCATTATTTGCAAGAAGGACCCGATACTTCAACTACAAATATGCTGAAAAATAAGAAGCACCAGTCATCGCATTGAGTTATTTGTCCATTAAAACGATTAAGAAACTAGAATTAAGGTCGAAGCCCGAGTCACTAACAAAGTAATCAGGTCTGGCATCTGCCGGCACACACCAGAACCAGACCATAAGTGGAAATGGTCCAGGAGGGGATTGGCTGGAGGTTCGTCTACTCATTAAGCTAATTGCAGCAATCTGTACCCCCAACCGCTACAACCCGCACCCACCCCTCCATCCCCTTCATTTCACCCACATCGTTAACAAGCATGGCTACGGTGTTGACAGGTCAATTGCTCGATCCTTTAATTCACTGGTTCATTCTTAATCACTCATCCGATGGAAATGGGAGCATTTCGGGCTTGCGGTGTGACGTCCAGGAATCAAGACCCTTCTCTTGAGCTAAATTCATAGCCTCGTTTTTACCGATTCCACCAAACGAGTGACCAGGAGTTGCTCATTTTCAACGTCAAGTGGCATCAGATATAGATTTATTTATTTATTTATTTATTTTAGGATTTAGTCAAGGTTTTGGATGCATTAAGAAAAAAAAAACTCAACAAGGTGAAACCAATGTCACCAGAACACATTTAGGGACATTGGTAACACTTACTGTAGATAAATAAATGTTTCATAAGACACAATTTGTAATTTAATGTGACTCTAATCCATCTTTTTTTGTGAATAGCGATGCATATACCACCAGTACATCATCATCATCATCATCATCATCATCATACATGGCTGGCTTGTTGGCAGACCAACTGCTTGGTCATTTGGTTAACTGGTTCATGATTAATTAGTCATCCAATGGAAACAGAGGGGTATCCTGGAATCATGACCCTTCATCGGTAGACAGAACACCTTAAACATTCTGTGTCAAGTGGCATGGGAGACGCTGTGGAATTTATTTATTTATTTTGGAGTTTGGATGGGTTCAGATGCATCAAGAAACTGGACAAGATTCAACCATACAAGTCATATAACTTTACTTACATCTTACTTATCATTACTCATAAATATGCGAGAAGTGAATGAACAGTTTTGTAGGGAAACATCTCATTCGTGGCTCTAAAGTATTTGCGACCAGACCTTCTGAATATCACCACAGATACTCACTGCCCCATCATTTTTCCAAACCAATTCGAATAATATTGTTTTTTAAAAATGAGCTTTAAGACTTTAAAGTTTTGGCGTTGCTAAGCTACACCTGCTCTTGTGTTAGATTTTTAGCATCTCTCCAGTGGAAAATGTCAAATTTGTAAAGTGTTTTGTTTTGTTTAGTTTTTTTTGCCTACATTGTTCTTTTAATTACGAATGCACGACCTTGTTGATAGAAAAAACTGCTAGATAGGATCTGAAGATGGTTTTATGCTAAATCAATGCTTGCTAGCTGCATTTTGTTTTAGAAAAATAGAAAAATAACGGGAACATTTTTTTTTTACATGTTAGCATGTGATTCCCGGTCAGCGTTTGCAAAATTAGTCTTTGTAGCTGGATAATTAGTTAGCTTAGGAGCTCTACCGTGCACGTCCATAGATTTTATTTTTTAAGTTGAATGCTAGCAAGCTATTATTTCCGACAACAATGTTGTGCATTGGGCATTAACGTAAAATTCTGAGCAAAATCGTATAATTTAGCATATAATACCAGGTCAAGGTTCTCCACATTGAGTCATTGTAGCTGGAAAATTAGTTAGCTAGGAACTCTACTGTGAAGCTTTATTCATATGTATAGACTTTTATGATGAATAAGTGCTACATTGAATATTTCAGGAAAACTCTGAGCAAAAATGCTAAATTTAGCCTGTGATTGTAGGTCAGGGTTCTGAAACGTGTAGCTGAAAAAGTTAGAAAACACTTTTATGCTAAATCAGCACTAGATTTTCCTACATTTTCCAGGTACAATGACCAATTCCGATACCCTTGACCTGAAATCATGTGTTAAATTCTAGCTAGAATTTTCTTTTAATACTCACTGAATAGCTTTGTTGCTGGAAATAATCGATTAAACGAGTTAAACAACACAAAAAACCTTTCACAAGTTTATGTGATGCATGTTGGCATAATACAAGGGACACGACCCGATCACTGTTTACCAAATGGGAGCGAAAAAAACACGAATTAGTGCTGTTTCGTTTAAAGAGCTAGCTCTGGAAGGACAAGGATGCAAATGACACGACATGCCAACGCTAACTGCATAACATAAATCAAGAAAAAGGCCTGTGAGCTGAGAGAGAGAGAGAGAGAGAGAGAGAGACATCATACGCACAAGAGCATTCATTTATCAGGACAGAGGCAGTAAATGACTCCCCCAGTGCCAACCATTCAGAGTGGAAAGAAAAGTTAATTGGCTTCCTGCTGGTCGGTTGGGATTCGTTTCAATTACCATGCAAAACAGCAGTTCATTTTGTGACAAAGGCGTTTGATGTCTAATTTCGTGTGGCGTGGGTCAGGAAGGCGTAGCGCTTCCCATTTAACACGGAAATATGCACGAATCCAAAGTTAAGTGTACGATCCCTTTCTCCTTCCATCTCTTTCCCCCTGGGTGACTCGCAGGCGAGGTCGCCCCGAGTTACACACTCAGCATCGGAAATTAATCTCCGTCTCTCGCTGATTCCAAAGCGACTGTTGACTGAACGGAAAGATCAATGGCTGGAACTATTTGCGATTCATACAGTGTGGACCTTTTTTAAAAGCACTCATTTGTTTTGCTTAGCGAACGACACGAGCAAGTGTTCACGCTAAGTAACGGAGGAATAAAGTAAATGGCTCGGACATGACAAAAATATTCAAATCAGCGATCCATTTTGTTTTTAACGTTCGGTTTTCTGTGCAAAGGATCAAATGAAACGAGTTGAAATATCGAGTCAAAACTGGGCCATGTTACAGCGCATAATGAGTTCATAGATAAGTAAGCGTGCTATTATTACAGCTGACTTCCTGTTTTCAGCAGTGACCCCTCACCTCATCTCACAATGCTAATTTTACGCTAAATTGACGTAAGAATTTGCAGGAAAATGCTCGTTTCTGATTGGCTGTCTGTTATTTTCTTATAATATCATCGAGACCTGGTGGACAATGTTTCATCACAGTTCTAAATCAACTCTCATGCTACATCGTAACTATGACAATGATCAGAAAATGCACATCGCGAATTGCTAAATGAACACTGTACCCTTCGGGTTATCCTTTAAATCTATCCTTTAAAGCAAAGAACCTTCAACTGTCCAAAGTAAGGAATAAACCACTGCATGTCATGCTGTTGTGGTAAAATAACCAATGACTCTCACTGCTCCCGCCCTGAAGCTGATTAGTTTCCTATAGCTGCACTTATCCAAGTGTTGTATTATTCCTCTTACACCACAGCAATTCATTTCACATCAATACATTACAGAATGTTGCATCATCTTTTCATCCATTTATAGTTACATTTAATGTAGAGGAAGTTCCTGTTCTCACTTGCATTACAGCGTTACAGTCGTACCCTCACCAGACTCTCTTTCGCCTCTCTCTTGAAGTCAATAAGACCCTAATAAAAATAAATAATACGCACCTGGTTGCTGTTACAGCTTCACCTCTGACTGTTACAAAGCTCTGACACTGGAGACTCCTTCCATAAATGTTCACGCCACTGAGAAAACTTCACCGTATCACCGATTTGAAACATTGGAAATTGATTGAAAGTCCCCGTGAACAAACTGTTACTATAGAAACGATCACGTATTAGAACAAGCGTATTTTATATATATATATATATATATATATATTAACCTATAAATGACCACTCAGAATCAGCGTCTTCATAAACAGCGGATCAGATCAGCGCAGTGAGTTTAAAAAAGTTTTGAAATATTACAGTTTATACACGTACGTCCCTCATTAACACTCGTTACCTCGCTACACAGACGAGACATTTAATCTACTGAAAAGACGAAAGACGAAGCTGAACAGAAGCGAGGTCACGGATATCTCCATCATCGATCAAAAAATAAATAAAAAAAATAGCACAAAGACAAACAGAAGAGAATAAATGTTTCACAGCGAAAGAATGGTCGTGTGTGTGTGTGTGTGTGTGTGTGTGTAATAAAGGGTTAAAGACATGTTTGCTTGTATAACGTGAATGGTCCTGCGAACAAAATGGCAGTACAATGCCTCGACCTGACTTTTTTTTTTTTTAGAAGATCAAGGCTACCAAACGCAACGCTCCGGATCAGATCAAAGACTTTTTGAAAACACGGACGCTGAAATCAGCCCTTGATCCTTTAGAATTAGTCGGTAAATAATTTTATGCTTTACGTGAAAGCAGAACACGTCGAGTTCATGAAGCACGTTACAGTTCATTAGCGAATTTATAAAGATGCCGCAAATCAATTCTTTAATTTTTTTTTTTTCGTTTGTTTACCTGTTTATTCACTTTTTTACAAGTTGATGTTTAAATCTACTGAAAATGTTAATCAAACTATATGTCATGAAGGGCCATTTTTCAGTTATTCTTTGTAATTATTTTAATTTGCCATCATAATAAAAAATAAAGACCTTTTTTTAAAAAAATAATAATAAAAAAAAAATATATATATAAATATATACATTAAAATGAGTGTTTCAGGATAAAGCCAGTGTAATGGTTGAATTTTTGATCAAGAAATAAAGGTGACATGTTTGTGTTTTTTTTATTGATGTCTCACTGATGATTCGAAAACATTCATGAACTGTTATTTGTACAATAAAAACATCCTGGACACATTTCCAGTCATTGACCCTACAACAGGTCTAATCAAAGCTGTGCAGGATGGGCTCGTGTCCCGTCTCCTTCAGGAACCGCATCAGATCGTCCGGTTTCAGTCCGAAAGTCGCAGCGTTGGTCATGGGGTGGAAGTAGACTCTCTCGTGGCCTCCGTCGGCTAAATCGCTGTCCAGGACGAAGCTCACGCTCTGGTCCTTGTCGCAGAAGAGCGCGAGAGCCGTGGCGCAGCCCTGACCCACCCTGAGCTTCTCCAACATGGCCGCCGTCCGCCGAGCGCAGGGTCCCGCTGCCCACGCCCAGTTTCTTAGCCAGGGCGTTCAGGTTCACCTGCCGGTCGTGACGCACCGAGACGAGCCACAGGCTTTTCTTCTTCTTGTCCTTTAGGAAGAGGTTTTTGGTCACGGCTCCGTTCAGGTGCTGTACGTGAGGCATCATTTCCTCCACAGTGAAAACCTGGTGGGAACAAACACACAGTGGGATTTATTTATTTTTTTCAATTGTTTTAAAATATATATATATATATATATTAAAATTATTTTTTCCTTTATTTATTTTTTTTATTAAGATATATTTGGTGTGCTCTACAACATAGCTTCTAGCTATAAACAAATATATGGGTACATCTTTTCCACACTAATTTTCACAGTAAACTTCTTTATTTTGTTTCTGCAAGCGAACGGTTTGACTCTCACTTCATTAACATCGTCCTGCTGAGCAGATGTATTTATCTTTTATCTGTGAGGTGGCTTTGTGGTAAAAACCTTCTTGTCTGGCAACAAGAACCATCCCACGGTCCCATAGTCCCATGGGGCAGTGGTGACTGATCAGAAGGTTGGGTGTAGCCAAGCTGCAACTGTTCGGCTACTGAGCAAGACCCTTAACCCTCTCTGCACCAAGGGGGCGCTGTATCATGGCTGACCCTGTGCTCTGACCCCTATTTCCTAACATGCTGGGGTATGTGAAGAAAAGAATTTCACTGTGCTGTACTGTATATGTGATCAATAAAGACTTATTATTATTAACTTTGTTTCAGGTGAACATTAACAGACCTGTATCTGTATGATTTTATGCATCAAGCTGCTGCCACATGATTGGCTGATTGGATTATTGCATTAAGGAGCAGGTATGCAAGTGTTCCTAATAAAGTGGCTAGTGGTTTTTTTTTTTTTTTCTTTCTTTCTTTGGCCCACAAAGGCCCACAAAACAGCAGTGTTTGTCTGGAACTTTGTGGCTTTGCGGTAAAAGCCTTGCCTCTGAGCTTGGAGGTTGTTGGTTCAAGTCTGGTATGTTTCCTGAAAGGGTGAGAGTTGAGTGATGTTGGATGGAGAGACAGAATGGGTGGTGCTTGAAGATGCCAAGAAAGCCTAATGTTTTTTTTTTTTAACAGCATGCCTGTAAAAAAGCTCTATATCCCTTACCATGATTCTACAAAACAGCTTAGGAGCATGAGATCCTGTGGCTCAAGTGGTTGAGCAAGGCCTCTGTGGTGAGAGATTGCTGGTTCAAACCCAGCCAGGTCTCTAGGATATGAGTGTTGAAGGTTCAGGAACAACCAGTGTGAGCAAAGTACCAGAAAGTACAGCAAGGTCCTGAAAAAGGCACAAGGGCGTGACCATGGATACACAGAGGGCGTGACCAGAGAGATGGCTCAGGAGAGAGACACAGAGGGCATGACCTGAGAGAGACACAGAAGGCACAAGGGCGTGACCTTGGATACACAGAGGGCGTGACCAGAGAGATGGCTCAGGAGAGAGACACAGAGGGCATGACCTGAGAGAGACACAGAAGGCACAAGGGCGTGACCTTGGATACACAGAGGGCGTGACCAGAGAGATGGCTCAGGAGAGAGACACAGAGGGCATGACCTTGGATACACAGAGGGCGTGGCTCAGGAGAGAGACACAGAAGGCACAAGGGCGTGACCTTGGATACACAGAGGGCGTGACCTTGGATACACAGAGGGCGTGACCTTGGATACAGAGAGGCGTGACCTTGGATACACAGAGGGCGTGACCTTGGATACACAGAGGGCGTGACCTTGGATACACAGAGGGCGTGACCTTGGATACACAGAGGGCGTGACCTTGGATACACAGAGGGCGTGACCTTGGATACACAGAGGGCGTGACCTTGGATACACAGAGGGCGTGACCTTGGATACACAGAGGGCGTGACCTTGGATACACAGAGGGCGTGACCTTGGATACACAGAGGGCGTGACCTTGGATACACAGAGGGCGTGACCAGAGAGATGGCTCAGGAGAGAGACACAGAAGGCACAAGGGCGTGACCATGGATACACAGAGGGTGTGACCTCAGTGAGACACAGAGATGGTCCAGGAGTGTGGAAGGACCTGAGCACTTGCATATGAGAGACCCAAGAGGATGTGAGAGGGACAAAAAACAGAGTGAAGTGTGAAAAAGGTGGCTTTTTTGAAAAAGAAAATTGTCCACTTTTGTGGGCATCTTCCACCTCTATCTTCCTTCCTCTACCTTACTGCAGGTTTCATCTCCAACCAAAATCTAACACATCTAATCTTGATCAAGAACTTCTTAGGAAAATGGCTAGGTGGTCAGGTGGGCATGATTAAGGCTGGAGGAAAAGTCTTCAAGAAGGTAGATCTCCAGGAACAGGGTTGGTGACCCTTGTTCCACATTCATATTCTGGAGATCTGGCTGGAGTTCAAACCAGCAGCTTCTCTACCCAGAGGTAATGTTCACCCAATTGAGCTACAGGATCTCATGCTAGTTGTCTGTTACAGAACTTTCTACTTTTGTATACTTACTCTTCAATTAAAGCAAAAGCACAGATGCAATCCCTATCACCTGCTGCATTGGAGACCATGGTGCTAACCTCTGTCCCACTGCAGGTGTGAGTGGAAATGTTTAGCGGAAGAGGAGATGGTTGTTTCCTTTCAGCTCCCAGTGGTTTCATAATTTCCTTCCAGTTCATCTTAGTAACAGGAAGGCACTTCAAGGAGCTCCTCTGTTCTGGGTGAATAGAGGAACCCATTATGAACCGCTCCCAGAAAGCACACAGGTACACAGCATTAACACTCTCAGTCAATGGGTTGGTGTGTGTTGCTCAGTGGTGCTCTTACAATTACTCTTCCTGGCTGAACTTCTACCATTAGGAGCTGAACGAAAACAACCAGCTCCTCTTCCACTAAACATTTCATTGTATGGACAAAAGTCCAATAAGAAACTGCTCCAACTATCCAGGGGTAGTGTAGTAGTTAGTGTCATGGCCTCTGATGCAATACATCCCTGGTTCAAATCTTTGCTTTTGCTCTTAACTCAGAATTAAGTGTACGAAAGTCCAATCAACAAATGTTAAAAATACCCATAGATGGTGTAGTAGTTATCTTCATGGGGTCTGATGGAGCACATCCCTGTTTTAAGTCTTCACATTTTACAAAATAGCATATGAGTATGAGATCCTGTGGCTCAAGTGGATGAGCAAAGCCCCTGAGAGGTTGTAGAGGTTGCTGGTTCAAACCCCAGCCAGGTCTCTAGGATGTGAGTGTTGAAGATTCAGGAACAGCCAATGTAAGTGGAGTTGATGGTTGTGACCTGAGGGGTGTGGAAGGTTCCAGAAGGTGTGACTTGATGAGTGTGGTAGAATCTGGACCTGAGAGGAGCATGACCTGAGAAGTGTAACCTGAGCTTGTGGGCAATATCCTGTGCCAAAAAGCAGGTGTCATGGAGCTGGAAAAAAGAGACTTTATTTTGCATTTGAAGCAAAATTCCACCAACATTTCTTCTCTCACCAACACTTTCTCTGGCATCTTCAATCACATCTCACCTTCCTCTCACTTTACTCCACTCACCACTCTCACTTTACTCCACTGTACTCTACAATCACCACTCTCACTTTTCTCCACTTGCCACCACCCCCAAAACACCGCTCTCACTTTTCTCCAATCGCCACCACAGTGGAGACCATGGTGCTAACCTCTGGCCCACTGCAGGTGTTGCTTGTTGCCCTTTTGTCTTACATGGTGCGAGTGAAATAGAACCTACAATGAAACGTTTAGTGGAAGAGGAGATGGTTTTTCTTTTCAGCTCCCAGCAGTTTCATCATTTCTTCACAGTTCCTCTTAGTAACAGGAAGCCACTTGAAGAAGCTCCTCTGTTCTGGGTGAATAGAGGAACCCATTATGAACTGCTCCCAGAAAGCACACAGGTACACAGCATTAACACTCTCAGTCAATGGGTTGGTGTGTGTTGCTCAGTGGTGCTCTTACAATTACTCTTCCTGGCTGAACTTCTACCATTAGGAGCTGAACGAAAACAACCAGCTCCTCTTCCACTAAACATTTCAGTGTATAGACAAAAGTCCAATAAGTAAACGCCGCAGCTACCCAGTGATAGTGTAGTGGTTAGTGTCACAGTTCCTGATGCAGCACATCCCTGGTTCAAATCTTTGCTTTTGCTTTTAACTCAGAATTAAGTGTATGAAAGTCCAATAAAAAAAGCACTAACTATACCTAGAAATAGTGTAGTGGTTAGTGTTACAGCTCCTGATGTAGCACATCCCTGGTTCAAATCTTTGCTTTTGCTTTGGCATTTAAGTCAAAATGAAGTATACAAAAGTGAAAAGTTCTACAAAACAGCTTATGAGCATGAGATCCTGTGGCTCAAGTGGTTGAGCGAGGCCTGTGTGGTGAGAGGTTGCTGGTTCAAACCCAGCCAGGTCTCGAGGACATGAGTGTTGAAGGTTCAGGAACAACCGGTGGGCGTGACCTGAGAGATGGCTCAGGAGAGAGACACAGAAGGCACAAGGGCGTGACCATGGATACACAGAGGGCGTGACCTGAGAGATGGCTCAGGAGAGAGACACAAGGGCGTGACCATGGAGATGGCAGGGTGTGACCTGAGAGATGGCTCAGGAGAGAGACACAAGGGCGTGACCATGGAGATGGCAGGGTGTGACCTGAGAGATGGCTCAGGAGAGAGACACAAGGGCGTGACCATGGAGATGGCAGGGTGTGACCTGAGAGATGGCTCAGGAGAGAGACACAAGGGTGTGACCATGGATACACAGAGGGCGTGAATCAGTGAGACACAAAGATGGTCCAGGAGTGTGGAAGGACCCTGAGAGATGGCATAGGAGAGACCTGAGAGGGACAAAAAAGAGAGTGAAGTGTGAAAAAAGTGGCTTTTTTGAAAAAGAAAATTTTGTCCACTTTTGTGGGCATCTTCCACCTCTATCTTCCTTCCTCTCCCTTTACTCCACCTTCAATCACTCTTCTCAACCTCCTTACTCCACACTCCTCCATCACCACCACACTGAACCTCCACTCTCACTTTTCTCCACTCTGCTCCTCAATCCTGAGGACAAGCCGGATTCGAACCAGCAACCTCTGAAGTCAGAGGCAAGGCTTTTACCACAACGCCACCACGAACCACACCAACAACCGGGCGTCGTAGCGCCTTTGTCTTTTAAAATGACAACAACAATAATTAAAAAAAAAAGAAATAAAAAAAATAAAAAGAAAGATACACTCACCAGCCACTTTATTAGGAACACCAGCACATTAATGCGGTGATCCAATCGTGTAGCATCGGCGCAATGCTTGGTTGTTGGTTCCAGACAAGGACGTTTGAGTCTTTCAGAAACTGCTGAACTCCTAGTGCTTTCACACGCAGCAGTCTCTGGTGTTGATCCAGAGTGGTGCTGGTCTGCAGGCAGAAAACGGCTTGCTGATGAAGAGCGGAGAGAGAATGGTCAGACTTATTCGAGTTGAGCTGACAAGGAAGTCTGAGGTGCCTCAAATAACCACTCTACAATCACGGCGAGAAGAACAGCATCTCAGAATGCACCTGAGACAGACGGGCATCAACAGCAGAAGACCACATGTCCACCTCTTGTCCTGTATCTGCATTGTTTCATACATTGTGCTGCTGCCACACGACTGGCTGACTGGATAATCGCATGAACGATCAGGCGTACAGGTGTTCCTAATAAAGTGGCTGTTAAGCATACAGCATAATTATTCACCCCCTTCAACTTTTTCCACATCTGGTATTGCTCCAACATGGGATAGAAATGGACTTCATTGGTATAAATTGCCATGAAGCCACACCAAATGACCCAGAAAATCGAATGTGCTAAATTGTTTGCAAATAAAACGTGTGACTGCATAAGTATTCACCCCCACGTTGCAGCGAAACGCCTAAATGAGAGAGAGACACGATTACATCAAAGTTTGAGCTTGCTGATAAACAAATCCATATCATATGGAAACGAAGTTCTGAATCGTTTCCTTGAGAACTGAAATCATATGATAGCGTGTGGAGGTTCACGCCCCTAATAATCACTGCACATCTTATTTAGAAGTATACAAACGCATTCGCAGTACGGACTTTTATAGTCAATATGAACTTCTGAATATCTAGTGTTTCCCCTTAAAATATTGTGGACAAATACAGTCGTATCTCTGCTGGAGAATAAACCCAGATACCATTACAACTCATCAGCTAAGCATTAAAACCATTAACATTACTGGTCCTTAATGGTATCCACTAGACATAACATACCACGAATAGAAGGCAACAAATGAGCAGTAGAGACCCACAAGAAACATTACAGTTTCCATTACAATTCCCATTATAAGTTCTATGAGGGGTTCTATTGTTTGTTTTGTTTTCAGCAGGGATGTCCTTCAGGTTTTAGTCACCCCTGGCGGTCAACAGCGGAACTACAGCATTGTAACAGATACAGTACATAGAGAAGCGTGACTACAACAACTAAGAGTTTCTAAAATATATATATATATATATATATATATATATAGATTGACTATATTACTCGCACAGACTGACATTAATGCGGGATTGATTAATAGAACGTGTGTAGCAGCATGCAGAGGGGTTTCAGCCATTTCCGCTGAAGCTCTATTACCTCCGGATGTTCCACAGAAACAAAGTCGATATTCAGACTTTTCAGGAGATGTTCTAATTCCGTGCGGAGTTCAGCAGATCCCATCGCGGCTTCGGAACAAACCGATAGACCGTACAGTAGTGTCTATTTGTACACAAGCGGCCGCATTTCCACTTCCGGAAGTCGGGCGCGTGAATGCGCATGCGCGAGACGAGACTGCAGCGCGACCACGTGGCAACGCTTTGGCGCACGTGGAACATTGTGGAGTTTTGTGTGTGTGTGTGTGTGTGTGTGTGGGGGGGGGCTTTCATTTTTTCTAAAAAGAAAACAACATGGTTAATTATGGGTAAAATCTTTAATAACATTACGTTAGTCATGTGTGGGATTTGGTTTTTAAATCAGGGTGTACCCCGCCTTGTGCCCCATGCTCCCTGGGATAGGCTCCAGGTTCCCCCACGACCCTGAAGAAGGAATAAGCGGTAGAAGATGGATGGATGGATGGATGGATATATCATCTGAAATGAGCTGTTGACTGAAAGAATTCGCCGTAGTTCATGAATAATTCACTGAAGTTAACCAAAAACTCGCTCTTTATGTCCACATTTAAGGTCCACAGTCTCTTTATGTACGTAGTGAAAATTTTTTATCATGTGACTGCTGATTTAAAAAGACACCACGTGGCTAGAACTTGTGGAATTTTATTAAGGTCATTTCTTTTATATATGGTCAAATAAAGGTGGTTAGTACGCTCCCGGCTCTCAGCCCAAGGTTTGTGACATATTTTATTTCTCCTCCATTCATTCATCCTCATGGTTGAACACTGCATACCAGCAGCTGCTGAAAGATAACGAGGGCTTGCAGGCCAACCACAAGAACATGAAGAGCCATCTGAATGCCGCTAAACTGGAGCAGACGCACCTGGAGGCCGAGTTCTCCAAGCCGAAGGAGCTGGATATCACCTATACCAAACAGTGCGAGGTACATTCCAACATGCTCGGATAATTATCCACGGCCGTTTTCACTTTCTAACATCTTGGTTTCCTCAAAAACGTTCTGTAGGTGGGTTTGAACTAACAATCTCCAATTCAAGGGGAAAAGCGTTCACCACAAAGCGTCCATGTCCAACAAAGACCATGCAGATGCCTGAATGTTTCTGCAGATGCCAGTGCTGAGAAGTCTGCAGGAAACTGAACCTCAAGGAAATTCTCAGGATACATGCTGTGACCTGAACCAGAATATTGAGCATGCCGAAATGGATGTAAGGCTATATCTGCATAATGCTTTAGCATATTGAGACCAAACTTAGTTTTGTTTTTGTCATAGCCATGACTTGAGGGTACTTGCATCATTCTGGAACAGGGCTACCTAGTGCTCACGAGACATGAAAAAAGCATATTTATTGCTTTTCCTCAGATTTTCTTCAGTCCATGTCAAATTTGGATTTCATGTTGATAGACCAAACCCGACCTGTCAGTCATGCTGTGATGCTTGCTTAGCTCCTTTCTTTGCCTCTGTTGTGCTTGGCCCCATCATTGCTGTTTGCAGCTATTACTATTATTATTATTATTATTATTATTATTAACATTTTTTCACAAATTTTTCCCAACCTCCTAACTGTCCACATTTTCTGTTCCCTCAAACTCTTCCCAAATGTTTTTCTCTCCGTCTGTATAAATCACACCGAGGAGATTTTTGCTTACATAAATGTCAGGAAACCAGGTGGGATGCCAGCCTTAAGTGTGATGAAGAGAAATGTGCAGGAAAAGCAGCAGCTAACCTTTAAAAAACTCATTCTGCTCTCTAAAGGACATGTGTGAGAACGTCCTTTTTTTTCTGTAGCTTGTTTTAAATGCCACAGGACTCAGATGAACAAAACCACTCGTGTCATCGGGTTATTGATAGATCTTTGAATTGCGCTCGGGTTCCGTGCACATCGTTTATATTTTGCCCCGAAATGAAAGATGGAGAGATGCACATTGATTAAGGAGCTCTGAGGAACCTCATTATGGGTCGGCGTGGTTGTCAAGGACTCCAGTGACGATCATAAACACTCTGTGTGTGTGTGTGTGTGTGTGTGCGCGCGTGTGTGTGAGTGTTGCTGAGCAGCCATCTTGTCAAGCTTTGTGATCACCCACAGCTAACAGATAGACTTGGTGATGCAGTGAGAGACTCATCAGAGAGATCAATCGCAGAACATCGATTCCTGCAGGACTGCACCAGTCCTCTGCATCTTCACAAAAAAGTATGTGAGCAGCAAGAGTGTGTGAGAGTGGTCACAAAGACAGAGCTCTGAGTTTATCGATTCAATCCCAATGGAGCACTTGAGCAGATAATGCGCTCTCCATCCAGGTCTGAAACAAGAATGAGAACGAAGAGCAGAAGAACATCAGGAACCTGTACGTCATTTGGGTTTTATTTCCTGTTATGCCTCTGGTTTTGCCCAGTTTCTGCTGATGATGATGGGGGGTCATGTAGAGTTCTGTCCAGGCCGTGGCTCGATTCCACAACTCTGTACGCCACACAGGTTTCCAAAAAATGTTTGCTTCTAAGGTAGCATCATCTGTTTTACTGCTTTATATTATTATTTTCATTCGGTACCAGAAAGCAGAAAAACAGCTGCGTCCTGAATGATAAGCCTAGGCATCGATTACGCCGAGTCCTGTGTGCTGTGTGACGAGAACACGTCGAGGAATTGGATTTGTGTTGGTGATGTGAGCCAGGATTCCCGTCACGGGACACACGCGAGGTCAAACGAACCTGCAGTCAAGCGTGTCGACCCCCATTGTAGTATCAGGAGCACTGATTTAGAACCGTGATTAAAATGTGAAATTCCCAATCCTTGTGTAAATACAAGAACATAACACACACCTGTCAGCCAGTCAGTCATGAAACATGCTAATGATATGCTAATTAGTGCACAAGTAGCAAATATGAGCATTTTATTGGCTGCAGCTGTCATGACAATCAGCAGTAATTGTAAAACTATATTGGTGTGACATGGTTATGGCAGTGTTACACCACAGAGTCATTTGTTGTTAATTAAAGCTAACCCTAATTACAAACTTTGCATGAAACTTTCTTCTAGATTCTGGTTCTAGATACATCTATAGATACGGATTTATTATATATGCTAACTTTGAAAAGGAGAAATGTGTTTCTTACCTTTTCAGCTCAGAAACTGTGTGTGTGTGTGTGTGTGTGTGTGTGTGGTCTCTTACTTTTATTATTATATTTCTGGCACATCCTTGGGCGCTATTATACACATCTCAGAAATGTTTTCCGACCTCTTAGCTTTTCGTTTTCTTTTAAACTTGTGTTTTGGTTTTCATTGCCTGAAGCACACCTTAAAACGTTCCCGAGATACATCTGGAGAGGATGGAGGTGAAAACCTGATCTTAACCAATTTGAGAAGGTCAGAGAGGTGTTTCCAACCATCTCCACAGAAAATGTGTAAAGAACACTTGGAGGAACCAGTGTCAGGTGACCGCTAACATCCATCTGCACACTGTGGAAAATGGAGGCCATTATCCAGCACTAGATCTTTCTCAGAAAAATGGAGGGAAAATTTCATTTTTCATACTTAAAGTTCTCAAAAGAACCAGTATGAAGGATGTGAATGTGTGATTAGTACACTGCATGTCTTTACCATTAACATGCGTCTTAATCAACACAATGTCAGGTTTGGACTCATTGTGATCAGGACACTCTTCCATGTACAGGTAGTACACTACAGCAAAGTCTTCTATGAACCATTAGAAAAAAGGATAACTTAAGTTCCTTGGCTTCCTTTCTGATAGGAACCAAAGAACCGTTAAAGAACCTTCAGATTGAATATTTTTATTTAGATTTCTTCTTCTTCTATTTTTCTCCCAGTTTACACTCTTCAAAATTTTAGAACCATTAAGCTTTCCTACAAGAAAATATTTTGGAAGGTTCCTTGGGGGTTCTCTTAATAGTTATGACTTGATAGGAAACTTTTAAAGGTTCCCTCAGACAGACAAACTGTAGAACACTAAAACAGTGCTAGATGGAACAATTTTGTCTAGATTTCTTGAATGAGACTTTTTAGAACCATTAAGGTGTCTTTGCTTTTCCAACTGGAGAACCTTTAAGTGTTTTCCTCTATGCAACCTTGGAAAAATGGGTTCCTCAAGGGTTCTTTGAGTAGGTAAGATCTGTTAGCTTTCTGTCTGATAGGGAAACGTTAAGAGTTCTCTAACAGGGACAAATTACACCAGAACACTACATGGTGCAAGATAGAATTGTTATTGATTTCTTGAAGGTCAGACAGTTATTTAAAACCATTAAGGTTTATGTGGTGGGACCCCAAAGTTTCTGAAAGAGTTCCCTAAGTTTTTCCAAGAAGTCCCTTAATAATCTAACGAGTGCTCAAAGAACCTTCAAGAAGTTATTTTTTCTTGTGAGTGTGTATATTAACTAGGAAGGTCTCACCCAGCTGGATTGCAGTGCTTTCTGACCAATCAGAATCCAGATTTCAACAGTTCTGTGAAATAAGTAAGCCGCCGATTGTCTGAGGTAAGACTGAGGGCGGAGTTAATCATCATATCGTTCCTTACCATTTTATTGAACTGAAATCCAAGTGGAATTCCTGGAGATTGTGTTTCCACGTTGCTGGTTTCTCCAAAACCTTTAACCAGATGCTGTATCAGAGCAGAAATGTTTTGTTTTTTGTTTTTCCTCAGATCTGTGCCAATTACCAGGCACCAGGCTGTCGGTCTGGTCTCTCTGACCCCACACCCCATCTCCATCACCTGTAGAGCAGCCAGCAGGGACAGACGCAGACTCCTCTCCCTGCCAAATTACATCCCGGCAACGCTTCAGCCGCATACAAATGTCAGCTATTCAGCAGCTCATAAAGGCGGGGAGGAGTTAAATGTCAAGTAACGCCTTTTAAACTAATTGCCGTCGGTGTCTATCCACAAGCCCGGGGCTCTCTTGATTAACGGCGAAGGTGGGATGCTCGTTAGCAGATGCGGCTTTTAGCTTCGGACGCTATTGTGTTGTTATGAAAGGGGACATGAAGAGAAGGAAAAGATGGGAAGTGATTAGAGGAGTTAGATTAGACAGAGTTCATATGCAGTGTCATGTCATGGCTGCTGATGCAAAGAAAATTGCCAAAAGGTTAATGAAGGATTGTAGGGTTATTTTCGTGGGAGGAGGGGGGGGCGATTATGTCAGACAATTAAAGTGCTAGTTCCTGTTGGTTATCTTTCTGGGGAAAAAGTTAGCTTTGGCAAGGCTAATGGGATTTTAAAGGACACTTGGTGCTCAAGATAAATACCGCTGTAATTGAATAAAGAGGGGTTACAATGATTACATGTTACAGTAAAGTAACTATCAAAATATCTAATCAAGCTCCTCTTATGGGAAAATCCCAAACACTTCATGTGACGGTGCATTAAAATAAATATATATTCATACAAGATCTGAAAATGTATATTATATAACGAATTATATTATAATATATATTCTATAAGTGGGGCACAGAAGCTTAGTGGTTAGCATCAACATCAACAAGTGGAGAAAATGGAGCACAGCACAGTGATGTCACCAAGAACAGGACGTCCCTCCAAATTTAGAAAAGAACAAGAAAAAACGTACCAGGGAGGCTGCCAAGAGACCTACAGAAACATTAAAAGGATCTGCAGGAATATCTGATAAGTACTGATTACTCGTTGCATGTGACAACAATCTCTCAAACTCTACACATGTCTGGGCGATGGGGTAGGGCGGCTAGATGGAAGCCCTTTCTCTATCCAAACCCAACTAAATCTGCCCAAACCATGTGGCAAAATGGGTTATGGTCTAATGAGAGCAATTCCAAAAGGTTTAATAATTCCATAATTCCAGAAGGTGTTCACCTTTCAGCACAACAACGTCCCAAAGCACATGTCCAAATCAACAAAGGAACGGCTTCACCACAAGATCATCCATCCATCCATCCATCTTCTATACCACTTATCCTTCCATCAGGGTCACGGGGAACATGGAGTCTATCCCAGGGAGCATCGGGCACAAGGCGGGGTTACACCCTGGACAGGGTGCCAGTCCATTGCAGGGCACAATCACACCACAAGATGAACAATGTTTTTGAAATATAATCTGATGGATCTAGAATGTTTTTGAAAGAAAGAGCGGGAAAATGTCACCCAGTGAAGATGTGCGACACTGATAGTGGTGTAGTAACATCAAAAGCTGCTTCAACTTTGTATTAGTTTTGGGGTGCGTATACTTATGCAACCAGGTTATTGTAAGTTTTTGTATTTTCCCCTAAACTTTGTATATCCTCCGTATAAATATAGTAATTATCAACATTTACACTTGCCATAAATGAAGAATGTGCTGAACAAAATGACACGTACTACCAAAAAAAAAAAAAAAAAAAAAATGTAGAACACGTGAAGTGTCTAAACCCCAGCTGTGTGAATTTCACATTTGAATCACGTGATTATTCAGCTGACGTGTCTGGATGTAACGCTCGCGCCATTTTGGGTGAAAAAGCATCTGAAGAAATTCCACCGTCCTGATGTGTTTTAAACGTCAGACGCCACTTACATGTCTACTGATGAAAATATCCAAGACTCCAGGGTTAGGGTTAGAACGGGGAAAACATCCCCAACTTACGCTGAACTGAATTAGAGTTAGAAGAGGAATGTCCACCTGGGCCGGATGTAACGGAGCTTGATTAATTACAGAAAACACGTAAAAGTAAAGAGTGTTTAATGGACGTGTTCCTGACGTCCTCAGGTAATAAATTCTGATCATTGGGATTACGGTTGTGTTAATAATAAGCTTTAATTAATACGTGGATATGTCGAGTGCCTGCGTTTCCGTATCTTTTCCCATTTATAAATAAAAGAATACTCTTTATTGTAGGTGTTTTTTTTTTTATCCCGTGCACTACTTTTCCTTTTCCTGAGACGGTTCAATGTTTCTGCAGCAAACGAATAACGCGTCATAATTCTTCCACAAAATCGATCAGAATGCAAGCACACCAGAAAATAAGCCATGAAAACAATAATTTAGCGCTCGACACGAACCAGATCACTCCATCAATGAAAAAAAAAAAAATCCTATCTGGACCATAAACCTATTAAAGAGACGAGGAATAAAGCGGGATATAATGGCCTCCGATTCTTACAGTGCAGATGAAGACGGGACGCTGTGTGCACCGAGCTCGGAGACGCTCCGTCATCACCGAACAGGGTAAAGAAAAAAAAAAAAAAAAAAAACAGCAGATTTTCCAGCCGGCTGAAAAGTAAAAAGGATTTTCTCTCAGCGTGAGAAATCAAACGCTTGTGCTTTCGTATACGCGAGTGCACGGTTCAGACTTTAGGCTTTAATGAGCGCACTGGGACATAACGGCTACTGGGAAGTCGTTGCGTTCCTCTTTATTTTAGTCACAGAGCTCGCTCTCTGACTCACACTTCCCTCGCTGGTCTTTGATTAACGTTTATTTAGCCAAAGTGAGCGATGTCACTCACCTCCGTTCCCCATTTCGGAAGAGACGTTCACTTCTCTCTGAGCTTTCATTCTTTGAGAATGAATAATACTTAGAAACCCGTGCTCGAGGCTTTACACCACAGCGCCGTCCTTTCTGAAGTCTCCATTCTCGCGTTGTTTCGCTTCATGTTGACGTGATGACGTTTTCTTCCTGTATGGAGTCATTCGTTGAACATTTATGGAAGGAGTCTCCAGTGTCAGCGCTTTGTAAGAGTCTGAGGTAAAGCTGGAACCAAGTTTTCCGACATCTTCAGGACAGAGGATGGACGCGTTGAAATGGGAACCGTGCAAAAGAAACAACCAAAGCAGTGAAAAAAACAAACAAACATAAACAATGGATACAGGGCAGAAACATGCGGACTAAGAGCGAGGCTCGCGACGACAACACGCGACAACAACCAACATTTGACAGTGAGGTGCAGAAACTTGTTATAGAGGTGCTAATGAGGCTGAGACGAGACACAGGTGTGAGCGCTTGGTGTGACATGTGACAGGGTCATGTGACGTGCTAGGGCTATTGGATGATGTAGTCCAGCGCCGATTTCAGCGTAACCATGACGACAAGCTGCGTGTTTTGTCTTTTTAACTTCAAGAGAGAGGATAAAGTGCGGGCTAGTGAGGGAACGACTGTTTATAGCTGCTTTAGCGTAAGTGAGAACAGGAAATAACTTGTGTCACGGGTGTTACACAGCATTAAATGTAACCGTAAATGGATAAAATAATAATAATAATAATTACGATGTGACGTTCTTTAATTAATAAATATTGTAATCATCGATATAAGAGGAATAAGACATTAACGCTATTTGACACTTGAGGAACCGCTATACGACTGATGAGGAGTGTGAACGTGTGAGGAGTTTTCATAAGTATTGACATGATTAGGTTATGAAGCACGTTTTCACAATTATTACTATTGTACATGTCTCTCGCAGACAGTTCTACACTCGCTTATTAGGAGCTTTTTGATGAACTCTACCACAGGAACCAGGAACCAGGAACCATATCTCAGGAACTGGTTTAGTTCCTGCTCCAGATCAGGAACTATTGTGTCAGAGCTTGAAGTAGCGAACATCTCTACCACAGGAACCAGGAACCATATCTCAGGGATTGGTTTAGTTCCTGCTCCAGATCAGGAACTATTGGGTCGGAGCTTGCAGTAGCGAACATCTCTCACTGATCAGAAATGAGCTTCACATAATGACTGACCTTGCTAAAGGCACAAAAAGTAGATGTTAATGGATAAAAATCCCCACCCGTGTTTGACCTTCACTGTTGCTTTTTACTTGTTTCTAATTTATTTAACCTTAAAGTAGATTTGGTTTGTTTTTGTGTAAGATTAAAAAGCTTTTTCTGAGATTTTATTCATGATTAAGTTCTGGGTCGAGACAGGTCAAGGCCACTTGTGTTTATTTCTTTAGTCTATTTTTTTTTTAATCGTTATTATTATTTTCTATTTTTGTTTTACTTTGATGCAATCACCAATTATTTTTTAATGACCAGTCTGAAGTTATGCTTTTGTCCTTTAACAGTGTAATCTTTTGTTCTTTTTCTTAAAAAAAAAAAAAATTAATTTAGTTTCCTCGTATTTATTCAGGATTTAAAGCCTGAGCTTTGGGCAATAATGTTGTGTCTAATAAGCCGTGCTTTTCCAAGCATTAAATGATTAAAAAAATCAAAAATAAATAAATAAATAAATAAAAACAGTTTATATTTATGCTTTATTGATATATTTTAACATCTTATATATATATATATATATATATATATATATATATATATATATATATATATATATATATATATATATATATATATATATATATAGAGATAGATAGATAGATAGATAGATAAATAGATAGATAATGTCAATTTATATATCTTTTATATATAACTTTTTTAGCATTATTAACATTTAGTGCTGCCCCCTTTGGTCATAGGTGGTACACCATTTTCAGAGAATGAAATATTTCTTAATTGCCAATTTATCGTTTTCCTGCCTTCCTTCCTAATATTTAGTGCTGCCCCCTTTTGGTCAGAACTGGAACACCCTCGGTAACAAATTCAATGAAAAATTTGTATATAATTTTACTTTCTTTTTAACCTTTATTGCTGCTCCCCTTTAGTCACAGATCACGTGCTTCCCTTTAGAAGCATTCAATTAAAAATCGTCAATTCATCACTGTATATATATATATATAAGTACAAAATTAAATAAAATCTAAATTTTATACATTTTATTTGAATTATTGATGTTTATATATATAAAAATATTTATTTATTTGTTATTATTGCGTCGCTGCTTTAGTCACAGATCCACTGTCCAAGCATTAAATCAAAATGTGTAACTTTATAACCTGACTTTACTTTTAGTAGCATAGTTACCTTGTTCCTGTTGAAAAATCTACTGTTTGGAAAGAAGTGATGTCTTTTTCCCGCTCAGACAGGGCCTTCTTTGACAGGCTGCACAATTGCAGTATAGATCGTCTCTGGGTCGAGCTTCAGCTCCTGACCGTGACACTGAAACCTGCAGAGGTGTGAGAAACGTCTCCAGCTGAGATGTCTATATCCTTTCTGCCTTGTTGGATGGCGAGGCAGCGAGCGAACAGTGGGACGTGGAACAAACCGCAGCGTGGGCCGACTGCGGGCTCGGACGTACCCATGCTCCGACTTTACAGTCTTTAGCGATTTTAAGACTTCCTGCTATTTCTGCAATAATATATACAAGATACAGCATAATGGAGGAAAATGTCAGGATGACCAATAAACAAGCCAGTGAAATGAAGTCAAATAAATAAATAAAATAGTAAAATGGTTGAATGAGGAATAATTGGATATAATTGGATTTAATTGGATTTAATTGGATTTAATTGGATTTAATAGGATTTAATAGGATTTAACTGGAACCCATGGGAGATAAACGCAATGCTAATATATCTTATGTCTCACACAGGGAACACAAGCGGGTATAACTACACTGACTAACGAGGGGAAATGAGAACCAGGTGGAAATAATCAGCTGCCATAGCAACCAGATAATGAGAACAGGAACCGTAGTCCATATAAGGAAAGCGGGAGCTAAAAAAAAAGTTGTAAAATAGGACAGAGTTAGAGAATATTAATATTAATAAATGAATATTAATAAATAATAAATAATAGTACGATCTGTAGTCTGAATTCGAATGAATATTTAAACAACAACAATAAAAACAATAATAATAATAATAATAATAATAATAATAATAATAATAATTAAAAAAAACATGAAGTCAAGGAAATAATCCAAGCACAAACACAGATGTGGGGCTTCCAGTAAATACATAAGGATTTAGAAATAAATAACTAGTTTAAAAAAATTTGTGAACTGATTGTGAATTTTGTTTCTCTATCTATCTATCTATCTATCTATCTATCTATCTATCTATCTATCTATCTATCTATCTATCTATCTATCTATCTATCTATCTATCTATCTATCTATACACACAGAATCTATCTATCTATCTATCTATCTATCTATCTATCTATCTATCTATCTATCTATCTATCTATCTATCTATCTATCTATCTATCTATCTATACAATATCTATCTATCCATCTATCTATCTATCTATTATCTATCTATCTATCTATCTATCTATTTATTATCTATCTATCTATCTATCTATACACACAGAATTTATCTATCTATCTATTTATCTATCTATCTATCTATCTATCTATATATATATCTATCTACATCTATCTATCTATCTATCTATCTATCTATTTATTTATCTATCTATCTATACACACAGAATCTATCTATCATTTATTTACTATCTATTTATCTATCTATCTATCTATCTATATATATATCTATCTATCTATCTATCTATCTATCTATCTATCTATTACATAACGAATCTATCTATCTATCTATCTATCTATACATCTATCTATCTATCTATCTATCTATCTATCTATCTATCTATCTATCTATCTATCTATCTATCTATCTATCTATCTATCTATCTATCTATCTATAACAGAACACATGCTTGCAGGATTCCTGATGTTTATCCAGCTTATAACTCATAATATATATATATATATATATATATTGTTGCTGTCGTGTTGCATTTGGGTTAAATCGAGGGGGTGGAGTTGTGCTAGTCAGGTGAAATTTAAAATCCATGCTAGTAAACCGCACTCCCTTTTTCAAAGTGGTGAATCAGTGAATCAGTAGTTATGCTGCATTTAAACATTTTTGTCAAAAAAATATCAATAAAAAAACATTTGGCTGTGGGTGTGTTTATGACTTTTAGTACCGTATACAGTAGTGCTGCTCAGATTCATAAATTTCATCTCTATTTACATCAACAACATACATGACTGAAGCCCCGCCCCTGGCTGTTTACTATAGGCTAACACTTGAGGTATGTCTCATAATGTATGATGTCATTTCCAGCAAGGGAACACAGTGAGCATCGATGCTCCATGGTTTTTGTGGTGCATGGTGGGAGATTTTTTTACTTTTAGGGACAGGACATTCCAGTACATCAGAACCGCGATCAGTCCCCCGATCAGTCCCCCGATCAGTCCTCCGATCAGAACTGTGATCAGTCCCCCGATCAGTCCCCCGATCAGTCCCGCAATCAGTCCCCCATCAGTCCCGCGATCAATCCCGCGATCAGTCCCCCGATCAGTCCCCCGATCAGTCCCCCGATCAGTCCCCCGATCCGTCACATGGTATTTATGACTGAAATGATGTTACCCTGACAGACTCCGATCGATGGACAGATCGATGTGGAGGTGAGAACAAGAACCCAACTGAAAATAAATAAATAAATAAATAAAACAGAAGACGAGGAATTGGCGAAGCTGCTTCTGCCCTGTGGTTCAGCACACGGCGGCCGAGATTTCAGCCTTCTGTCTTTTCTTTGTTCCAGGCAACGGTTGTTTCAGAAGGAGCTTACATGATGTCACACCAGGTTCTACACTTTGCTCTGGAAAAGCGAGGGAATTCTCCTCATCTCACACAAGGAAACTAACGCCTGGAGCTTTTTTTTTCATGAATAAAACAACAAGTTTCACAAAATGCGCAAGATTTATATTAGAATGAACAGTTTTCAGTTTAAGTGTATTTCACCGACATGTTGATTAAGGTTAAAGGTTAGGGTTACATTACCCACAATGCTCTATAATTACCTCTAGCTTCATCTCTACCTCGAGAGAGTGATGCAGCAGCGCTTTAATCTTTTACTCCGTCCAGATCGATACCAGCGTGTTGTCTAGCTTTACTTCTGACTGTTTAAAATGTTCCATAAACACATTTCTGCCTTTCAGGTGGAGCGGGAACGCGCTCGTCCGTGCTCCTGTTACAGGAAATGAATCAGCACTTTCTGACCAATCGGAATCCAGAACGAGAGTCTCTATTTCAAACAGGAAACGAAGAGGACCGGCTTGTTGTGTTCTTCCCTCCACACGAGCTTCATCTCGCTTCATTACGGTTTACTTCATTGTCTGTCTCCTGATTAATGGAGCCTCAAGCGCAATTACTCAGGAGCGAACGGCGCACACGAGTGATTGCGCTCCGGCGTCATTTCTCAAAATCTGCCGTTCGGTCGGGCGCGTTATTAATAAGAGTAGAGAAGACGGGTGCGGAGAGAAATGAAGAGGGAAGAGAAGAACGGCGGGTCGAGATCGGGCTACGTTTCAGACCCGTTGTCTCGGTTGTTCTCACTCATGTTTCAGGAATGTTTGGAGTATGAAGACGATTCGAGACGCGTAGTCTAGACCAGGCTTTATAGAGAACGAGAGCGTGACATGAAAATGTTCCTTCACGCAGAAATGAGAAGATGTTGGAATGTCAAGCCTGGACTCGCAGTACACTAACTTATTAACCAGTTAGCTAATAATGCTAAAATGAACACAACAAAGTAGCAGAGACTTATTGTTGCTGTGTTCTGATTGGTCAGTTGGTCAGAAGGTATAGAAACCACCATAAATGGACGTTTATGTAACATTAAAGGAAGGAGTCTCCAGTGCCGGTGCTTTTTAACCGCATTCTGAAGTCCCGTCTTCTCTCTTTTTCTCTGCCCTCTCTTACTCCTGACTCTTTCCTTTTTTGCCATCTCACTCTTTTCTCTCTGTCCACCACTCCTTCCTTATCTATTCCTTATGTCCCCTCTCTTCCTGTCACTATCCCTTCTTCATTCCTTTGCACTCATTATCTATCTTGTCCCCTCATTCTCTCTCTTACTCTCTTCGTTGCTCTCGTCCTCTTTATCTCTCTCCCTCCATCTCTCTCTCTTTTTGTCTCCTTCCTTCCTTTTTTCCTCATCCAGCCTCTCTCTCTCTCTCTCTCTCTCTCTCTCTCTCTCTCTCAATATTCCCCCATTTCCCTCCTATCTCTCAGTCTCTCCTCAGCGTTCCTGACTCTCGCGTGCTCCACCTTCCTACCTATATCCCTCTCACTCTCTCCACTCTTCCACTATGTCTCTTTAACTCTCCTTCTCATCTGCCTCTTTTTCCTCTCACTCTCCCCCTGTCTTCCTACAGGTCTCGCCATCATTAATCTCTCTCCTTATATATCCTTCTTTCACTTCCTCACTCATGTTCCTTCCCTTTTTCACCGGTTTGTCCTTGTCTGTCTTTCCTGTGTTCTCTCTCTCTTTCTCTCTATCTCTCTTTTCTCTCTCTCTCTCTCTCTCGCTCCTCCATCTATTCATCTATTTCCCTCCTTACATGTCTCTTTCTCATTTTCTCTCGTTCCTGTCTATTCCTCTCCCTTCCTCCCTGTTTTGCCTGCTTTTGTCTCGTTCCCTCACTCTCTCTCTCTCTCTCTTCCTTATGTCTCCCTCTATCTGTTTTATTTCCTATATCTCTATTTCCATATCTCTTCCTCTCACCCTCCGTCCTCATATGTGTCTCATTATCTCTCTCTCTCTTCTCTCTCTCTCTCTCTCTCTCTCTGTCTGTCTCTCGTCCTTCTTTTTCACTCTATTTTTTCCTCATTATATCTGTCACTTTCTCTACCTCTCTCTTTCCTCCTTCTATTCTATTCATGGCTCTTCCACTTCATCTGTCTCTACCCCCCCCCATGTGTCTTCCTCTCACTCTCTCTTCCTCTAAACCTCTCAACATTTCTTGTTCCCCCCCTTTTTTTCTCTCTCTCTCTCTCTCCTGGCACTTAGCCACACACACACTTGGCGGTTGTCGTCTCCAATTTGGAGTCCTGCTAAGACAAATCTGTTTGCTTTTTGGAGCAACTGATGGCTTTAAAATAAACGTGTAATAAGCGTGGCGTTCGGGTCAGAGTTAGAGGTGAAGTTAATAAGTCGGTGCAGTCAGGTGTAGAAGCGACAATGCAGAAAATTCTGGAGAATCTTCTCCACGGTGTTTTATCTCACCTGCACGAGCGCCAGCGTATCACTTTTATTCTCATTTTGTCACCTTCAGTATCACAGGGGTTTATATCCTCGCCGCTAAAAACCTGTTTCCCTCCAGCAGTCTGTCTCTCCCTCGCTTCGACAGCAGCAGGACTTATTACTCAGTAAAAAAAGAACATTAGCTATACAAATTCAGCTTTTATTATTTGTTCTTTAGACGTCTTTAAGATTTTAACCACGTACTTTTGTAGTCGAGAGCGTCTCTGATCAGACTGCCTGAAGTCAGACAGCCTGAAATCAGACTGCTCTGTGTCATAATAATATGCATATTAGCTCATTATACTCCAGCAATAACCAGCAGTTCCTACTTCTCAGTTGCTTTATAAATAATCATGATTTTTATTTTTTTTACTTTAATATCACCTAATCAGACAGGCATCAGACTTAAATCTGTTTAAATTTTATACATTTATACCCTAATACTTATATACACACGGGCCACACCTACTTCAATGAGACTGACAGCCACGTAGATCACTCTTTCAAGGCATAGAGGCCACGCCTCCTTCACTGTGACTGACACACACACAATATGGGCCTCCTTTAATCATAGAGGCTGCACCCTCTACAGTTGAACTAAAACACACAAAGGACACGCCTCCTTCACTGACATTGATAAACACAAAGGACACGCCTCCTTCAATGAAACTGATAAACACAAAGGACACGCCTCCTTCACTGAAATTGATAAACACAAAGGCCACGCCTCCTTCACTGACATTGATAAACACAAAGGACACGCCTCCTTCACTGAAATTGATAAACACAAAGGCCACGCCTCCTTGAATTAAATTGATAAACACAAAGGCCACGCCTCCTTGAATTAAATTGATAAACACAAAGGCCACGCCTCCTTCAATGAAATTGATAAACACAAAGGACACGCCTCCTTCACTGAAACTAATAAACACAAGGCCACGCCTCTTTTAATTTACACGATGTGCTAATTGTTGGAATTTGAGTGTGACGTGTGTGTAATAACCCAAAACGAGCGATCGAGTGAAACGTCACAATCTGTATTTTCAACAAAATTAAGAAATAATTTATGATAATTACATAACAACTAGAACACACATTACAGCAGTGTTGATTTTGTTTCTTAAAAACAAACCTGTTGCTATTTTTCTTCACAGACTGGAACAGGTGTTAGTGTTGTGTTGTTCAGAGAGGAAGAGAGAGAGAGAGAGAGAGAGAGAGAGAGGGAGAGAGAGAGAGAGAGAGAGAGAGAGAGAGAGAGAGAGAGAGAGAGAGAGAGAGAGAGAGAGAGAGAGAGAGAGAGAGAGATAGAGAGAGAGAGGGAGAGAGAGATAGAGAGAGAGAGAGAGAGAGAGAGAGAGAGAGAGAGAGAGAGAGAGAGAGAGAGAGAGAGAGAGAGAGAGAGAGAGAGAGAGAGAGAGAGAGAGAGAGAGAGAGAGATAGAGAGAGAGAGGAGATAGAGAGAGAGAGAGAGAGAGAGAGAGAGAGAGAGATAGAGAGAGATAGAGAGAGAGATAGAGAGTTAGAGAGATAGAGAGAGATAGAGAGAGAGAGAGAGAGAGAGAGAGAGAGAGAGAGAGAGAGAGAGAGAGAGAGAGAGATGAGAGAGAGAGAGAGAGAGAGGGAGAGAGAGAGAGAGAGAGAGAGAGAGAGAGAGAGAGAGAGGGAGAGAGAGAGAAGAGAGAGAGAGAGAGAGAGAGAGAGATAAGTAATTTAAAAAGAACAGCTGTGATTACACCGAAGGTCAGAAGGGAAGGTGGAATAGTGCTGTTTATTCCTGCGGCATGAGCGCTCAGATCAGAGAGCGTGAAATAAACTCTCGTCACTGCTATAAAGAACGACTGCTGCATGTATGCTGTTGCCCAAAACAGCCAGGAGCTACACACACACACACACACACACACACACGCACGCACGCACACACACACCAAAGCTAAAATATTCATGTAATGCAAATATATCAAAACAGGATTGGCCAAAAGTTACGCCAATATTTGAGTGGGGAAAGTTCCTGGTGTTCAGAGTCGGGTTACGCTCGTGTCGGTGTGCTTTCTGAGCTCTACTTTCGTATTATTAAAATCTCCTGTCTGTAGTTCGAGCCGCCGAGGTTGCCAGAGGCTTCTTGAGTAGAAGCAAACCGGGAGTTTTTCAGAATCGAATCCAATAAAGAGAAATATTATGCAAATTAGAATTTGCATATATTCGAGATATCTGTTGCAGTGTGATAACCCCTGATATATATCACAGTGTCACGGTACACACGACTGAGTTCCACTGAGACCACAACATTAGAGTGAATAGATTAGAATTAAGAACGTTTAACAAATCAGAGTTTAAGGAAAGTAAACTATCCTGACTCACTGCTCATCATGGAATGCTAAAAGCGTTCGGTTCAGTTTGGGAACTCCGAGCTGCAGCTCTGTGTGACGAGCGTACGCCGTCTCGGGTCTTGGGTCCCCTTCATCCAGAAGAAGATGTCTCTCAGAACAATTTGAATATTGCTCTCGTGACAGGTGTGAATAAATATCCCGATGAAGGGCCAGTCTCGGATTGTTCTCGTCCCCCCGCGGTGGCTGGAGTAAGAACAGTACTATTAATCTCAGTAAACAGACACGGCAGCCTCCAAACATCGTGATATAATTCATCAAATTTACCAGCTGTCTCTGTGGAAGCTCGCGAGTGAATCCGCCGTGTTTATGTTTATGAGTCAGCGTCAAAGTTTTTTCTTTTTTTTGCATTTTAGAGAAGCGCAGAGACTGACGATGGATTGAAGTCATAAACGAGGACGGATACGGATGTTCTGTCAGTCTCAAAGACATGAAAACACCATGTGAGACGTCCAGTTCCTGTCCTGTTCCTGTCCTCTTTTAACAAATATAACAATTCCTGAAAGAGACCCTAAAGAGCTATTATCATTTAACCCTCGCTCCAGATGTGTTTTATTCATGTTTTTTTATGAATATCAGAGAGTCAGGGTTAAGGAAAGGGTTTGTTTCATTTCAGGAGCCAAGAAATTTGTGGGGGTTTTTTTATGCTGGAGCTCAGAAACATTTTTAATGATCATTCAGGAAGCCAGGGATTTTTTTAAGACCTGAAAATCTGTACTTCCTGCACGCTGCTAATTGGAAACTTACTAATGGGAACATTTCCAGGATAGTTCCTGAACTGTTTATTGCAAATGTTCTTGAGTAAACCAGGAAGCGATGCCAGGTGGACGCATTCTCCAGGAAGTTGTTCAGGATACGTCCTAGCTTTGTTTTTTTGTTGTTCTTGTTGTTGTCTTTTTTAACTGTACTGGAGTAACAGCGAGTAGAACTCTTACTCAGTTGTGTATTTTTCTCCAACTCTTCTGTGCGCTTTTGATTATTTTTATTTCATCATTTCACACTGCAGAAAAAACTCTTCTTTTCTCTCTCTCTCTCTCTCTCTCTCTCTCTCTCTCTCTCTCTCTCTCTCTCTCTTTCTCTCTCACCGTCTTTATGAGGAGCAGAGCTGCACTGCACCAAGACACGTCATGAGAAATGGCCTGGTCCTTCTCAGCATGCTTCTCACTGCCCTACACAGGTCACAGCCCACGGAGAAAGTCATTTCTCCCTGTTGATTTTTTAAATGTTAATAAGCGTGAGTGTGTGTGTGTGTGTGTGTGTGTGTGTGTGTGTGTGTGTGTGTGTGTGTGTTCATGCAGTATTATCAGAATAATATGAGCACGTATGTGTGTAGAAGAACATGCATTTTGGGTCTCGTGGTGTTTACGTGTGTTTCCTTCAGCGAGAAGTCACACAGCTGACGCATTAGCTTTGCTCAAGCCCAATAAGCTTTGCAGCATAACTTATCACGCACGAATGCCACCTTCATTACAGAGAGAGAGAGAGAGAGAGAGAGAGAGAGAGGCAGAGAAAGAGAGAGAGGCAGAGAGAGAGAGAGAGAGAGAGGCAGAGAGAGAGAGAGAGAGGCAGAGAGAGAGAGAGAGAGAGAGAGAGAGAGAGAGAGAGGAGAGAGAGAGAGAGAGAGAGAGAGAGAGAGAGAGAGAGAGAGAGAGAGAGAGAGAGAGAGAGAGAGAGAGAGAGAGAGAGAGAGAGAGAGAGAGGCAGAGAGAGAGAGAGAGAGAGAGAGAGAGAGAGAGAGTGAGAGAGAGAGAGAGAGAGAGAGAGAGAGAGAGAGAGAGAGAGGCAGAGAGAGAGAGAGAGAGAGAGAGAGAGAGAGAGAGAGAGAGAGAGAGAGAGAGAGAGAGAGAGAGAGAGAGAGAGAGAGGTATTAGCTGCCCTCCCATTGACAGGCCAAATGAGCTGCACATCAGCCTGTGTGTGAGCACACTACGCCTGTCTGCATTGCACCATTACCCGAGGAATGTACACACACACACACACACACACACACACACACACACACACACACACACACACACACGTATGTGGACAGCTTCCCTGCTGTTAGTCCATTTATATTACATCAGACACTCTATCTCTACTCCTTTTTCCTTACACACACACTATAACACACTTCTTACATGCTATGGATATAATAACTCAGGCTTGTTTACGCCACCAATATTTACTCTATAATACAGATTATTTATTACTACAGTATTACTACCATCGCTGTAACTAGTCACGAGGACTCCGAGGTCCAGACCTCAGTTATTTTTACTTCTCATGTAACCCACAGCTGCCAAATTCAGTATGGAAACGACGACGTCCTGGTCCTGGTCCTGGTCCGAAGACAACAACAAGGGAACAGTATGTACATCCACCATCAAGAGTGTCCGACAGCATCATGGCCTGGAAGGCTGTCATGCAAAGACAGAAAAGCCCATGCAAATAGAAAGACTGAAGTTTGTAGGTGATCACCAGCGTTTAGGAAGGGAGCTCTCCGGACAGATGAAACAAAGCCTGAACAGCTTGGCCTTAATGATCAGTTCTATATATGGAAGACCCAAGGGTGAGGCTTTTAATCTGGAGAACACCGTCCCAGCTGTGGCAGCATCATGTTGTGGGGGAGTTTTACTGGAACAGGAACTTCAGGAAATAGATCAAATCCTGAGGAAGGAGGATTATCTAGAAATACTGAAGCAAAACCTCAAGACGTCAGGAAGAAAGTTCAAACTTGGTGGCTGATGGGTTTTGCAGCAGGACAATGATCTTAAGAAACCCTTCAAAGTTGTGATAAAAGTAGTACAAAACTTTACAACATACCAGAAATATATATATATATATATATATATACACACAGCTCGGGAAAAAGATGAAGAGACCACTACGAAATGATCAGTTTCTCTGGTTTTATTATTTATAGGTACGTGTTTGGGTAAAGTGAACAGTTTTGTCTTATTCTATAATCTACTGACAACATTTCTCCCAAATTCCAAATAAAAATATTGTCACTTAGAGCATTTATTTGCAGAAGAGGAGAAAAAAGATGCAGTGCTGTCCGACCTCGAATAATGCGAAGAAAATAACTTCATATTCACGTTTAAACAGCACAATACTACTGTTTTAGCTTAGGAAGAGTTCAGAAATCAATAGGAGTAACCCTGAATTTCACGCATCTTGGCATGTCCTCCACCTGCCTTTCACATTGGATGACTTATGCCTCTCTCGGCGCAAAAATGCAAGCAGCTCGGCTTTGTCTGGTGGCTTGTGACCATCCATCTTCGTCTTGCTCACATTCCAGAGGTTTTCAATGGGGTTCAGGTCTGGAGATTGGGCTGGCCATGACAGGTTTTTGATCTGGTGGTCCTCCATCCACACCTGCCATGTGTGGCATGGAGCATTGTCCTGCTGGAAGGATGGAAGCAACCTGACGCCCACCTTATTCCTCTGCCAGTAACGCCAGAATCGATCCCTTCTTTTCCTCACTCAAAACTTTCCTTTTCAACTGTTTTGGCACGCGAAATAGTTATATATTGATTCCAATTACGTTTGAGGTACTACTAGCACTGTCGTCGCCATCCAGCTGGTCCTACTGCAAGAGGATAATGATGACCACAGCGGTGGTTTTTATACCTTTACGCGTTAAATAAGATTTGGTTCAGGGGATCACCTAATCAGTACCTCATTCAGTAGAATGATGTGAGCTTGTGTTGGAATTCAACAGACACTGGAATGGAATGGCTGCCATACATCTGCAAAAAAAATTGCAGTAGTCTCTTAATTTTTTCCAAAACTATACATACAAAGTGTATGATGTATCTGCCTTATGACTACAAGCAGAAGTGCTGTTCTTAGGGGTGTGTGTGTGTGTGTGTGTGTGTGTGTGTGTGTGTGTGTGTGTTTATACAGGCATTTACCAGCTGTGTTTCTTGAAGGGGTTTGTTTGCTTTCCTTTGATTGAAGCTTCTACAAAAAAAAAAAAGAAAGAGGTGCCCAGGCTTGCATTAGACATAATTGGACCCTAATTTGTATCTAAATTCATTGTTACAAGGACTCCAGCACCTAATTAACAGCATATCCACTCTCGTCAAGTCATTAAGTAATCTGAATGCAAATCTGGACTTGTAATTGGGTGTGTGTGTGTGTGTGTGTGTGGGTGGGGGTGGAGATGTAAATGTACCACCTCTTGTCTTACACCTTTTCATAGTTGCTAACACGTTAATGAATGCACTTAGGCAGAGAGTTAGCTACTGTCAGTTAGCCAATAACAAAACATACAAACAGAGCGCAGGAAGGGAAAAGAATGTGTTTTGAATGTGAATAGAGTGTTATGGCAAAGCGTGAAGGCACCAGACATAACAAGATCATTTTTGTTGTTGTCGCCAACGCTGAGATTTTCCCTTGACTAAATCGAACCCTGTTTTTTTTTTTTTCAACCAGAAACTTATGTTTGTGAGTTTAATGGCTTTAAATAACAGAACATTAAAAGGTCCTAAACCTGAACCTTGTGGGACACCGTAATTACCGTTTTCAGTTATAGTGTGTGAAGTACGATCTAAACCAGGTGGGAACTTGCATATTGTTCCCAAACAGCTATGTTTTCACTTCTGTGGGTTACAATATCTTGATTAACTGTCAGAATATTTGGGTTAAGTGTATTTCCAATCCTCCAACATGACGTTAAATGAAATCGTGATTGGCTTGTGTCAAAATATTTCGTTTGTTCACAGTGCAGTCAGTTCTTAAAACAATTTGATAAATAGAATAGAAGTGTCCCTTTAAAGTCTTTCAAATTCATAAAACCACTTTAAAAGTTTTCGGCGTGACTATCCGGTGACACCGCCTAAGCTGAGACGTTGGACAGCGTGGCGTTTCTCTGGCACTTAAAGTCGGGTTATCGTCTGTCATTTAATTTTGAAGAGTATCTTAAAAAAAAAAAAAAAAAAAACTGAGAGCACTTGAAAGTTCTGGTGATGTTGGATGACACTTTACACAGGAGCTATAAACGTGTCAGTGTCTGTAAGACTGCAAAGAGTGTCGTCTTGAAATGAGTCATCAGTTTAACACATCTGAAAAGTACATAACAGTTATGTAGAGCATATATATATATATATATATATATATATGGGTGACAAATCAAATGGAAGAAAGAGATTGGTGTGGGGGTTGTGTATTTATTTTCGCTGACATGGACTGAGTCCATTTGCAAATCAATCCAAAGTTTAGATCTTTACGAAGAAACATTTCCAGCTTGGTAGGCGTGGTCTCATCCTGGTGACTCCATCTATAATCACTGAATCCGCTGAAGATGAAAATGATGCAAAGCATACACTCAAACCTTCACACTCACCAAATCTCAACCCAATTGAACACCTTCTGTACGGAAGATTTCAGAGATTTCCTTTCTTTTTTTTCTTTGTTCTCCACCACCAAAAAAAAAGTTCATCCCTCTGGAGACACTGAAGTTGCATTGAAGTTGTTCTGGTGGATTGTGAAGGCCTGACACATTACTAACATGCTTTATGTTGGGTTTTCCTTTCATTTGTCACCTGTCTGGAGATCGCACACTCTTTGAATTTACTTATTTGTCCTTTTTTGTCTTGAAAAGTTCTCTCGAGAATCCAAGCTAGCAAGTCCCTTAGATAAGTGAGCTACAGCTTGCAAAATTTTAAAGCATGGACTAATTAATCAACATATGTAACCATAATCATGAACAATTACGGTACAATCATGAACAATCAGCTGCCGTGCCAGAGACTTGAACAATCTGTGCCGAGGTGCATTCTGGAGACTCGCGGTGGCTCAACACATTTCCACGAATGGTGAAATAATTTTTTTTTTAATGAGTATTCTTAGCCGTGTACTGATTTCAAAGTGGAGTAGCACCCATTATGCTTAAGTGTGCTTAATTAGTAGCTCTCTATAAACCATCACTGACTTCAGTTTCCGTATTTTGTCTCGAAAACAGGAAAGAAACTTCCTTTGCATGCAAAACGTGATTTCTTCTCCTTCTTCTTTAAAAAAAAAAAAAAAAAAAAACTTTTCTCCCCGCCTTTTGCCCTTTCCAGACTGAAAGATCAATCTCATTTGAATTCCGGGCATTTATTTATTTAAAAACACTCGTCAAAAAGTGCTGGCTTTCTGTCAGGTTTGTAATTAAAACAATTTTACAGCAGGTTGCTTTTAACACGCCTGCGAAAAACGCAGGCGAGCGAGCGAACACTGCCGGGGTGACATTTACAAAGCGTAATGGAGAGAGATTTTTATCTGTTATATCTCAGCACTATGGCAAAATCTGAAGCCCAGCAAACAAACGTGAGGAGGAGGCCAAGGGCGTATTAATGCTATGATCCAGTTTCTTCCTCTGGCAGGCGTCGGTGAGGAAAGAAATTATCTGATGCATGAAAAATCTGCCGTTTCGATCTAACACACAATACGCCGTCTACTACGGCCAATGCGATGTAATGATCTGATGTGTAACATTTGTCTAAAATACAATATGTGCGAACAGCAAATGTACAGATAAGTCTATAGCATTCTTGCCGAGAATCGCTGTGAAAAAGAAAATTGTACTCAATACTAATTGGCCATTTAATACGGAGTTAAAATATCTGTTCCCTGAGGATCCATATGCATTTGTGCCAAAACAATTAGGATGCATTTCTCAGTGTTTGTTATTGATTAGAAATTGGAACAAGACATACAGCCTGTTTCTCCATCTGTCAAAAAGCTTCGGAATAAATGCATTCTTCACGCTGAGGATGGACGTTTTCTTATTTAACCGCAACTTTTCTTATTCAACATTCTTATTTGCCAAGGATTCGGTTTTGTTTATTTGTTAAAGAACAATGCAAACGTGTTATTCATTTACAATGACATTCAATAATTGTAAAGTTACTTCCTGTTTCCACTTAGTAGTCATACTCAGCTGATACTGGAGACTCCTTCCATCCATCCATCTTCTATACCGCTTACTCCTTTTCAGGGTCGTGGGGGAACCTGGAGTCTATCCCAGGGAGCATCGGGCACAAGGCGCATGGGGTACACCCTGGACAGGGTGCCAGTCCATCGCAGGGCGCAATCACACACACAGTCACTCATACACTACGGACACTTTAGACACGCCAATCGGCCTGAGACTCCTTCCATAAGTGTTAAATAAACATCTCCTTACACAACTTCACCATATCAATGATTACATTGGCTCAAGGCTAACTTCAGACTATACGGATATTTAACAGAAACGAAGACATTATATGTGTACATTAATTCCTGGGTACCTTAAAGTTTGGGAGGGCTTTTTTCCATGCAAGCTTTGCTTCACTAGTTTTAAAGGCTGAAGAGAACCAGATCTTAGTCTTGATAAACTAATCACGTTCTGTGGGAATATGAAAAAATGGCTCTGGCTTAGATTCAGACCTCCAATTCTCACCTGACACCTGTGAAGAGATGAAATTGATGACAATATCTCTGCTATTCCAGTCTGTTGCTTTATCTCTAACGGTGCAGTAGATTAAGATGGTGCTTTTTGGCAGGTAGGTAATTGGTCTCGTTATTGGTATCAAAGTAGAAAGCATGACCAATGTCGATTTGCCAGGTGTTGAGCAATGGGCTGGTCATCTAACACACTAGTTAGAACTTCACAGAAAGTTGGACAATCATGGAAAAACAGAGCGTCTCCTATAGTTTTGCAATGAGAAGGACAAGGGCGAGGCAAGACCAGTGGGGCAAGATCAAATCAAGTATAATGCCAACAGTGCACCAAGGCAGAGGCATGACTGAGTCCAAAACAAGACCACAGAGGGGTAAGACCAAGTAAAGACTAAAACCAACAAAGGTCAGAACCAAGTCAAGTCTAAAAAGAATGATCGGCAAGATTGAATCAAGACTAAGATCAAAGGGGGCAAGACAGAGACCAAATGAGGCAAGCCTGAATCAAGACTAAGATCAAAGGGGGCAAGACAGAGACCAAATGAGGCAAGCCTGAATCAAGACTAAGATCAAAGGGGGCAAGACAGAGACCAAATGAGGCAAGCCTGAATCAAGACTAAGATCAAAGGGGGCAAGACAGAGACCAAATGAGGCAAACCTGAATCAAGACTAAGATCAAAGGGGGCAAGACAGAGACCAAATGAGGCAAGCCTGAATCAAGACTAAGATCAAAGGGGGCAAGACAGAGACCAAATGAGGCAAATCTGAATCAAGACTAGGATCACATGGGGCAAGACCAAGACCAGGTCAAGACCTGATCTGAGCAGAATCTATGTATAAATAATACCCCATGTATTCTAAACCTGACCTAGTGGCCAAGCACACTTCCTCTACAAGATAATAAGAAATGTCCATGGTACTTTTCATTAGGCTTCCTTATTTCTCTTTCTTGCTTACCTTCCTTGCAACAGAAAGTGCATCAAATGAGACATCAAATAAGACATTACATGAGCTGCTGTTACTCACTTATTGATGGTCCGTCGTAAAGCTGCATTTCTCGAACATGCGTCATTGCGTAATTTAGTTCTACCCATTCCTCTCTCAGTGTTTGTGAGTACCATTGGCTGTACCAACAATAGACGTCACTTTGAAAGTGAAAGCGAAGAAAAAGCAAAAAGCCGGAAGTATGGAATTGTCTGCTGCGTTTAGAAAAGAACTCCTGCCTTACAGCTTAAAACAGTCAATAGCACGTAAAGGGAAAAGACTGATGGCCAACCTTTCAGCCTACCTAAGATCCTTCTCTATCAAAGTCTCTTTGATAAAAGTGTGCGTAAAGCTAGCGTAAAGCTGGAGTGAATATTGAAGCACCACAGATAATCATAATGATCATATCATAATTGTCCTTAATAATCATAAATGACTGGAAAAAGACCATCTTGTGGAACTTTGGAAAAACTGGCGGACCATTTCACCCAACCCATGTACTAACCCCTAGAGCTTGTTGCGAAATTAACGAAGAATTTTTTTTTTTTTAAAGGTGCCATTTTTGAATTACCATTCCACCAAAACCATTTGTACAATTTTAACATCCTTCAAGATGGATTGATGGAGTTTTTTGCTCTGCTGTGATGATCAGGGAATATATCTGTGGTTCTCCACTTATATACAGGAGGTAATGTATAAATGTGGTTCTCCCGCATTGCTCTTAATGAACTGATATGTAGATTACAATACACAAAATTTTTTGTGTGTGTGTTCAAATTCTCGTCATAGGCGCAAAGGCATAGAATCAGGAGGAACACCAGGGACGACCCTGATCTCCAGTGCAGGAAAACCTGCTGAACGTTAACCCCTTTGAAGTTCCAGCGTATTATTTTGAGTGCTCACCTTAAAGCATGTTATTTAGTCAGGTTAAATGATTAACGAACTATTCATTCATTACTACAGTGAGACTGAATGAAGAGGCGTGTGTAGTTGGAAGTGCGAGGAACGAAAAGTAGTGAATTATACGGTGTATGAAAGATGGGAGGAATGACGGGGTACACATTTTCTAAACATTATTTTGTGCTTGTGTGTGTGATTGCATGCATGTATATGTGTATTTATGTGTGGGCTTTTTTTTTCTTTTCTTTTTTTTTTTTAAAAATAGCAGAAGTGCAGCTCCACCAAGTGGCTGTGCTCTACATAGACATTAACAGAATGCTTCAGATTAAAATACACAAATCACATTCCCAAAACTGCTATTAAGGCCAGAGAGGTGCTTTAGTTACATTATTGCCTTGGCTGTTATCCAGAGCTCCATCCGTAACCATGTTTCATTTTTTTAATCATGTTTGCTTTTGAAGAAAAAAAAAAAAGCAAAACCCACAGGGTTGGGAATCCTAGCCTGCACTCTCAGGTCTCCACTCTCAGGTCTCCATTCTCCTCACAGATCCTAGACATAAACAGTGCAACCATGATGAAGTGCCATATTGAAGGTTTTCATCCTGAGCCTCTCAATTCACTTCATAACAGACGATCAATCGATATCTCGCTTACATCCATCTCTCGGAGTTCGATCCTAGTGCAAGCTGCTGCTCACAAAAACAAAAACATTTTTCTCTTTGTTTGCTTGTTTTGTAAAAAAAAAAAAAAAAAAGATCAGTTGCTTTAGCAATGGTGCCTAGTAACAAGAATGGATCTTTAATGTATTTCCAAATCGTTATCTTTAATAGTAGTGATGTAGTACTCAAGAACTCATTCATGGTCTTGGGTGAAGTTGAGCTCAATTTGGACTCAATCGGAAGCATTAGTGAATTGAGGTTTTCTAAGCCAGCTCGTGTTCATTTAGTTGATCATTTGAGTCAGATTCACGGTCTTGAACTTGAATTTTTATGGTCTTGGTCTTGACTCTTCCTCCCATTGGTATTAACTTGGTCTTGACTCTCTTTTGGCCTTACCCGAGTCTTGCATCACCCTCCTTTGGTTTTATTCTTGTGTCAGTTTTGGTTTTGGTCTTCACTCACTCTTGCCACTGGTGGTCTAGGCCTTCAATCATTTACACCCTTTATTATTCTTGATCCTGACACTACCTTGGGTTTAATTCAATCTTGTCTTTTTCGTGGTCTTTTTTTCTTGACCTGATCTTCCACCCATGTTGGTATTGGTCTTGGTCTTGACATGGTCTTGCACATCATTGGCCTTATGCATGATCCTGTCTAGACCCTGTTGGTCTTGACTCTGTCTTGCATTACTATTTGTTTTGACTCGGTCTTGGACTTGTTGGTCTTGACAAATTTTTGACCTTTGTCTAACCTGATCTCACCTCTTTCTGGTCCTTTTTTGACACATCCCCCCCCCTCCCCGAATCCCCAACTGCTCTGGAATAGCCCTTGTTTGTCTTGGTGGTCTTGTTTGTCTTCATCTTTACTCAGTTTTGTTCTTGATTCAGTCTTGCCCCTGTTGTTCTTACGCATAACTCGGTTATGCCTTTGACTTAGTCTTGCCTCACTATTTGTCCTGGTTTGCCTCTTTCTTCCCGTACTGTTGGTCTTGATGCCCTCCTTTCCCCCACATTCATTTTAGTATTGACCCAGCCTTGTACTACTGCTGCTCCCGACTTGTTCCTTTCCTTCATCGGTTTTGGTTTTGACTCAGACTCGACTGGTTGATCTCCACTCTGCCTCGCCTCAGTTGGTCTTGAAATCAGCACAAATTTTTAGCCATTGTAGCAACCCACCTTGCTGAAAATGCAGAACATTATAAACATCCGTTTGGTCCTGAAAATGTACTTGCTTCAAAATCTTAAGGGAAATAAAGAAAATAAGGAAAATAAAAATAATAAAGATGAGGCATTGTGTTGCAGCTGTGTGTTTTCCCGTGGCGGAATCTAGCACAACGGGACAATAAGCACTAATATACATTCCATTAAAAGGCATATACAGAATACTTAATTCAACAAGCTGCAGCAATATGTCTGTCCTTGACTCTACAGTGAACACAGAAGGGAAATATTTTCTATTCCCCACTGCATCATATGAGGCTTGAGACATCCCAGCTTTAAAAAACAACAACAAAATTAATTCGAATGGTTTCCAATACAAATACCATTACAAACCATCAGCTAATGATTAAAACCATTACCAATATTGGTCCTTAATAGAATCCACTAGACATACTACGCCACCAATAGATGGCAACAAGTTACCAGTAGAGACTCATCACAGGGACCATTACAGTTTCCATTAAAACCAATAAAACTCCTATTATAACCATAACAAAAGAAGAACAAATCTCATTCTTTTTTTTCCTGTCTAACATCTGTATAAGTATGTCTCTGCATTGTCTTAACAGTTGCGAAGTTTTGATAACAGTGTGTCCTTTCATGTTGTTCAAATCGCATGATTCGGCTCAAGAGAGAGTTCGACGTGTCTCTGAGAAGCGGCAAAAAATCAATCGGGGAAACTTGTCAGTTTCAGCTAAAAAGGACTGACAAATACGGCGCCCTCCATTGGCACCTTTGGTAAATTTGAGAAAAGTAGGCTGTGAAAAAAAAGATTCTTTATTGTTTAACCGTTTGATCTTTTGTTCAAATCATTCACAATAATACTCTGCTGTCATGGATAGCAGACAATTACAAACGCAACACAGGTTGTATTTATCACAGCCTTCTTTGCTCATATTTACCAAGGGTGCCAATATTAGTAGAGGGCGATGTAGTTTAGCAGCAGGTACAAGTGTTTTTTCTGCAGTTGTTGTTAGTTGTTGTTGTTGTTGTTTTTGCTTTTGAATATGGAGATGTGTTTGGAAAGGTTTATTTCGACCAATTTAAAGTAAATATGTTATGCTGGGTCGTGTTACCTCACGTCTTCCTCATCGTCTGAAATGCCACTAACACTCCCGAGCATTTCATACCGTGAAATTGTCGATGATAACAAAAACAATGAAGCGAACGGGATAAACACTGCTCAATTATTCACGAAATGTGCTATAAAAAGAGAAAATATCGTGACTCGGATCCCATTTGAATCATTTGGCGCATTTAAAGTGGAATAGCTTTAGCGCTAATCAGTGATCCATGGGGCTGTAAATGCTGGGAATCGAAGAGATGAGTGCCAAAGTTAAGATTAGCGAAATCTCAGGGATGTTAGCTTCCCACCAATACACGGACAAAGCATTTGCTCCATTACAGCAGTAATTGTGTTTAATAGTGTGTAATAAAACTGCATTTTAGTGCTTTAATTGAGATTAGAGCGGCATGGGAATATAGAACTACCCTGGATGTTGATTAGCTTAATTCTCATATTTCATATTCATCATAAAAAAAAAAAACAAGAAGCAAATTGGCTAGGAATGGTAAGCAGTCCACCTCAGCTATCTTCTCTCTTTGAACGTAGGACAGAAATAAAAGTATAACGGTAAAAATTACAGCGCAATAATCTCAATATAGCTACAATCTCTCTATGAGACGGGAAGTAGAAGAGAAAAACAAAAACAAACAAAAAACCATGGTCAGCTGTTTGGAGATAAATGAGGAGAAAACATCTAATCCAATAATGGCCTTTTATTAGAGTTTTGCTATATTAGAATTGTTTATGTGTTATTTAGGCTACAAAGCAATTTCAGCTCATTTAACCAGCATGGAAACGGGCCTTAATTAGATTAGGCTTGCGGAACTTTTATTTCGTTTTTTTTTTTTGTCGTTGTTGTTGTTGTTTTTTTAACAAAGCCTATTTTAAAAGTGGATATGCTTGGAAAAGCAGTTTGTACACTTTCCTTCAATAAACATTTCGAGTAAAACTCCTCCAATGTACGGCGCAGTTGTCGCAAGACTGTTTAAAACGATTACACCGCTCATAAGTGAAAGAAAAAAGATCCGCGTAGTAAACTACAGCGGCATCTATAAGAACTATACGGAAATGATTTATGGTCGTCTCCGTCTCCGTATCGTCACTTCAAATCCTTCTCCGTTTCAGCAAACCGATTTTAGGTCAGAAGAACATTTCCCGTCTAATGGACATGCTAGTTTTCTGGATGTTTCGAGGCGACGTTTCGGTTTAATTAGGAACGCTTCCCGAGCAGCGTTCCGGGAACGTTATGAAACAGATGCTACGTTCAGACGGGGTTGTGTTTCCGCTAAGATGTTTATGTAACATTTATGGAAGGAGTCTCCGGTGGCAGCTGGTATAATGTGAACGATCCACAGCATTAAATGTAACTATGAATACTAAAAATATGATCTGTCATTCCTTAATAAATTCAATAAAAGTTGTATAAAACGCTTTGAGGCAGTAACAGTGACTCCACTTTATCACAGCAGTCCTTTAGATGGGAAATGTCACCTCAGCTATACGAGGAGCTGATTTTTAAACAAAGCGTTACTTCCTGTACCTTGCTCTATTTCAGACTCGCAGGAACAGCTTGCGCTGTCAATATTACAGGAAAAGGCTGAGAGGATGACAACTTCTCCACAAAGGAAAATTTCTTCTACAGTCACGTTCAAAAACAATATGGTGGAGCTCGGCGAGTTCTGTGTAGCCTGAAAGACTTCGACAGAGGAAAGTGGAAATATATATATATATATAGGTTTTTAATAAATAGGAAAGTTTTTGGATTTTTCCATCTTCAGAAGTCAGCAGAGTTCATCAGCTGGCACTCAATCGCTGTCCTCTTCTGAATCTCCGTCCAAACTTGTCTCAGAAAAACACGAAGCACTTCTCCAAGAAGCCATTTTCCCCAACTCACAAAGCAACAGAAGAAACCAATTCTCCTCCAGTCCAATGCTTTCAGAAAATACACCAAACTTTATCAAGTGTGAAGTTTTTCCATCTTCCAGAAAGCCAAAAAAAAGTGGAATACTGGGACCCAACAGGCGCGGGAGGGAGGGAGATGGATTAGTTTTGCATGGCACTGAAATGAGAGTCTTGTTTCTCATGTCAGTCGTTTTATTTTCTCCCTCGGCAGCCTCCGCACGCCTCAGCCTGTCCGAACAGAACTCTCTCGCTCTCTCTCCTGCCAGGCTGAGAAATGTGGCGTCATTCACAAATCCATAAAAATCTTCATTTCGGAGGTCAGTGTCTTTTGATGTACGGAAGCTCGGTGCTGCCATGCATGAAATAAAATAAAAAATCCCATCAATATCACGTTATTATGAGAGAGAAGAACAAAACACATCACTTTATGTTGCCAAATATTGTGTTACAAGATGTGGAAATTCAGGACAGCATGTTAAATGTCCAGGCTGGGGAGGTTGTTACGGAAAATGCTGTCTTGATTCTGTTAAATACTTTGGCTCAGTGTGGAGTTGAGCTGGGAAGCAGGAACCGCGTTTGGCCGCACAGGAACCCTTCATGCACATCAATCATAATTACGCACTATTTCCTCAGCAGTGCAATAACTGGCGAAATTACGCAGCATTTCTTGTATCAACGTGATGCAGTGGTACATGTTCTGTCAGGAAAGAATTACAGCAAAGCGAGATCTCCGTCACCGCCATGTAAGAGAAATACTTTAGTTTAAAAATGTCCATGTTTACACTGTGTTGCATAAGTATTCACCCCCATTGAACTTTCCCGCATTTTATAGTGTTACAACTTGGAATTAATTGGGTTTATTTGCCTTGAATCGACATAACGAAGAGTCAGGGCAAATCAACATGGCTTGAAAAATTTGTTACAAATACAAAGGGTACAAATTGCAGAGTTAAAATATCTTGAATATGGGCAAATTGATCGAATTTTACATTGTTTTTTTTACTATAAATGAAATAGAAAATGACTCAGACTATTTGTAGATGCTTTTTCACATTTCACGCTTTCGATTTTCTTCAGTCTGTGAGCAGATAGTTTTGCGTCGTTCTAGAAATAAACGCTTAACATTAGAAACGTAATTAATCTGGACATTAACCAAGACTATTTCAAGATTGACGTTAGTACACGATGTCTAGAAATAGGTTTTTAATAAACATATACAGTGCTGTGAACTGTGCATTAGCTTACCTATAGTACACACCTACCTAGAAGAGCGTAAACATTTGGATTTGGCCGGAGAGAATAGAGGAGAAGAGACTTCCTGGAGCAAGTGCATGGAAACTCGTTTCCTTCATACGCAATCTTCACCACCGGGACTTGGTGACAAAGGACAACTGCACATTCTGTTCCTTGTAATACTATAGACATGGAGACATGCATTTCATTAAAAAATAATACTTACATAACAGACCCAAAGTCAGAGAGATACTGCAGTAATACATATATTGCCCCACTTCTCCTTACAAAACTAATCCCATCCCGGTAGGGCTTTGAGGGCTTATTTAAATTAATCCAAAACTAACAGATTCCCACGACATTATATTCAGAGAGATATTAGGAGCAAGTGAGAAAAAAAGGGTTTTTTATTTTTTTTCCCCCGCCCTCATTTCATGTGCGAAATTATTCGAATTTAAATCATTCAGACATTTAAATCATTGTTAATTCTGATCGATTAGCCTACTTCTAATTAAAAGCACACACCCTCGCTGCATGATCTGACTCGTACTGCTAAAATACGAACAACCCCACTTTGCGTTTTTGCATTTTAGCCCTATTCTCTTCTCTATCCACTGCGCATTTAGAAAGAATTCATGCCTTAAAAGCAGTAATGATGCTCAGATCATGAGCTGTAGCAGATGAGAAAGCTGCGTCGTGTTGATAAGCTTTAGCAGACGCTTTAGTCTCGCTACAGCTGCTATCTGCTAGGAAACATGCTGAGGAAACAAACTGCTGCATCCACACGAGGACCTGCACCGGGTTTTATATATGAAGCTAGTGGAATGGATAGTACGCATAGATACGGATAGAGGTTTCTACACTGATATATAGTCTATATCAGAAGTGCAGTAGGGTGCTATATAGAAGGTTCATCCAACATGTGTTGTGTATGAAATAAATAAATAAAGACAAGAAATGAAAGATAATATATCGGTTTACCTTGTAACGATCCAACAACAAGCAAAAGCAGAAGAACGGGATATTCTTCAAGTATATTTCATGAGCTGGATGTTCTCCATAGCTACGGGCAGTTCAGGTCTCAGAGGAACTCGTGGAAAAATACAAACGAAACTGAAACTTGTGCTAGATATACATAGTGGAAGTGTGTCTAAAGTATAACCTAGGTTGAAAGCATAGATTATAGACGAGTTTGAATGTAAAATAAAAGTCGGCATTAATTTGAAACGGTGAACGTTCATCCATCTTCTACCGCTTACTCCTTTTCAGGGTCGTGGGGGAACCTGGAGTCTATCCCAGGGAGCATCGGGCACAAGGCGGGGTTACACCCTGGACAGGGTGTCAGTCCATCGCAGACGGTAAACGTGATTCTTTTAATAAAAAAATTTAAAAATCTGTTAGCATTCAACGTACAATAGACATTTTACTGTCATAATTTTGTGAGAACGTGACATTTTGAGGACCGTTAATAAAGTCTTCAACCAGCGAAAACAGGTTTCTGTAAATTTAATACCTGCCCTTCAGTCCCATTAAACATGCAATCGCCGTTCCCAAAAGTGACTTTCAGGCCGCCGTAATGACTTCACTGTTCTCTGGGAATCATGAGTGTCATGGCTAATCAGCGTCGGGACATTCAGTGAATCTGAAACAGCTTGAAAGTCTTGAAATAATGGCTTTGCCCCCATGTAGAGGTCAGTATATATTAAATAGGGTGCCAATAGATATAATAACCAAAGTGTCCTTTTGATCAAATCTTGTTTAAGACAATTGTGTCTTTTTCAGAAGATTCACCTGACAGGTGAATAGAGGAACAATTAGCTATTGCTGATTTTTGGTTTTGTTTTTGTTTGGGGGGTCTGGGGGGGGTCTGGGGGCTTTGGATGAAAGCATGGCCTTCATCTCATAACTATATAGAGTTGAGTATTAAAAAATGAATATAAAATATATAAAATTGTAATAATATAAAGGTCGGCTGCACTGTTGTCATAACGGCGGTTGCTACTGAAACTGCAGTAATTGAAATGTCAGAGCTCTACAATGCAAAAATGCTATTTCATACACGGCCTACAGAGAATCCTCCAGGCATAACGCCTGAGAAGAAGAAACGAGGGCCTCTCTCTCTCTCTCTCTCTCTCTCTCTCTCTCTCTCTCGGCTTGTTGTTTCATCGTAGTCGTCCTCTTTGTTGTTTGCTCACTCAGAAAGAGCTCTGACTTTACGGCACAGAAGAAAATTCCCTCGGGCCAAAGAAATGGAAAAGGAAAAAGGAGAGAGATCAGATCTTCCTCTTCTTTAATAACAGCTGAAAGCAGGAAGAGACGGTTGGCTTGAGAAGAGACACTAAGTGAAAACTTATTAAAAAAGAAAAAAAAATAACTGATGGAGGCTAACCAGAGCTTCCCAACATGCACAGCACGACATCGGATAGATCCAGCTTGACCCTAACGTTTAAACCCTCGACAGGACTCTGGGATTGACTCGTCAGGCCCGCTGAGCGCCGCACGTCCGTCATCACCGCGCTGAGACGTTTAATCTGTTTCACTCGATGTTCCGCAAAGCCGAGAGAACACGCTGCGCTTTCCCTACCATTTCACACATTAGAGCTGAGACCAAGCAGATCTGCGTGCCTTCTGTGACGAGAATCAACAACAGAGCGCCAGAGAGGAACATAACCACGCTAAAAACTCTCAGAATTTCTAATCGAGGACAGAGAAATGCATTCCAGCGCTGCTAACCAACAGGACTCTAGATGCCTTCAGATGTCCATCAGTAGAGTGATTCTCTACATGTCGATGTCTTATTGGATGTTAAGAACCCTTAATTATCTAAGAGTGTGTGTATTAACTGAATAAGTGTGTGGTACAAACTCCAAACTGTGTTGTTCTGAATATCTAGAACCCACCAGGATTCAACATTTAGCTGTTGGTAATTGGTACACGGTTAGAAAAGAGGGTTCTCTAAGAGCTTTGTAATGGTTCTCCAAGGGTACCAATTGGTGAGTCCATCCAGGATTTTGCGATTGCAGAAACGAACGCAAAATCAAGCAAACGCTCAATATTCTAAAAAAAAACTTGCAGGTTTTTTTTTTTTTTTTTTCAAAAATAACCGCCGATTTGGGCCAAGAGGCGTCGTCACGTGACGTCATCACAACACACATTCAACCTTAGACTTCTTCGCTTCACGTGCATCGAACACGAGTACAGCGAAACGGTCGCATTTATTAACAAGCATCATCGAGCATTTTTGGCGATCAACGATCACAAAAAAAAAATCACTCTGCAAAATCCTGTATTGACTGATTAGTTACTATAAATGCCTGAAAGGACCTAAAACGCTACATGACGTTTCCTGTTTGGAGTTAGAAGGCAAAGTTAGATTTTGTACTTTTCTCCCAACTTAATTCCAAATTCTGAACCACATTATACTCACTCAGGAATATAATCTGAATTTATAATCTCAAAATAGTTCAGAAAATAAACCAAACAACAACAACAACAACAGCTAAACAACTCGACCTGGCTCGGCGTTTAATAATGCGTTGTTGAGTTGAGGTCAATTTCGTATCGGGGTTCCCATGACTGATGAAATAAAAACCATTCTGGATTTTGGACACTGATGTACCTCCCAAAGCCACAAAATACACTCCAGACTGTTCCGAACAGTGAGTAAGAACATGTTTCACACAGCGCGCTATTACTCCACCCTGGACACATTTACCACATGGTGTTACTCGACACGCCGCAAACAGGATGAATGACAGGTGAAATATTGCGGACAGTCTCGTGCCACGTTATCAGGCACAGACGAACAGCTGCTGTCCGAACTTTAGCAGCTAACCGTAAATATCTGCCAGGTGACAGATCTATAGAGGCACACAGGTTCAACAGTGTTTTTAGCAGAAAGGGTCGTTTCAGTCTGGACACTGTGGGGATGAATCGTCTTTATGTCACTAGAAACAAGAGCGATTAATAGGACGACCTGCAGATTTGAATAGGCGCGCTGTCCGATAACTCAGACGCGTTACCGTTCGAAAACAAACCCCAAAACAGCTCATAAAACAAGACCCAGTGGGAACCCTCAGCTCGACTCGGCTCCGCTCAGGTAGAACGGTTTTCATTTTATTGTTACTGAAATTATTTATGACTTATTGACGAGTCAATAGGGACGTGTAAAAGCTAAACTCCAGTTGTCAGTTATTGACGTCTTGTAGAAGGAGAAGGGCATTTTCGTTTTGTTATGAATCGGTAATCATGCATTCAGAAGAGATGAAATGAAACTGAAAAATTTTTTTTCAACAAAAGCTTTTCTATTCAAAGTCCTTCAGAAAATAGAGCAAGCTGAGTTCATAATTGGCATTAGAAGGATTTTCGACAGTACGTCAGACCCTGGGGTTTAATAGCACAATCTTCTAACCTTCATCCAAGGAATAATTTACAATCCTGGATGGCATGGCTGGAGTTTCCTAGTTATAAGGACATGACAAGCAGCGCTGGTCAATAACGTGCACGTGTACGTGTTGCCGTTCAAAACCTCACCCAATGGGAATCTTCAGCCGGATCAATCAGCGGGAACGCATTTCGTTTTTATTATTTTTGAAATTATTCATGACTTACTGATGCGTCAGTGGGGCGGGGGGAAAGGTTCAATTCCAGCTGTCGGTTATTGATGTCTCACAGAAGGAGAAGAGATTTTTTTTAATGAATCAGTAATCATGGATTCAGTCGAATCGAGAGTTTCGGATATCTACAGGGAATACTGCTGGGTTCATAGGATTCTCTGTATGTGGGGTTTTTGTTAACACAATGTCCGAAACTTATCAAGGACCAGAGCCTGCCTTTAAAATATTACAGGAGTCGTATTGTGAGATTTAAGTCCAAAAGTTCTATCAACATTCACACAAAGAAAAGTTGGTGGTATTCCGAGGCGGGTTACGGAGCCCAGAAAATGATTACGTGGATTTTCTGAGCTCCACATTCAGATCAGGGTCACTCCATCTCGAGTGGACCAATGCTCTGCTGTTTCACCCAAAATAAATCGAAGTGATTATTTCTATGTATTGGCCATGTAATGTAAAAATTGCACTTTCGAGCCCCAATAAAATAAAAACATTAATAAGACAAGTCTCAAACCTGGAATGTTCTGCGAGCACACTACACTTACCCAGGTACCCCCTAAAAAATGAAGACTTGACCCCTTCAATATTATAAATTCACCCTAAAAGTAGAACTATGAGCAATCTGGAGCACTACACTTGGACTTAAGTTCTAAGTCTAAGGAACACTCATGTGCAGAACGTGTACCATGTAATGAGCTCTAGAGATCCGTTTTTGTTCCAAGGAGCTAGGACCGTCCTGAGCCGAGATATTGAGGTTTCCGTAAACAGCTGTATAGCCTAAATGTGTTGTCTGTCATGACGTAAAGATGGCCGTCATAGTTAAACCGTGTCAATTTTTTTTTTTATACAAAAATGTAAAAACTGGAGTGTTTGCAATGCCAGTACATGGAGGTAAATCATTTTAAACGGTCAAGCAAACATCTTTGCAATTACTGCGGCGCTTGAGATCGAACGGCGCGTTATTAAAACACGGCTCTGAGAAACTAACTAACTAACTAAAATTGGCTTTTGATTTCAGTCAGCAAATCCCAGATAAGCTACGTCTAAGCTGGAGAACTTCCCCCGGCGAGGCTAAACCTTTTCTTTTCCGCATTCTGAGGACATCGTCCATGTTTTAACGGAGACTCACACAAAACCCTGATTAACGACCGTGCTGCGATTCTCGCCAACACAACGGCTCGGAAAATACAAAAATCAGACCGAATGTGAAGCCTCCGCTCGCTCGGTTTGAAGTATTTTCATTTTAGAGTCATTGAAAGTATTGATGACGTTCTGACGAGTCAGTAGAGACGTCTAAACACTATATCAAAACCGTCAGCTATTGACATTTTGCAAAAAAGAGGAGCGATGTTTCATGAATCAGTAATCACACGGTTTAAGAGATTTTAGCGCAGGAGTGTCGGGGAAATATTGACAAAAATGGTTGTACTTTGGCCCTTTTTTTTTTTTTTTTTTTACATAAATATTGAGATATTTTAAATGGGCTAGTCAGAGAGTTAGTGATAAACAACGAACTAGCAGGGGAGATGGTGCTTGTCACCATGGGAACGACAGTGCAAGGCGGGAATCTGAGAAAACAATACACACTTTTTACGAAAAAGTTTTTGTGAAAAAGTTCTCACAAACTTCTACCCTATTCATCCGCTCTTCTAATTTCATACCGATATAACTGACACCTGAGAAAGGTTCCCAGATTGATTGATTTATTTATTTTTTTACGTATTGGTTTGGAAACACAATTTCAAGTCAATTATGACGGTTTTACACAAATTTGGATGAAAAATCATTGCTCTAACCTTAAAAACATGGCCTCTGAAGTACATTTAAAGTGATTGCTTTATTTCAGGATGACAGCATGCCCAGACAAAGCACTTCATTCTGTAACTATTTGATTAACTACTTTTTTTTTTTATATATATATATATATATATCTACTATTTTTTGTTGTTGTTGTTTTTTTAAACTCAGATCTAAAACCTATGATTGGAGTCTGAGCATCAGACAGTGGTAAGTGGACAAGGCCAGCCAGCTGAGGTCTGAACAGTCCGGTACAATGGGTGGGCAAAATGGTAGTGTTGGACGAAAACAGCTTCGGAAAACACTAGTGACTCATTTCCCATTAGCCGTGTCTGTTGTTCTCCTTCAGCACAAACAGTACTACTGTTTTTCCGAGGCTAAAAGTTCTCATGACTCAATATCACAGTTGAGGAGGTGACAGCAGTAGAGGACTCTCACAATACGAGAAAAACACATCTGAGCTGCTTTTTTTTTTTTCTCCTATCAGTAATCGGGAATGTAATCAAACTGCAAGTAGTAATTATTCATCTGTAGTGGATGACGGTTTTTTTGAGTAACTTACCCAACTCTGGTTATAGCAATGCCATGGCACTGATAACATGGCTATTTAGAGTATAATATCTTCTCTGTAAAAGTCCTCTTTTTTTTTAGGACTAAAGAGACACAAGACAGCATTGGAGGTAACATCAGACGAGCTATTACCTCAGTAGTCGTAACTTCAGTCAGCTAGGTAACAGCTGTTGGCTTATCAAATGAACCATTTAGTAAAATTGTTTGTATAGGGTTATGTTATTTTTGCTTATGGAGACCGTATGGATGTGTAATGTAGTCTTATGAACACCGCTACAAAAAGTTCTTCTAGTAGAATTTCAAGTAGAGTGAATATACGGCAGATTTGCTACGTTCATGCTACAATTTATCATGGTAGTGCTGAGGCAAGTGCAGAAAAAATTGTGTGTGTGTGTGTGTGTGTACGTGACTATGATGCATAATAACCTGACTATTATATTCAACTTAGCTTTGATTGTTTCAAATAGGGCCTGAAATTGGAACACTTGGATTGGGCGAGGAGCTCGTTTCAGAGACTTTATACTTGGTGTTGTAGTTGATGCTGAGGTGTTATTTTTTGTTTTGTTTTTAATAAAGATGCAGTAATTGATGTGTGTGTTAGTGAGTGTGTATGCCAGGCACGGAGCGAGGCTGTCTCCGTTGTCAAAAAAGGGAGTTAACGTCCGTTTGGAGGATGAGTGTGTCTGAGAGAGAGGAGGGGGGGATGCTGGAGGTGGTGTTGAGGAGGGAGGGTGGAGGGTGGAGAAGAGGGGGTGGGGGTGATCAGTGAGAGAGGAGACTGCTAAAATGGCAGCGGTGGTGTGGAGATGAAAATTGATTTATTGCTGCGGTGATGAGGAGCGGCATGCCTGACGCTCTGGGGAAGTGGACTGCAGCAACATAAAACAGTGCTTTTGATAGTAATTGCTGTGGGGGTCTCGCTAGACCCGCTAACATCACGCCACGCTGAAATTTATGCATCCCAGACGCAGAAAACCAGTCTAATTTTTTTTTTTTGCCTCTGTCAAGTCAATTGGGGATCTGTGCTAGGGAGCATGTAGCAGGCCGCAACAAGCCGACGAGCTTGTTGTGAATTCTGCAGGAAAAAAATAAATCATCTGAATCTCTGCATCTTTTTGTGATTTACAGATGAGCCTATTGAATTCTCACAATTTTACACAGTCTTTTTCCTTCACAAGAGTGCCAGTCCATCTTGGGTGTAACATCCTAAAGTTTTCCCATCCAGGCCGTAGATTATAGATCCAGCACAACCCTGACCAGGATAAAGTGGTCAATAATGAAGTGAGTGAACTTTTTACACCAAGAGTGTATACCTGCCTTGTGCCCAAAAGCTCCAGATAAAGCGCCACTGACCCATCACCATCACTGGCCCATCACCATCACTGACCCATCACCATCACTGGCCCATCACCATCACTGATCCATCACCATCACTGACCCATCACCATCACTGACCCATCACCATCACTGACCCATCACCATCACTGGCCCATCACCATCACTGATCCATCACCATCACTGACCCATCACCATCACTGACCCATCACCATCACTGACCCATCACCATCACTGGCCCATCACCATCACTGACCCATCACCATCACTGGCCCATCACCATCACTGACCCATCACCATCACTGGCCCATCACCATCACTGACCCATCACCATCACTGGCCCATCACCATCACTGACCCATCACCATCACTGACCCATCACCATCACTGGCCCATCACCATCACTGACCCATCACCATCACTGACCCATCACCATCACTGGCCCATCACCATCACTGATCCATCACCATCACTGACCCATCACCATCACTGGCCCATCACCATCACTGATCCATCACCATCACTGGCCCATCACCATCACTGACCCATCACCATCACTGACCCATCACCATCACTGGCCCATCACATCACTGATCCATCACCATCACTGACCCATCACCATCACTGGCCCATCACCATCACTGACCCATCACCATCACTGATCCATCACCATCACTGGCCCATCACCATCACTGACCCATCACCATCACTGACCCATCACCATCACTGACCCATCACATCACTGTCCCATCACCATCACTGACCCACCACCATCACTGCCCCATCACCATCACTGCCCCATCACCATCACTGACCCATCACCATCACTGGCCCATCACCATCACTGACCCATCACCATCACTGGCCCATCACCATCACTGATCCATCACCATCACTGATCCATCACCATCACTGACCCATCACCATCACTGATCCATCACCATCACTGGCCCATCACCATCACTGACCCATCACATCACTGACCCATCACCATCACTGGCCCATCACCATCACTGATCCATCACCATCACTGACCCATCACCATCACTGGCCCATCACCATCACTGACCCATCACCATCACTGATCCATCACCATCACTGACCCATCACCATCACTGGCCCATCACCATCACTGACCCATCACCATCACTGGCCCATCACCATCACTGATCCATCACCATCACTGACCCATCACCATCACTGACCCATCACCATCACTGGCCCATCACCATCACTGACCCATCACCATCACTGACCCATCACCATCACTGACCCATCACCATCACTGGCCCATCACCATCACTGATCCATCACCATCACTGACCCATCACCATCACTGACCCATCACCATCACTGGCCCATCACCATCACTGACCCATCACCATCACTGGCCCATCACCATCACTGATCCATCACCATCACTGGCCCATCACCATCACTGACCCATCACCATCACTGACCCATCACCATCACTGACCCATCACCATCACTGGCCCATCACCATCACTGAAGATAAAGTCCTGAGCCTGGTGAATTTTCCAGAAAATTTCCCAAATCTTTAAGATGCATTTAGACATTCTAGAGATCTTCACAACTTCGCCATAAATGTTCACTGATGGTCATTTGAACCTTTTGTGTAAAGTCTCCACACTTTTTTTTTTGGGGAAATATATAAGAAGTATATCATGTCCAAACCACTCCAACGTTTTAAACATCATCATCCGGATCTTTTTTACTCCATTAAGTGTTGCTCCTCTCAATCCAACATGGCTGACGGTGACGGACGCTGCACACGTCAGGTCAGTCAGTCAGACTGTAAAACACATTAGCCTCTATTTTTATGTCAGAAGACATGAAAATAACGAAAAAAGAATAAAAACCTGACTGTAAACTACGGCCAGAGGTCATTGTGTCTGGGAGAACCCATTGGAACGGTGGTTCTACACTGGAGGCATGGTGATAAACTATAACGCATTTGATAAGGACTTCATTAGTAAGTGTAGTGTACAGTGTGTTAGACCATTGTCTTAAAACTCCGGAAATGTCTGCTGGTGTTGCTGAAGTGATTTAAGAGTTATTTTATGGGGCGATGTTTCTGACTCCAGAGTAAATTACAGAGTGCGCACTGTAGCCGTGCAGGACAGCAGTCGATATCACTGATTCAGCTGTGGCGTCTGTCCAGAAAGTCAGAAACAGACACACACACACACACACACACACACACACACGTACACATCGTATATATTATATTATATTATAGAATATAAAATTATACACTAGACATTTCCAAACAGCAGTAGGATTGTTCTTTGCCAGATTTTTACCTTTAAATAGATTTGTATAATGGGACGCAGAGCTGTTCTGGGCTGTTTTATAATTTCTTCACATAAATAAATAGTCAAATAGAATTGAATAGAGTAGAAAGAAAACCCGATAAATAAATAAAATGTCAAATGGAATTAAATAGAAAGAAAAGAATATTTGTAAAAAAACAAAAAAAACAAAACAAAAACAAAACAACTGCTAAACACAAATTTATTAATTAATTAATCTACAATAGAAATAAATAGAAAGAAAATTATATATATATATATATAAAATGTACTAAATAAACACAAATAAATATATATTAAATATGATTTAAATAATATATAATGTAAACATTATAATTTCTGATGAATAAATCAACAATTTGTGTTTTTTGAAAGTTTAATAAACATTTTATTTAATACACACACACACACACACACACACACACACACACACACACACACACACACACATATATATATATATATATATATATATATATATATATATATATATATATATATATATATATTCTGACCACTGCTTTAAGTGAATGCCTTTTCAATGTGCATAATATTTGCATATCGAAAAAAAAAAAAAAATTAAATCCACATATTTATGATTCGAGTCACCTGAATATCAATGTGGGTTATTTATGGCAGAATTTATTTTGACATATAAATAAATTCAGCTCAATGGACGGTTTAATTAGTCCATTTTCACTACTCGTTGCAGAAACATGTCAGATGTGCAAGCAAAAGTGATTTCAGTTCAATCAAACCTCATAGTTGGTCCCTGGTCGTTTATCATGAGGATGCTTGGCCTTAAAACTCATTCGGAGAATCGAGTGTGTGAGATATTAGCTTTAGAAATATTGTCGATTATTGTGACTCAGTGTGGAGAATCGCCGGAAACGCTCGTTTGGTGAAGAGAAACCTTGAGCGTTGTCGGTAAAAGGAATGGAAACAAGCCGGGGGATTTGGGAATGCATTAATGCGGGTCTTCAAGTCTGAAATAAAATCAAATCAGATTGAGAATGTGCAGCAGCGACGCTGGTCTGATTCCCGGTGAGCACTTTCATCTCGCACCATTCCTGGCTCAGATCTAATCTTCCTGTAGAAGCTCTGGATAACGGAGATTACACCAAAAATAACAGCCAATTAGCACTTGTTGTACCACATGTTTACCTCCAAGATTTGTTTTATAATAAAACTGTGTTTATTTCTTCGGTTTGAACTTCTGTCATCGACACCTTTGTCTATTTTCACTTTGGTTGCGTACTTGCTGAGAGTGGTGCATTCGCTTCCCTCTCTACCCAAAACAGAGTAATGCAGCGGCGCTTTAATCCTTTACACTATCCAGCTCCGGGAGTCAATTTTTGTTCATTTTGAAATGTTCTTTCATATGGAAAATATTTCTCTTCGTGAGACTGTGGTAGGCCGCTCCACTGGAGTGGAGCAGGAGACTTTATTTTATCAATAATGCTAACATGAACATCAGGACCAAGCGTTTGATTGCTCAAACCAATCCATTGTAAGCATCGGATATGTTCCACTAGCATGCTAAACTCATCACGCTCAAATCTCGATTGATTTAATTGCCTCAAATAACAACAAGGAAGAAAAGAAACCAGCTCATATTTTGTCTCGTTTTCTGATTGTTTACCCACTTCGCCTTAGTTTATGCACTGGGAACTTCGCAGCATGCAATCTTCTTCTTGTAGTCGTGGAAATTATCTTACCCTTTTAACAGCGTCACCTGCTGGACTGGAGCATTGGTACACAACTAGCAGAAAGGTGCTTTCGTCTTCGCACAACCTTCACAGAGACGTTTAGACTTTAGACGGTATCCGGTGTTCCTCACAAGAGAACGAGTGACCCATTGAGTCCTTGAGAGGTTCTTTCCTCGCCTCTGGCTAAATCTTAATCTATAGTCGGATTTCTGATAAGCCGCTTGCTCACCGGTGGCAAACACCGGTTGGTCACCCCGAGTTGTCGGAGGCACGTTTGACCACTCGATGTACAATCGATCGGCGGATGTGTAATTAATAGAACGTGAGGCTGCTGAGAAATGCCTTATTAAACCAAACTTCATTTCAGTGTGTAGAACCTAATGAAAATTTACAGCAGCAGGACTCAGCACTAGGAAGCAAATCGATTTCCATTTGTAAATGTTAAACACGCTCGAAATTTATGACTTACAGCCTTCTGAAAGCAGAGTCCTATTGACTTCTGTATTCTGATTGGTCAAGAAGGTTAAAAAAAAAAAATTTTCTTTATGGAGATATTTATTGAACATGGAGTTACTGTTACCACGCTGAAGCTGAATATTTTATTTCTCTTATACCACAGCAGTTTGCCAACATCCATAAATCCATCCATCCATCTTCAACCGCTTAACTCCTTTTCATGGTCGCGGGGGAACCTGGAGCCTATCCCAGGGAGCATCGGGCACAAAGTTTGCCAACAATTATGTTTCATTAAACTTATTAAAGAATGACACGTCATATTTTCTATCCGTTTATTGTTACATTTAACACTGTGGAACGTCTGAGAAACTAGCTCCTGTTCTCGATGATGTCATAGCAGCTATAAACTGTTCTTCCTTCATCAGGCGGTCTTTTTTCTCTCTTTTTTGATGTTAATAAGACGCAGCTTGTCGTGTTAAGGAGAAACCGCAAAGCGTAAACCTCTTGTCTTTTTAAAAAAAAATATATATATATACTAACAAGCAAACAATGTCAAAACGAACAAACAAAACAATGTTCAGAACATGCCATGAAGCACAAACAAACCAAACAAAGAACCAGCAGGACTCAAATACGAACACTAATCAAAAGGCTAACACAGAGCATGTGGGTGTAATCAGAAGAGCAATAGCATGTGACAGGGTCATGTGATTTGGATGCAGTCTGTGCTGTGAGGCTGATGGGAAATGAAGTCCAAAGCGGCCATGTTGAGAAACCTCTGTGGTGAAAAGTTACAGCTTTATCTCTGACTGTTAGAAAGTGCTGACACTGTAGACTCCTTGCATAAATGTTCAATAAACGTCTCTCTTTACTTCAAGAAAACCTCTCCGTGTTTCCGTAGAGACGATAACGTATTTGAACGAGGGCATCCGAGCAGAACGTATTAGCTCGAGCACGAGCTAAATCGTCTTCCTCGAGCTGTTCTTGAATTGTGAATATGTTTGTCCTTTGTTCTCTTTGTTTTGATCAGATTTTTTTTTAAAAAGAAAGAAGAAAGAAAGAAAGAAAAAGAAGTTGTGTAAAGCGCGCCGAGCGAGGCAGAGCTGGAGGAGAAAATGTCCACAGTTGCCAAGCAACAGCAGTCCTAACGAACTAGGCGGTGACAGTGCAGCGGCTGAGTTAATACGAACGTGCAACGAGATGAACTTCCATTATGCCCATCTGGCAAAGGGTCTTTTGCGAAGCTTGTTCATTTCTTCGTAACCCTCCGCCCACGTCGCATCTCACAAAACCACGAACGAGGACACAAATGTTCTCAGTTCTGACTTGATCACGGTCATGAGACAAGTGCTTCAAATTCTTGAGCAACAGTGTGATGTTTAATGTTCTGGATGGCTTTTGCACTGCGTCATGATGTCTGCGCATCATTAGTTTCACTCCTCCACCCCACCCGTCCTGTCTTTAGATTAATGTCTCCATCTAGTGCCAGCTCCTCGGAGCAGCCCTCAGAGGCCTTCAGGGAACCGGGATGAAGTGCAGAGCTCAGGTTTACATCCCTACTGTAAACCCCGCCCCTTTTTTTTCTTTTCTTTCTTTCTTTGTTAAATCAGACGCAACAGGAAGCTGCACTTTTCAAAACAGATAAAGGGCATGTGTGACATGAACATGACATATTTACAGAAAAAAACTGAGCGAGAAATCTGGGATTTATATTCACACTACCTCTTAAGTGTCCTTCTCTGGCCTTTTCACGCTCAGGTCAGACGCTAGAGCCGCTTGCAAATTCAGGTCTCGTGGTCGACAGCTCATCGTCTCTCCCTAAAGGCGACTTGATCTCTACTGACATTTTCAGTGGCTTATCTCCGCACTTTACCTTCACCGCAGCCAGGAGCCCAGCTTAATTATACATTTACTTCAACTCACTTTGGACCTGGAGTTTGTTGAAACTTGGATAACGCAAGAGAAGTGACTCTTTTTGAGAAACATACCTCAGGTATTTAGAAAAGAACTTGAGACCAATGTTTAGAAAGAGATCGACTCTTTAATGAAAAACAAAATCAGTAAAAGAGAGACTTCCTGTCTGATTATGATCCCTATAAGAGCAGCTATGGATGACTCAAATGACTTCCATAAAAACAGGCCATCTCTTTCTGAAGCTGCTGTACTTCACTACCACTTATAATGATTTACTGCTCACCTATATCTTATTAGTCTTAGACGTGCATTGTAAAGCCATGTGCGAATATGAAAGTGCCGATTCCGACGCAGCGACATCGTTCCGCAGGAGTCACGTCGCGGGGCGGTTAATCTATTTTGCTGGGAAATTGATCGACGAGGGCATTTTTGGTAAGTGCCCTTTTTAATGTCCTCCATTAGGGTGGATCAGGGAGATATGTCTTTATCTGGCGGCTCCGGAGAGACAGACTCGATGCCGATGACCTTGAGGAGACAGGAACACGTCACTCGTTCGAGTCGTCTCCCCAGAGGCCTCGGATCTCCGGAGCTGCCTCGCTCTGACACGCCAATGAGTATTGATCTGAGGGAGCGACTCAGCTTAATGATGCAGAATTATAACTGAACCAGCTGTCCTTTTTCCTGTGTAGCATCTACTAACGTATGCTAACGCTACACCGGGGCATGTTCACACATCCTGCTAGGCCACGTGGGCGCCAGAGCTGATGCTACTGAACACTTTGCAGAAGTAGACGTAGAGGTAATTAAAGATAATAATGCTGTGACTGTGCTCTATGGCATATTTTAATAACTCTTAGGTCAATGTGCATCGCTGAGCGCTAATTTCTCATCAAATACAGCAATTATTCAGCGCTAATTTCACTTATCAGTATGGTTTCATGCATGAGAACGAAAATCATTTCTTCTTATTATTATTATTTATTTTATTTTTTATTATTTAAACCAGAGACAGAACTAAACAAAACAAAGACCGTGAAGTCCAACTTAGCATTCATCAAGATTCTATTTTTAAGGATTAAGTATTGGGTTTTGATTATAGTAACTAAGTAATTACACACTAAATAAATAAATAAATAATCTTACCTTAACATTTATTGTCAATATGACCTGTACACCACCGAAAACAACTACAATGGGCACATGAGCATCAGAACTGGACCATGGAGCAATGGAAGAAGGTGGCCTGGTCTGACGAATCACGTTTTCTTTTACGTCATGTGGAGGCCGGGTGTGTGCGTCGTTTACCTGGGGAAGAAATGGCACCAGGATGCACTATGGGAAGAAGGCGAGTTGGCGGAGGCAATGTGACGCTCTGGGGAACTTAATGCTGGGAAACCTTGGGTCCTGGCATTCACGTGGATGTTACTTTGACACGTACGTCCTACCTAAACATTGCTGCAGACCACTTTCACCCCAACAGGACTTGAAAATGATCTGCTGCTAACGTCTTGGTGCCATATACCAAAGTCGCCTTCAGAGGTCGTGTGGAGGCCACGCCTCGACGTGTCATAGCTGTTTTGGTGGCACAAGGAGAGGAAGACCTACGCAATATTAGGCAGGTGGTTTTAATGTCATGACTGATCGGTGTATATCTGTATAAAATAAATTGATATATATTCTATAAATTCTGTAAATTGCTATAATAAATACAAGTTGATGGGAAGCAATATTGAACCCTGTGCTACATTGTGAAAAGGTGATCTACAATTCTTCAGGACATTCAATAGGAGTATTTGTAATCAGCGGCTGTCTCGGTTAGAAATGATGATACATGGGTTACATCCAATCATTACTCCACAAATCCTGCTGTCCACTGATGAAATATGAAGAGGGTGATGTGCGCATTAAACTCAGCCTTCAATTTCCAAATCATTACATAATGAGCTGCAGTGGGCACTGAGGATGACAAGCACGGCTTATTGTTATTGATCTGCCGAGTGTGTGTGTGAGGGGTGGTTTGTGATCCATCAGAATTTCAAACCCTTTCATCTAATGTACCTGCGGGGGCAATTATCAAAAACAAGCCCACTTTCATCCAGCGCAGTCAGCTGCAACCTGTAAAGGGTGGGAGTGATGGGAATGAAGGACGGAGTGATGAGAAAGATGGATGTAGGAATGAGAAGGAAGGATGGAGAGATGGGAAGGATGGAGGAAGTGATGGGAAGGATGGAGCATTAGGAAAGTATAAAGCGATGGGAAGGATGGATGAAGTGATGAGAAAGATGGATGGGGCAGAGAGAAGGATGTTTGGAGCGATGGGAAGGATGGATGGATGTAGTGATAAAAAGAATGGATGGAGTGATAAAGATTGATTGAGCAATGAGAAGTATGAATGGAGAGATAGGAAAGAGGGAGAGAATAACGACATGGGATGGGAAGGATGGAGGAAGGTCCAGCCAAAAATAATAACGAGCCATAATTCGTACACCATACCGACACCGCTGACATCCCAGTTTAGGCCACACCCACTGCGGGTTTAAATCTGAATACAGATACAGACGGTGGCGCACATTTTCATCCACTTCCCAAAATCTCACTATGTTTCCCCCTTTAAATACACGATGTAGTCCTTAATCCAGTCTAGTTTAGTTTTTCTATCTCCAAACTCCACAGAGAGACGACAGCGGATTCATACGGTTCGGGATAAGTCCACCAAAAAGGATTAAACGGGAAAATTGGGACTCTTGCTATAAATACTGCACTCTCAGAATACTCAAGTGTGCTAACTGTAGAAGAAGCTAGCAGCGTAAAGGCCACAAAGAGCAGGAGGGACGTGTCTGTGCTGCTAATTGTCTCATTTTCCTCTCATGTCTCATGGTCAGGATGATAAATGAGTGGCACGGGGTTCATGGGGTTTTGCACAAGCAGAGCAAGGGATTATCCTGCCTTCTGGGAAAAGGAAAAGAAGCAGGATGCTGGACGGGTGGAAAAAGAGAGAAAAGGCTAACGATGTCTCAGTCAGCGCTGCCAGTCACAAAGACGGACACCCGCTTAATGTCTGAGTCGGCGAGGAATGCAGAAAAAGATGGTAGAGCTCAAAGCTTATTGATGCAAGGATTAGCATTTTCAGTTCCCTTCAGGGTGGAGGTGTAATGATAGCACGTGGCACGGACATGAGCTAAAGCCGGTCATCTTATTAAACTGGATTGTGCTGCATCGAGTTAAAAAAAACAAACTACCTCTCGATCTAACAAGCTCTACATTTACAGAAGGAGATATCTGAGATCATTTACATGTTTTTCCCTTTTTCAGTATTACATATTATATATATACATACACAGTCATGTCCATAAGTATTTGGACAGCAGTACAATTTTCGTAATGTCCAGAACCAATCACCAAATGCTGAGTTTCCTTCTCTCAGATGCTTTCCCAGGTCTTTACTGTAGATGCCTGCGGCTGTTGCTTGTTTGTGGGTGTTTCTGCCTTCAGTTATGTCTTCAGTAAGTGAAAATCATGCTCCATATGGCGCCCATGCCATAACACTTCCTCCACCATGTCTGACAGATGATGTGGCTTACAATCCCTTCCTTTCCATCTCCATGCTCTTCTCTTCCCATGAATCTAGTACAAGTTCATCTGGCATCAGAACTGGTCAGGCTTTGTTAGATTTTTATTTCTTTTTTTTTCTTTTTTTAGCAAAGTCTAATCTGTCCATTCTGTTCTCGAGTGTTACCGGTGGCTTGCATGTCTTGACGCAAACCATCGGTGTTTATATTCATCATGAATGTCGTGCACCTTATAGTATCAAGTATCGTGATGTGATAGTTTTATCCATCTCATCCAACCCTAGTTTACAAGACAAAGGAAAGAATTTTGCGCCAATGACGCTAGCGCAGTCGTGAGGTTGTGTAGCGTATCCTCGAAAGACTCATCAGCGTGGAGTGAGAGTGCAGCAAGAATTGCAGCTCCTTCAGCGTGAGGACAGAAGGACAAGAAGATCAAAAAGACGGAGCACAAAGGGTCAAGAGCATAATCAGTCCTGAAGAAGGAGCATGTAATGGGAAAGGAACATGTTGCGCACACACACACACACACACACACACACGGTGCTTTGCTAATTCAGAAGCTATGGCTTTGATTATAGTATCATAACAACGCACTCAGTGTCTCTTATCTTACTGGGGCATATATATTACTGTACATTTCACTCATAAACGCACCCAAAGTGTCTTTTTATTTTCTAAAAATGTATCAGAGCAGATAAAATGGCAGGTGAGTCATCCTCGTGCTTTACAGCCGCACTTCACAGATTGAGGTCGCAGTTTCATGCTGACAAACACGGATCGTAATCTCATAACGATAATGGAAGTGAACAGGATGGTGGGATAGAGCGCTTAGTGGAGGGGTGAGAGTGTGTGTGTGTGTGTGTGTGTGTGTGTGTGGGTTCTCACACCAAGCCACAAGTTAAAACCCCAAACGAAAGGAGTTGAAGTCGAAGCTGTGTCCTTCAGGAACTCGTCTCTGCTCATAAACACAGCACACATTTCCACAATCTCGGATTTCAAGAGCAGACTCTGTAATGTTTTATTATTTTATTAATGACTTTGTAGGATTTTAAATGAATTGAAAATGACAGGAATATCATGTTAGGCATAGACAGAAAGGCAAGAACGGATTAGAGAAGGAATCTGAACTCTAGTGCAGGGTCACGTTACGTTATCTGGCAGGCGATGCTAACATTCGTATTATTCTTTTCGCAGTTCGGATCTTGGATCTTGTAATTTGTCTTTTGTGAAATCAACACAGCTTTCAAAGAGTTGTGCTCTTGGTTGATGATGCCCATTTCCATATATAATAGGTTTAGTGTGTAGTACACACATCAGGTTTGGGGAAATCCTGCAGCTGTTCGTTTGTAATATCCGGAGAACTTGGTATTTGGGCAGTTTTATTGATGAAAAATGACAGAATCTCGAGCAGCAGCTAAACGCTCTAGCAGCTCCGATCTAATTTATAGAAAGCCGACCGTGTTTCCTCGCTCTACCCTCAGCACCGCTTTATCAAACACAGCTAACAATGTGTAACACTTAACCACACAACCGAACACAATTCTTCAGCTTCCGGTTTCTTCCAAAAATGATTTATTTTTAAAGTGAAAGATAGTCACATAATCTACTTAGGAGTCGGAACTTTCCGTTATTCGTAATCCTTCCCTCGTACCGATTCCTGCAGTCGATCCTGTTATTGCGTATTCCTGACAAAAGCCAAACATCCAAGGTTGTCTCGTCAAAACGATTCATAAAACCCGTCAGAACTTCAGATATATATATATATAAATATATTTTCTTTAGCCACAGCAGATGGTGAGAAAGTGCAAATCAGGACAAGTCGAGGAGACAGAAATCCTTGAAGTTTTACAACCCAGCATCCATCATTTTAACATAGCAAATACGGCCGAGAGCACCAAATACCGGGATGGAGAATTTACGGGGCTGTGGGGAAAATGTTTGGAATCCATTGAGAGAATTAGAGAACTCACTTTGGGTCCTCGAGCGGCAACGAGCTGGGTCAGGTCAGGTCAGGTCAGGTCGACTCGGGTTGAGTCAGGTTATCTCTAGCCCTCCAAACCACCCTCGTTTCCAAACGATGTCACACACACTGATGAGCCTAAACCACAGTCATCGTGATTGGTGTCATGAACTGCGTCACAAATAGAAAACTATTTTTACTAACCTAGAAAATTCGGGCTACAGCGTTTAATCACATGGTGCTATACTGCCCCCACTGTTTACATTAGTTATTACATCACATAGATGTTACACGCAAATACAAAACTCCAAATGACTGTGTGTCTGTACCTTTAACCCCTAGCTACAATGCCGTACCAAGTAGGTACAGGATTTCACAGAGTCTTTCACAGTGAGGTTTGCTGGTAAATGCGACCTTTTAGCTGTACTTATGTTCGAGGGCTTCGGCTGAACGCGTCTCGACCCAAATCTGCGGAAAATCTGCGGTCATTTTGTAAAAATCGCACACTCTTCTGAATACCGTGTCGTTTCCTTCGATTTGGTGTTGAAAGGGACTGAAAGAGTCTTGAGAATGTCAAAATATTTGTAGTTTTCCGGCTGAAAACGTTCATTCTTCACATTAGTATTCCTCATCTCCCTCAGTACTCCGGCTTTCTTTCTCTTCCTTAACCTTGTGTTGGAAATCGCACCGCTCAAGCTCTGCTCCAGAACTTTCACCATAATCTCAAAGCCGTGATAAGGTGTTTCCTGTAAATAAGCGTGAGCATCTCTAATGGCTGGCTTTATGAGCGTCCCTTCTCCATTCCCTTCCTCCCTTAAAGAGCGATCGGCTTTGAGAGATCGAAACGATAATGCTGGGGAATATAAATGGGGGCTTGGAGAAATCTCATTTAAAGTCGCAAAGGGGGAACCGTAGCCGTGTAAACAAAATTCTATTTCACATTGTTAAAAGGTAATTTGTCTCCATCACAGCAGGCAGGGCTTTCATAAATAAAACAGTGGATCTTTCAGGTGTGCGCTCTGTTTATCCACTAGTCCTCGCTTCTCTTTTTATTTATTTTTCTTTTCTTCTCCTTTTTTTTTTTAATTTCTGCTCTTCAGAGTTCTGAGGCAGAGTACGTGAAAAACAGCTAAAGGGCTTCTGGGAGTACTGGACTGAATTAAAATCTCATCTATTAACCCCTACATGCTAGCAAGACAAGGCTGAGGGAAAACAGCGAGATGTGACGCGTATGAATTTCGTGACCTTATTATAGAGTTCAGAAACAAGTTCTCTTTGTAGACACCAAGGATTTTTGGAGGCTCATCAGGACTGTAAAAAGACTGTAAGCTGACAGGAGAAAGAGTCACAACTACAGCCATTTCCTTAAACCAAGACGGGACAAAAGATTGTCATTTTGGAGATGTTTTTGATCAAATTTAGCCAACATTGGTACAGCATTTGGTACATTAGTGCTCCTTGAGCAACAGTACTAGTTGAGAGAGAGAGCGAGAGAGAGAGAGAGAGAGAGAGAGAAGGATAAGAAGTCATAAAGAAAGACATCCACCATGACAGAACATCTTATCCTCTGAAGTGTGTGTGAGTCATTGTTATAATCACAATGTCGTCTCCGGCCGGACGCTACTCTGATTTAACGTACGCATTCAGAGTTAATGTCGCATCCGTACGTGTCTCTGTAGACAATCGGAGCTCCGGGATTGTCACGCTAAATCAAGTCAGGTGTCTACATGCAAAACCAATTATGAAGATTTACGCCGATTACGTCGAGCCGGCGAGGACGACGCGAGAACACGGCGAGGTTTTATCGTCCAGATTCGGTACGACCGAGGAATAAGACGCGTGCGGCTCGGCGTTCATCGCTAATCATCATTTTATGACTTGATTTCCCTGCCAGTGGCATTAAACTCCATTTAAGTTCGACAGCAGCTTTTTCAGTCCATTGTTTTGTTTTGTTTTGTTTTTTAATGCAAAGGCAACAGGAAACTATGTGACGGATTCACGTGTGTACTAAATGACCTTTCACCTTTACGTCATGTCCACCATTTTTGTTTGCTTTCACAACACGAACATAAAAAAAACAACAACATCCTTTTCAGATTCTTTGACTTTGAAAAAGATCACATTTTTTTGGAAAAAAAAATATTATTTTAGCATTTTGGGAAAGGCAAAACATATAAGAAACGAAGAGTGTACGTGTAACTAAGTGTTAGCGTGGACCGAGACGATGTCAAAACAATCTGAAGCCTAATCAGAGCATTTTTTTCACAGAGATTTGTTTGTGATAGTTGCGGCCAAAAACCGTTTGATGTTTAAAAAAAGAAGAAAAAAAAATTCTGCAGAAAACTACGTGATTTGGTTGAAATCGCAATCGCACGGAAATGTCCGGCACGCTCTTTCGCGGTGATCTTTCCGCTGTACTCGTGTTGGACGCACGTGAGTCGAAGCTTCGTCAGAATGCGCCTTGTTATTGCGTCACATGACATATCTTGGCCCAAATCTGTGGAAAATCGACGGAAAATTTAGAAAAACCGCGAGCTCCTCCGAACATTGCGCCGTTCGCTGGATTTTGTGTTCATTTCCGCGATCACGAAATCATGCAGGGACTGTGTAATGAAGAGTCAGTCCAATTATCCGTCTAATAAATACCGAATTCTGGCGAACAGCCAAAAAAAGGTCAATATATTTTATTGAAATGACATGAAAAAGTTTTTCTTTGATCTTTGTTCCATTTGCGTAAAACGCTAAACGCCATTCTCTGGTTATAGAAGGTGTGAGATTTCGATAGAAAGGTATTGTTCCAGAATTAAAGTTAAAAGTGAAAACGTTTCCATTGAGTCTTTATGATATTAGCATCGCTTGTGATAAACAGCAGCATAAAGCCTACAGTGCTAGCTTTATCTCCGAAATGCAGTAGCGGCTTCGGCTGCCATTTTTATCCATCCAGGATGTCACTGCACAAACAGAGATAAAAAATAAAATAAAATTTAAAGAGAATGAACGACAGATTAAAGATGAAATGTGAGCCGATTTCAAAAGTAACTTAGAACTGATTGTTTCCCCCCCTCCCTTTTTTCCCCATGGCCAAGAGCTCCTCTTATCTCCAAAATAAAGGCGCCCCGATGCAGACTCACTCAGGCGCACCTCAGAGAGCCGCCAATCACGCTAACTTTCCACGTTCGGTTGGATTTCTGCAGCCGTCAATCCGAGTTTCCGTGTGGAAGTGCGCGAACGTTCTCTACAGGATTAAACTCCGCAGTAAAATTGGCTGCTTGGCTCGAAATGAGCTGGAATGATGTAGGTCTGTAGAAAAGGAGGAAGAGAGATAGAGAGAGAATTACATCTCCAGCTCAATGGGATGGCAGCAAACTTTGGGGGAATTATTTATTGTGGGATAATTAAATGCACTGCGAAGCTTTAAATCAGCTAAATAAATTGCTTTTCTCAATTATTCCCACTCCATTTTACATCCTCCTGCAAATCGCTTTACTTACACGTGACTTCATCTTTAGTATTTCGGCGTTTTTTTTTTTCCCCCCTCTTGGGATTTCACCGAGAGAAAGGAAAAAACATCAACCTAAGCAACACAAAAAAAAAAACAAAAAAAAACAAAACAAGGAACGCATTAGGCGTATGAAATACCTCGTAGGGGAAAGCAGAACTTCGGAGAGGTGCGGGAGTTTCTCAGAACACACGAGTCATGATGTGACTGAACTCACCAAGCTCGGCCACGATCGATCACAGTGTCTAGGTCAGCAATGAAAACTTAAAGCTACAGCTTGACCTCTGGCACTGGAGACTCCTTCCATCTCCTTACTTCAACAAGTGTTTTATTCCTTACTTCTAGACATGTTTGATGCTTTTCACCAGGAATTCTAAGGCGTTTAATGCACAAGAGGTTTGCATGGAAGGAAAAAAAACACATATATATATAATTTAGTGGCATGTAATTAGAAGTAATTATCATTAGAACGTGAAACTTGGCTCTCTGAAATGTAAAAAAAAATATTTAGATACACACAACCTCCTGAAAGTTTACTTCAGCGGCGTAGGGCTTGTAATCGATTTTCCCGATTCAGATGGAACGCGATTTGAGTGTGATACGCTATAAATCTTAAATATGAGGAGAAAGAAGGAAAAAAAAAAAAAAAACACGAACCGTTTTCTTCTCGAAAATTTGATTTAAGCAGCGCACCGGAGGTCATGTGACTGTTCCACTGCGCACGAAGCGTGAATCCTAATCAGTTTAGAAATGCAATTTTACCGAGATATCTAACAACGTCATATCGGATCAAACCTCGTGGCGTGAGATGGATCGCTTCTAAGTACAAATCTGCAATGGACGATAAATCCATCGATCACCGGCTCATAATGTTTCGAGTGTGATGTATTGAATCACGTCCTGTCGCGTTTGTCACGTGACCGTTCCACCAAGCAGAAAGAAATCTAATCATTTCTTTTAATTCATGTCTGGATGTCAGCAGATGAGCAGCCTAAAGCTGGCTGGTGTTTAGTGACTCGCTGGAGCACAAGACAGTAAACCACAAGCTTCTACACTCTTCAGTTTGACCCTTTGGCTAATAAACACAAACGAATTCATCAAGCAGCAGCGTCACTACATTTTTTCACTTTCAGTGAAGTAGCACACAGTACGAAAGCTGATAGCATTGCTTACGGAAAGTAGAGCAGAGAGTGGTTTCTCTCTCTCTCTTTCTCTCTCTTTCTCTCTCTCTCTGTCTTTCTCTCTCTCTCTCTCTCTCTCACACTCTCACTCTCACTAACTCTCTCTCTCTCGCTCTCTGTCCTAGACCTTCATCATGGTCCAGTACTCACAGGTGCTGCTTCGGCAAGGATTTGTTTACTCTGTGATTTTGTGGAAAGTTGTTGACCAAAACTCTGTGCTTTTTATTTAAAACAAGTGTAATGTAATTCAGTTTGTTTTCCTGAAGCATCAAAATACTAAATCAGCGCTGGTTAAAGTGGTAAATGACCGGCTGCCTGCTTCAGATCGTGGAAATGTTTCTGCTGTTGGTGCGTCTCATTTCTTTAACTGTGCCTACTGATTTCCTTTCCTTTCCCTCCGAGGAGGTCAGGAATAGACGAGAGGAACGGAATCCAGAGAAAACGTATTGTCCAGATGAGACGTTCCAGATGCTCATATTAAAGTGGCGTTCTTGAATTCAGTTATTAAACTTATTACTAACTTGTTCATCATATCATCTGCATTAGCTATACATTTTAAACAGAACACACACGAAATTACCCTTAACATAACTACGTCACTACATTACATGCTAAAAATGTTGATGTTTTATCTCAAACAAGATTTTTTGGTTGAAAATAATACTTAAGAAAGCGTTATTTAATCGGTGATGTAAAAACACACCAGCTCAGATCACCACACTTAACAGTAGTTCAGCCAAGGACACGCCCACAAATTGCAGGAACATCTTCACAAAGAGACTATTTTACCTTTAGCGCTAATCGGCTTCGCTGACACGCGGAGCCCTGGTGATACGCACAGAAACCCCAGCACTTACATTAGACAAGATCTTATTAAAGGAGAGGTGTCGCTCTTTCACCTGCTTCACGGTACGTGTGACTACGACATTCATATATAACGAAGCCCATGGCGGATTTCTCCTTCGAGAGAATACAGATGGAGGCAGTGCGGTGTTGGGCGTGACCCACATGTCCATAAATTCACCTTCGTTTTTTTTTTTTCGCTTTAAAGGATGGAGGACCTTTTATACTGTCGGACTTATTATTACGAACCAGCTACTGAGTCAGAGGCAGACTGTGTAGCAAGAGTTCCCTCACCCAAAACACCGGCTTTAAACAAATGAAATTAGATGAGTTGCCAAAGGGGAAAAACAGTAGTCAGGAAGCAAAAAGAAAAAGAAAAGAAAAGAAAGAACATCCAGGAATTAGCATTCTGACATTTTTTCACACAGACAGGAAATTATTTAATATCATTTGCCAGTGCAAAGTTCCCCAGGGGCATGAGGTTATATATAAACGTATCAAAGTTCCAGTGAACTTTTGTTTCAAAGAGTTTCTCGAGAAAGTTTCAAGTCTATTTTATGCCGTTTATTTGTGTATACGTTTATATTTAATCCTGAATTTATGGTGGATCTGTAAGGCATGCTGACCCGTTTTACACAAGGACACAGGGGTAGACAAATCCAGAGATTAGACAATATCGATTTCCTACTGTCCGTCTTCTCAGGAGTTCATTATGTTTGGAGGCATCTTCTCCGTGTAGTTTCAGTACATGTTCGGAAGACTTTTGCCCTGTCTGCTATTTTAAATTGAAAGTCAAACAACTCAGAAAGTGGGATACGACAGCGTCAACCCAACTGTTTTAAATATAATGTACAGGAATGTATACATTTCAGCCCTATACGGAAATAAATCTATAACTTTTTTTTACTTCATAAAAATGAACTCGTTTCTAATGCAATTATATATACATTTTTTAAATTTATTTTTTCATTATTATTATTAATTTTTTTATAATCCCCAATAATTCACTTTCTATTCTGCATGAGCTCACTGTATGAACTGTCTGAACACAACAAACAGGGTTTAAGCCACTTAATGCTGAGACAAAGAAAATAGAGTTAGAGACAGAGAGAGAGAGAGAGAGAGAGAGAGAGAGAGAGAGAGAGAGAGAGAGAGAGAGAGAAAAGTAGAGGTAGATAGATAGACACACTGAGAGACAGGGATACAGCGAAAACAGAGAGAGAAAGAGGGACAGGTCAGGAGAAAGAGAGAGAGAGAGAGAGAGAGAGAGAGAGAGAGATACAGTGAAAGCAGATAGAGAAAGAGGAACAGAAATCGAGCGAGCGAGAGAGAGAGACAGTGAAAGCAGAGAGAGAGAGAGGAACAGAGATCGAGCGAGAGAGAGAGAGAGAGAGAGAGAGAGATACAGTGAAAGCAAAGAGAGAGAGAGAGAGAGAGTGAAAGCAGAGATCGAGCGTGAGAGAGAGAGAGGGGGAGAGAGACATACAGTGAAAGCAGAGACAGAAACAGAGAGAGCAAGAGAGACAGGGAGATTGAGAAGTAGAGGTAGAGAGAGAGAGAAACGGCGAGAGAGAGTGAGAGATACAGTGAAAGCAGAGAGAGAGAGAGGAACAGAGATCGAGCGAGCGAGAGAGAGAGAGAGAGAGACAGTGAAAGCAGAGAGAGAGGAACAGAGATCGAGTGAGCGAGAGAGAGAGAGAGAGAGACAGTGAAAGCAGAGAGAGAGGAACAGAGATCGAGCGAGACAGTAAGCAGAGAGAGAGAGAGAGAGAGAGAGAGAGAGAGAGAGAGATACAGTGAAAGCAAAGAGAGAGAGAGAGAGAGAGAGAGAGTATTGATTGGAGAATTACAGGTCTGCGTGATGGAGCGTCCAGTTGAGAGCCAGAGAGAAGGCATGATTAACGTCAGCCCAAAGTTCTCCTGGATCAATCTGGAGCCTGAGTGCAGGAAGAAAAAGCATCAGTAATGTTTCTCAGCAGTCTGAGGTGAAGTCTAGACTTCAGTCGAGAGGCCGCTCTGAAGGGAACTCGAGATAAACGCACACGCCGAAAATCGGCTCCTCACGACGGCTCTTCACGACGTTAGCATGCAGTTAATCCAGGAGTACAGCAGCGACTGAGACCTTCCGCGTGAACAAACACACGCACCACACGATAAGTACAGCAAAAGTTCCGGAAGTTACTTATAAAGCAAACCGGGACTGGAGACTCCTTCCATAAAGGTTAAATAAACGACTCCTTGCTTCATGAAAGCGTTACCGTATCAACCACAACAAATCCGGGGAGTCCCTATGAACGAGCTGTTACTATAGAAACCGGTGACAATGACAATTTAAAGAAAGATGAATCTTGACACTATCGGTAAACCGAGCCGAGTACATCCAGGATTGATGATGAACTGACGGAGGGGATAAACACGAGCTCGTTAAGCCGAGTTGATGCTGCGGTTTGTCCCGGCTCTGGTTCATGTAGTATTCATTCGCTGATGAATTGATTAACGCACGAATTACGAATAATTGAAGTGAATTGAATTGAATTAGACCACAGCGCAGAACAGATGAATTACGTAACGTGTTCGTTTCAGCTATTATCGAATTGTTCATCGTTTTACGTGTTATTACTTTCACATTACGTCTATTTCATTTTCAGCTGAAACGTTGAGGTCTCAGTTGATGACGATGATATGAAGGAAAGACTTTTCTATTCTTGTCTCTTTTTTAAAATATATATATATATATATATATATATAAATATTAAAGGCCATCGCTAGGCCATTTGAGCCTCTGGATTCCCGCAGTGACAAATGTGCACCTTTAAAAACAGCCGGAAATTACAGCAAGACGCTTTTCGGTTCTGACAAAGTGAAGGTTTTTTTTCTTTCTTTCAATTTTAAAGTTACTGTGTCCTTGGGTAGAGCAGAACAGCATCATTTTCTATCTCTGGGTGTCACGCTGGCGAGTAAACAGAAGCAAAAAAACAAACGATTCGAGGGCATATCTCGAAGTCCAGGCTCGGAGATTGATGTGAAACACTGGAGTTTTTAAGTAGCGTTAAAAGAAAACGTTACGCCGCGAACGGTCGTGCAATGCATCTTGTCTTTTGGATTTTATTATTATTATTATTATTATTATATCTTTTTTTCCAAGACAGGAGCCCGGTGCGGAGCCGAGCGAGCATTAGGCTAGACAAACAGACGCGTCTGGTGTCTTCGGAAAAGATCGCAGTGCTGATTACGCTGTGAGTAAATCACCACGTGTCCTTGTCAGGGAAGTGGAGGGAAGCCGCGGACGAGCGTTAAGCCAGCGGGAGCAAAAACGAAAAGCCCAGGTTGTACTCGCTTTCCCGAGTCACGATCACATCCAGTCGTCTCGGCCTCCTCGATTTTTAATCGGTGTCCGTCTTCCCTCTCGCGCTTTTTTTCTTCTCCTTCCTAGCAATTGATTAACAGACACTTTTAAAGATTGCTCTGGAAGTTGCGCCAAAACTGCTTATGATAAATGACGTACTCACAAAACACCGAAGGAGACATAAAGCAAAGCCACAGTGTGAATCTGTGATGAGTCTTTCTGGGGTCTCGTTTATTCATTGCAACAGCAGGCAATCAGGACCGGGCCGGACCGGACCGGACCAGACCGGACAAGGTGCCGGGTTTATTATCATTTACCTAAATGAAGTGATCAGAAGCTGGTTTGCGGGATGGCGAGATATTCTCGTGACATCAATCACCTGGCACGTCTTGCCGAGGCATTTCCAGATTAGTTTCCTCTCCCATAAAAACGACCATCTATTTCCATCAGGATGACGGAGTGAGCGCTATAATTACGGTTTACAAACCTGTAACGTCGTTATTATGACACTTCTGATGCATTAACATCCCGCCCGCACGCCTCGGGGCCAAACCTGTTTAACAGCGTAAAAAACCAACGGGCGCGGCGAGAGCGTTATCACCAGCATTAATTCTACATTAGCGCCTCGTGTCTCGTCTGCTTCCCGACTCGCCGGGCTAATTGAAGATCCCCCAGCGAGCACTTACACTCCTGTTTAGAAAATAGATCTGCAGCAGGGTTCATAACTGCACCGAGCTGCAGCTCAGATCTATGTGCAGATACGAACCCTGAACGTCAGGAAAAACATAAATAAGACCCGGAGAACTTTTTTTCTTTTTAATCCATCGATCGTTCTCCAGAGTCTCGCACTCCCAAGGAGGAAGAGGAGCGCGACGAAGATCTACGGCAACTCGGCTCTCGGGTAGAGACGGGACTTCTGATTGCTGCAGGAGTCATTAAGCGATATAAATCCTGCATTCCTGGGTTTTAGAAGTACAAAATGTCACGAGGGCAACCCCGGCAAATATTTATGTACCTATTCACACTTGGCAACAGTCTGGCGGAATTAATGCAGGTCCGGATCCTGCCACGGCGTGATAAATCAGGCTTTGCTCCTGCAGAAGCTCTTCTCTCAGACTAATTTAGCAAGTTAATGCCCTAAAAATGATCCGCAGATCTTCCTGATTGGTGCCGCCACAGTTCAGCTCAGCTCTGTCTGGACGAATGATTCGTCTGAGCTCGGGATGTTCTCGTAATTAGTTCGACCCGAAGTCATGTTTTATTTCTGTCATCAACACGTTGGTCAAATTAAAACGAAATCATTTGTGACTAAATCCGCCGAGGTTTCGCGATTTTTTTCCGGTCGCAGAAATGACCGTAAAATCGGGCGAACGCCGCAATATTCGGAGTTGCGTGCGATTTTTCACAACTACCGTTACAGATTTTCCACGGATTCGGGCCGTGACGTCATCACGACGTGCGTTCGGTCAAAGCCCCGTTCCATTCATGTGCGTCGAAAAGGTCTCGTTTACCAACAAACATCAACCGCGAAAGACAAAACAATTTCGTGCGAGTGCGGAATCCTGAACGTACTGATTTATTATGGTTACAGTATTAACAGTGTTATCTGGATTTGTATCACACTTGAGAGCTTTGCTAGCGCGCTAGTCAAGAGGGCCTCGAGACACCATAAATACTGTAGTAACAAACTTTTGCTTTCTTATTTACGTCCAATAATCACACAAATGTTCTCACTATTGAATATATTTGAATATAGTGCAGTTATTACATAGTTATTACACGACTAATCATCTTCAGTCTTGTAAAACTTTACGAATTCCTTTCTCACTTCTGGGCATGATCGATATTAGCTATACTTTGTACTACTTTGTACTAAATGTACAAAATAACTAATTAATGAACTAAATAATCAAACATTTTCTACATTTCCTTTTGACTATGCTTTTTACATCAATATAGATGTTGCTTACGATTTTAGGCCAAGCTCGTAGCTCATGTTATTATTGAGAACGAAATAAGAAAAAGTTCAAAAATGAAGTAAATAAACTAAACTAAGAACATAGAAAACCATAGTAATAAAGAATCATTCGAAAAAAATAAAAATAAATAAATTTATATATATATAATATATATATATATATATATATATATATATATATATATATATATATATATATATATATATATATATATATATATATAAAAATATTTATTTATTTTTATTTTTTTCGAATTTTTATTTTTTTATAAATTATCATGAAAACTCGAGTAAACATTTCTTTATTACTAGTTTAAAAGCAAAAAAGAATAATAAAAAGCAGGAATAAACATTGCACAAAACCTCAAAACACGAAACAAAATAAATATTTTCTAGATCATTTTACACACAATTCTCCATCCACACATCCACTTTCCGTTCCGCTTATGGAAAATAAACAGGGTCACAGGGAGCCTGGAGCCTATCTCAAGAAACTCGGGGCACCAGGCGGGGGACACCCTGGACGGGGTGCCAATCCAATCCACCGCAGGGTACAATCACACACACTCGCACACTACTGACAACTTAGAGACGCCAATCAACCTACAATGCATGTCTTTGTACTGGGGGAGGAAACCGGAGAACCCGGAGGAAACCCCTGAAGCACATGAACATGCAAACTCCGTGGACACAGGGCAGAGGCGGGAATCAAACCCCCAACCCCACGGCAACATTGCTAACCACTAAGCCAGCGTGCCTGCCAACAGCTGTATGTCGACTCAGATATAAACATCTGTACACTCTTGTTTGAAGAACTTAATTCATTTAAATCGGAAAACTTTTCGATTTGGTTGAACCTCTTGAGAGCGGTACTGTAATACTATTGTCTCGTAATCAATGTTTAGAAAGGAAATAGGTCTTTAAACAGGAAGCAGTTCGGGAGGAGAATAAGTTACACAAAGTAGATGGGAGAAAATATGAGGACAGTGTGGTCATGAATGAAAGAGGAAACAGGAAGTACTCTAACGCGGCTCCAAAATCTAAACTTGGTATGGGATTTGGTATCAATTGTTAAGAATTTAAAAAGAGATATCGCATGAAGACGGTATGATATTCTTTCTAAATTTTTGTTGGTCCTCCAGTTTGACCATCGGGCCGCAAGACGAAACTCCTTCATCAGGAGATCTGCGGTGGACGGACATCGACGACCGCGCTCCAAAGAAAAAAGGAAGAACATGATCATCGAGGCAGAATGATGGAACGCCTCGTACACTTTCTTTTAATTGATTCATCTCCTTTGCGTTACATTAAGTTGAATCCCGTCTGTTTTTGCCGCTTGATGAAATCACCCTCAGTTAAATTGCATTAGCGATCGATAGTGCTCGACCTCGGCCGCGCCGTACTGGCGTGTGATGCGCTCGGCTGCTTCAATACCTTTTTGATGTTTCCTGGCAGTGCAAACGTGTAATGGTGTAATCACAGAACGAGTACAGAGAGCAGCCAAGGGAGCTCGGGTGCATCCATCCGAGGTGTAAAATCTCAGCAGATATATCGCGTGCTATCATAACAGACACCGGAGAGGAGCCAGGAGCACTCATTCTGTATTAGCGCTCCATCTCGGACCTTTCACAGTTAGTCTGTCTCATTAATTCCAGAAGCTATGAAATAAAAATGACCAGGGAAACGAGCCAAAAAAGTTTGAGTGAGATGTCACGTAAACGCCTTACTTCTGCATTCGGCTCGTCTCCATCCGGACGGAGGTGATTAGGTGGAGAGAGAGATGTTAGATCAGATTGGCGATAAAGAGGAGCGCAATGCGACGATGGTGCGATCAATAGACCTCGGTTATCGCTCTGCGTTTGTGTAAATCATTCATGAAACGTGGTGATCATGAAAATCCAGTTAGTTGGGAAAAAAACACTTCACTCGACTTTGTGTAAATGAAGACAGTCCTGAAAAATTGACTGTTTCATGTAGGGAAACATTTCGTTTCAGAGTTCCACGTAGAAACTTGAAGCGTTCCTCCACTGGGAACCAACTGAAAAACCTTCCTGGGTTCAATCGGTGAACATTAAACCAGGCAGGGGTAAAGTAACTCCTTTTCAATTTCATAGAAGGTCTCTTGGCGTACAGCACGAACGTGATCTGGCAGTTTTTCCGGATGTTCCATCTCCTCTAGCACTCTACATGGTTCTTACTGAAAACAGCAGGATTCCCTTTCAGAGACACTTCTAAGTAGAACCCCATTTCGAAGCGAGAACTCTTAGCCATCTGAGGATCCTTTAAGGAAATCTTCATTTCTAACCACTGGTACACATGAACAGCGTCTGCTCTTCAGAGTTCTCCAAAGTTCTGAAGGGGTTCGGTGCCTTTCCTTAGGATCTTATTGGAACTTGGCGTTGGAGTTATCTGTCAAAACTATCGTTTCCTACGATATTGGTTTCATATTCGTCTTTGTATCTGCATTCTTGTTTTTGTTCATTCATTTAATCAGCTTGTCCGTTTGTGCTCGCATTTCGTTGTTTCTTGCACTCGTCACGTGACCTTCAGTTTGAGAAATTCGATATAAATTAAACATATTATTATTATTATTATTATTATTACGGTTATTGTTCATGCATCAGAACGATGTTCTCATCATGGTCATTTTGTGCCTAAACTCAGATTCCAGCTAAACGCAGGCAAAGTTTTAACCCTCGTAGCTGATCTGATCTTCTACATCATGGAGACATGCAGCTGATGTTCAGGGAAATATTTTGAAGGCGGCACTTAAACCCACAGTTCTCATGATCGCACGCTGTAGAAGATGGGTCAATGGGGTCTTCTCAAGGTTTCTTCTGTAAAACGGCTCAAAACTGGTTTGACGTCGGCACCGTTGCCTTCGATTTGCTCATGACGGGTCAAGGTCTGCGATCTACAACTACACAAAACAAACAAACACAGCCTGAACTGAAAAGTAAGATTGAAAGGTTCTGAAGGAAAAACCCATACAGTCGATCAGCTGCGTGATGAACCTGCGTCACCGACGACTGCAACGCTATCAGGCTCGTAAAAGGAATCAATAATTATTCCTAACATTTTCCTCAAACATGGTAATATTAATGACTTATGAGGAAGCGTACTGTAGCCAGAACGGTCAATGTTTCATCCTTTATCACCACTGTGCTAATTTAAACTCAATCTATTTTACACATTCAGTGGTGTTCCATTAAAAACTGGAAGGAGAACAGCAATTACGGCCAAAATGAGTCTAATTTCTACGGTAGTTACATTCCTCCAATGTCTTAGGTTTAATGCTTCCAACAAAAAAAAAAACCCAGACCAAAGTAGCAGGAAAGAGAAAAGAAAGTTTTCAGTAATGTAGGTATAATGACCCTTATTCTTCAAAGCTGGAGAGAAACCAGTGTTAATTTAAGCATCAGGAATGACACATGAAACGTTCCAGGTCTTAAACAGCTTCGAATTAAACAGTAATGCGAGAGCAGCGGTGCGGACTAATACCAGAGTGAGTCATGTTCAAAGGCCACTTCTGTAAAATGAAAATAAAATAGAGATTAAAAATTTTTTTTTTTTAAACAACGGCGTAAAATACAGAGGACCAGATCTACCAAAAGTTAACTTCATTTTAACAACAGACAAACGTCACAATAAATTATTCAATTAAAATGTATTAACATTAAAGCAGTCGATATATTGTGTAGGTCCCCCTCCCCATGTTCCACCAGACGTTCTGACCCGTCGAGGCATGGACTCCACGAGACCTCTGAAAGTGTAGTTTCTGGAACCAAGACGTTATCAGCAGATCCTTCAAGTCCTGTGAGTGTGACGTCGGGCTTCCGTGGATCGGACTTGTTTGTCCAGAACATTCCACAGACGCTCGATCGGACTAAGATTTGGGGAATTCGGAGGCCGAGTCAACACCGTGAACTCTCTGTCATGTTCCTCAAACCGTTCCTGAACCATTTTTGCAGTGTGTCCGGGCGCATTATCCTACTGAAAGAGGCCACTGATATTAGGGAATGCGGTTACCATGCAGGGATGTACTCAGTCTGGAACAATGATTATTTAGGTGGTACGTGTCAAAGTAACATCGTATATGAACGCCAGGACCCGAGGTTTCCCAGCAGAACATGGTCCAGAGCATTACACCTCCTCCACCAGCTCGCCTTCTTCCCATAGTGCATCCTGGTGCCATTTCTTCCCCAGGTAAACAACGCACACACCCGGTCGTCCACATGATTCATCAGACCAGGCCACATTCTTCCATCGCTCCATGGTCCAGTTCTGATGTACACGTACCCATTGTAGGAGCTTAGTGTGGTGTTCAGGGGTCAGCATGGGCACTCTGACCGCACTACAGCTTGTCAAAGTCTCTCAGATCCTTACGCTTGTCCATTTTTCCTGCTTCCAACACGTCAACTTCGAGAACTGACTGTTCACATGCTACCTACTAAATAAATCCCCCTCGACAGTTGCCCTGGTAACGAGATCATCAATATTCACTTCGCCTGTCAGTGTTTTAATGTCATGGCTGATCGGCTTTACACTAAAATGATGTTTCTTGTAATACGAGTTGGTTTTTCTTTTTTAAGCAGCTAACTTAAAAACGTTGAGAGCTAGATTTATGAATATGGATTTGTTTTAACAATAAAGGAATTCTGCAATTAATTCACACAAATCTTGTTTGTCATCTATTTAATCTCACTTGACTTCCACGTTTATTTATTTCTGTTATCTTGTCTCAGCTATTTTGAGGTGGAAATGTTAAGTACATTAGATTTACCCTGCGGTTATTAATATTAAACTCTGTACTACACTGTACTCTGGAAACTCTTCCTACAGGAAACAGCCTGAGAATATAATTCGGGACTCTTTGTTCCGACTGTTTTGTGCGTCGAGGCTTTGGCGGACATTAATCCAGTCTGTAGCTGTATTTGTGCCAGGACTTTTTGACGTTATGAACTTCTGGTTGCCGTGGTGCTCAAAACCACAAGAGACAGGAAGGTATCTCTAGCCGACGCGGTACAGTGGAGCCCTCTGAGCTGGAAAACAAATAAAGCCTCACATTCCACTGGCAAAGTTAATTATGCTAATTCCTCAAACGCTGATTAGGAAGTCAGTGGCAGTGCCGGCTGCAGGAAAAACACAGATAACGCCGAGATGTGAGGAGGAAGAGAACCAAGAACGCACTCCGTACTCCGTACCAAACAGCTTTACACAAGGGTTTTTAAACAGTATTGTCGTGAAGACGCCATTTTGGTGGCGTTACTGTTTGGCCATTGTTTAAATCCCGGTTCCTGTCCTCACACACATCTCGATTCGGGCGAGTGATGTTTGTTGGATGGATTCTTTAACAGAAGGCTGAAGAATCGAGTTCAACCTTCCTGAAGGAGAATCAGTACATGATCTAGCTCATACAGCTGGAGTGCGTCAAAAGATGAAAACCTCCTTAAACGCTTAAAGCTAGCTCAAACCGATTAATCGGCGCTAACGTCAGATTAGACACTAAATCCAACCATTTATCAACTTCGCTTTAAAGTCTTTTAACCAATCGTGTTACAGCTGAGAGAACATCAAATATTCACGAGACGCCAGTTCATAAATTATGAACGGAAACGTCGGACGAGTATCGAAGAAACCCAAAATGCTACAAAAGTTGTACTGAAGTGTCTAAAGACATCCTTGTTTTTTTTTTTTTTTAAATGGACAGTTTGACGTGTCATTTGTGTTGCATATAAATTATATAAAGGATCCATTTCAAGAAAAAAACCGCAGGAAGCGCGGCTGCAGAACTAACCTGAGATCCAACACGGTGGAGACGTGAAAGAGATCAGAATTCTCACGTCTGACCACAACTTCCACATTCTCCCTAAACAACAATAAATTTCATCACAGAAAGCGAAGTGTACAGAACGATTCATCGGGTAAGGACTGAAATAATTATTCTACACACACTTTTAAAATTTCATCCCTTCATAAAAAGGTGAAAAATACTTTTTTTTTTTTAATCAGTGGCCCTACAGTACAATTTATTTCTATAAAAATGTTACAAATAAATTTACACCATGAATAAATTATAATTATTTTTTTTTTATGTATTATTTAGATCAGGAATATAAGGGTTCCTCGAGTTCGCAGCTCTTGCTTGGTGTTACTTGGTTCCTCCTGAAGGACACGCTGAAGAACACGTTACAGCGTTACGGTCAGTAATCTCTGAGCACCTGCACAAAACTTACCTGGGACCCGACCCGAGGAGAAAAAGCCTTACACCTCTCCTGATCTCGGATTTCACGTTACTAGGTGACGAGGATCTTTAAACAGCAGGTTTTTATGACTTGAAACGGTTTATTAAAACAGTTGGAGCGGTGGAGATTCCTCATACGGAGCCATTTCAGTTTTAATGCCATGTTTGATTAGATTTTGATCGGGGGTTTGTTTAACCTTCTTTAGTTCAATAATAAGTGAAATAAGTGAATGTTTTTGAATTGTCCATGTCCGCGTGTCTTGTCCACATCAACCACACCGACTTACCTGTTTTTTAGTTGTTTTTTTTAAACATCCATACTTTTTTTTTTTCTTCATAAAACACTTTTCTCCATCAAGCACAATCAGCTAGATTTTTTTAAATTTTTGAAATCACTTTAATCAGACTTTTTGATACTGTGGAATGACAGGGTTCTTCACATACTTCCACTACAATTAAAGCATGGTTGAGTCAAGGTTCCTGCTTCCACCACAATCAGCTTTTGAATCACTTTCTTCCTTGGACAATAGGACGGAAAACTAAACACCCCCCCCCCATCCCCCATCCCACACTCGTATTAAAATGCCACATCACATCATTATTACAGGCCATTCTTTATCCGTTCTCTATAAATCAAAGCTCGTGTCTTTCAGCGTGGAGAGGAGACAATAACACCCCGCGAATATTGTGGACGTCTGATTGCGATCGTAGTTCGGCAAATTTGATTTTCAGATGTTCGGAAATTTTTTTTTTTTTCACCCGTTGACATTTTGATGAGTGGTTTTCGAAAACGCGCCTGGCGAAGATCGAACCGGTGCATTCATTCCTCAGCGGAGGAATAGAAAAGAAAAAAAGAAAAAGAAAAAGAAAGAGAATGGCGAATGCATGTCATTAAGAGGGAAAGGGACATTTTGTGGCAGTGCGGTGTGTCAGAATTAATAAACACGTACGTGAGAGCGCAGAGGCGTTCTAAAAGCCTCGAACACACGGGGCACGAGGCGGCCATTTTCAATAACACACTCCAAATTGGTTGGAATTGAGAGCGAGCGCGAGTGACGCTGCTGAATGGCCTCGTGAGCTGACGAATAAGTTCAGAGACGGCTGTGGAATTGGATAAATATACAGACGGTACGGCAGAGAGCGTCCCGGAGCGATCAAAGTGAGAGCTGGGGTGTTTAAATTCGAGCTCGAGCTTTTCTGAACTGTTTCAAACGGTTTTCTGACGGAAACAGGAACGGAGACGGATTCACGTGAAAACTGGGGACGCCTCGACACGTCCACACAGGTGAAAGAACAAAACTCGTCACACTGAGGAGGAAGTGCAGGAAATGGAGTTATATTAGATATTTCTGCAGTAATGAGACGGACGATGGACGAGGTGGATGGAGATGGAGGTTGAGGTAACGCACACCGCCCCTTCGCTCACCTGCGACGTTAACCTCATGTTTATGGTTAGAACTTCACGTTACCGTCGGATATCTCGCTGTGATAAAAGAACAATCTGGTTCTGGAAAAATTCTCCAGAAGATGGAGATTCAAGGCTGGAGAAAAAAAGAAAAAAAGAAAAGAAACCCCAAAAAAAACACTGCTGTGGCATCGACAAGCCTCGTCCACGTTACAGCATCTTCCTCTTCTCGAACTCCTGCGCAGGACAGAAAAACAAAACAAAAACACATTCGTGAAGCTTCCGTGCTCATATACTCAGGTTTATATCAACGCGCCGCGGTTTCTATAGCAACAGCTCACTCGCAGCGAGTTGTACAGCGGGGGGCGCCAAATCCGCTTAGACTTCTTTCAAAATAATAAGAATAATAAAATAAAATGTATTATGTATTATATCATAATTATGGAATGAATTTGGAATCAAAGCTGTAACTAAAGTTTTTTCCCCCTTTTCTATTTTTCTTATTAACCTCAGGAGAGATAAAATGTAGCCTAGTGTGGGAACGACTGTTTATAGCTGCTATAACACACACACACACACACACACACTTTTGACTAATGCAAGCAAGAACTTCATTCGCTGACTTTCCACAACATTAACCAGATTAAAAAAGTACGACGTGACGTTCTTTAATAAACAAATATACGGTAATCGTCCGTAAACTGCTGTAGCGTAAGCGGATTAGAACACTTCCGGGACGTGCTTCGTGTCCGGAGATTCACGCGTCCGCGTCATGGATTATTCTCCTACAGCAGGACAATCCTGCAGTCCGCTTTTCCAATTTTCCGCTGGCTGGGTTTTAGTTTTGTTTGGAAGTGTCCAGTTTTTCAGGGTCTCTCCACATTTCGCCGCGATAACGGCGAAAAAAATATCTACAGCTGTACGATAAATCTTGGCACCTCTGGATAGGCAGAGCAGTATTTAATGCAGAAGATCAGACTTGTGTGTGGTCTGAGGTTTTATGGGACGAGTCGTATAGATTTAGAGCAGTCCATTTTTTCCACCAGGAACACACACACACTGATGCAACATAAAACCGAACATCGATCCCAGAGGTACACACGGGATAAAAGTGAGTCTCTTCTGGTGTAATGTGTTAAGATTCCCGAGCACGAGTGAAGACACAGAAAAAGACAGAGAGAGAGAGAGAGAGACATGACTGGAGACCATTACGCTGCAGTGCAGTTATTTACATAGTCAATTTAGTAAGAGTAACAGCTGCGGGGCGAGCCGAGACGCTTCCGAAAACACATTTTCCCCCAACTGGCTCGGGCGAAATTGTGCATTTCGGTCGAGAATTCCCTTATGCAAATGGCATTTATCAGGACAAGAGAGTATGGTGCATAGAAAATGGAGAAAATGGAGAGGATCTGAGAACGGTCGAGGTTCTACTGCCATCTAGTGGACGTCAGAGGAACAACTGGGGCAACGATGGACGGGTTCCGATGCAGAATTGGAGATAATGTGGGTATGTGGATTTATAGAAGTGTGGCTGTGTGTGTGTGTGTGTGTGTGTGTGTGTGGGGAGAGGTCAGAGATAAAGAGAGTCATTACTGAAAGAACATAATCAGAGAGAGGTCAAAAGAAACTCCAAAAGGGAATTACAGCAAGTCGATGCTTCTGTGTGTGTGTGTGTGTGTGTGTGTGTGAGAGAGAGAGAGACAAACACATAATTAAGATGAATCTAACTGAATGCGTTGGTAATGCGTTCCCGTTATTAGCACACGGCGGTGTTTTGCGGAGATTAACCCGGCCAATGAGATTAGGAGAGATGTACGAGGACGAGGAGCCGCTGAATAAATAACGGGGAAAGCCGTTTTCATCATGCTCGTTATGTTTACCGATCAGACGCCGGAGAGAAGTGGAGAAATTGAGCGAGACGCTATGGATGCACTGGAACTCGCAGCGTTCACGGCCGCTCATAACGAAGGAGTGGAATGATGAATGGGTTTAATACACGCCTTCTCTTTTTTACCCTCCCTGTTAAAAAAAGTAAAAGATGCGATAAAGATGTTTCTCGTTTCCTGTTTCCTCAAAACTCGCCTTCGCGCACCATCAAAAACGCCACCGTGGATTAGCTACAGGTGACTTAATTTATTTATATAATTATTTATTTATTTTTCTAATTACAAAAAAAAAAAAAAAAAAAAAAAAACCTTACATTTTGGTTTTTTAAAACTATGATGAAATCTGATCATAGTTTCTAATTCTGAACATAAATAACAAATAATAAATAAACAAATAAATAAAGAAAGAAAATTGTATAAATAATAGAAAAATAAATAAATATATAGATGAATTACTGGGTAATTAAATAAATAAATAAAACAAACAAATTGTAACAAAAAGTACGAAAAAAAATGTATGAATAAATAACTAGATAAATTAAATTAAAGAAAACAGGAGAAGGAAAAAACAAAAACAAATGAAGGAATACATAAAATTCTGAATTTACATATGTCCAGATCGGAGAAGAAAACAATCTTGGTGCTTTTAGAAATCCATACAACAATAACAACAATAATAATAATAATAATAATAATAATAATGCAAAAAGTGGAAAATTATATTGCTTTCAGAATATAAATAAGAATTCTGGAAGTATATATCTATTTGTACTTTATATAACTATTATATATCGTAAGAGATGTAGCGCGCTCCAGTCTCACCTTGAACATGGTACTTCCCAGCTGGGCGGGGGACATGCTGACCACCACACCGGCGGACTGCAGGGCGGCGATCTTCTCTCGAGCCCCGCCCTTTCCTCCTGCGATGATGGCGCCGGCGTGACCCATCCTCCTGCCAGGGGGCGCCGTGAGGCCGGCGATAAACGACACGACCGGTTTAGCGTTAGCACCCTACACACACACACACACACACACACACACACACACACACACACACACACACACCTAAGTACAATTCCAAAGATGTAATTACTTTAACTGAAGCGTGTTCGAGCGTTTCAGATCCGAGGGGAACCTGGAAACGAACATTTTAATATTCGCCGTTAAGCGGCTGAGAAATCTCAGATCCTCAGCAGTGTTTCTTCTTTTACTTCCTTTTATTTCTTCATTTCTATATAAAACACACAGCATTTCACCATTATTCCTGCAAGAGTCCATTGAGCATAATACCTCTCCAGGCACTTAAGATCCAATCTAAGTGCAGTAAATCTGCACAGGAACCTTAATTGATTGCCGTACGAGGCCAAATTGTTTTTTCCCGCCGTTCTAAAACTCATCTGATTTTTTATTTTTTTTTCCCCCTTTGCTCAAAAAATAAATTCCATCCCCAGCGTTTAAATACGAGTGTGAACAACGCGTGATGGTGAGCGCGAGCCGATCGAGGCTTCTCTACACCACCACACACGACCCCCGCTTCAGCTCGAGGTAATTAGTCACGTCCGAGCCGATTAGCCGCTGGGCCGGGCTTGTGCCGACTGATGGATCGATACGTTCGGCGGTGGGGGACATCCACTGTTTCTTCTGCCCTCGTCTAACGGTCAGCGTTTCATCAGGAATAACAGTGGCGTTACATCGGTCCCTACAGGATTTTGGGATTTCTGCAATCGCAGAAATCAACGCAAAACCAAGCAAACGCCGCAACATTCGAAGGAGCGTGCAATTTTTCAAAAAGACATCAGATCTGGGTCGAGACAAGTCACGTGACATGATCACGACGCCCATTCTGCCAAAACGCTCAAAGATTCACGTGCGTCGAACAGGAGTACAGCTAAAAGATCTAATTTACCAACAAACGTCACAGAGAAAGAGCGCGCAGGACTGCAGCGACAATTCACCTGGGGCTCGCCTTCCCGTGTAGTTCTCCAGCACGTCAATCTAAACCGGTGGAGAATGAATTAGACCCCCAGCGGTGGATCCTCGGCGCACAGAGGGAGCTCAATTAGCATTAATACTCCAGCCTTTTGTTCTCTTTCGCAGCTAATCACAACTGCTTTAATAATAAAACACAGAGTGGAGGTGTTCTCCTCCACCTCCACCTCGCCCACCGGAGGACCGCGCTCGCCTCCTCGCTTTAATCTGCCCGAGATTAACATCGCAACCAATTACGGGGCCCGTGCGCCGAGGGGAGCGTCTGCAACAAAACACCGCTGCGTATTATTTCTCCTTTCTTCTTTTAATACAACGTCTGTTGATCACGTCGCTCCAGTCAACCGAGTCTTGTTGTGAAAATGAATTACAACAGGTTGAAGGGGAGCAACTGGGAGTGTGAAGGTGCAGGATTAAAGGAGACTTGTTTGGAGCTGACGATAACAACGCTACGGGGCCTCCGACAGACTTCCTTAAAAAGACCCAGGCATGTTACATCGACAAAGCTTTATTTAGACTGGGGACACAAGAACCTCCTGGCAAGAGGGGAAAATAACGTGCTGCATTCTGACAAATAAGAGAGACGTCACACAGAGAGAGAGAGAGAGAGAGAGAGAGCGAGATCTTTGTCAAGTTTTGTTGTTAACCTATCAGCACAACCGCTTCTCCGATCACACGCCTCACGGATAATAAAATAAATAAATAAATGAATGAATCCAGAGCACTTTCATTTGTAAAGTCATAAGAAAAGCATCAACTGCTGGCTTTTTTTTTTCTCTTCAAATGTGTTCGAACTTTATTAACATGCATGTGGAATCGTTAAAAGGGGACATCGAATTTTGTCTTGATCTTTTGATACGAGAGGTCGTCGTGCCGTTTAAAACCTCCTGCGAAAAGTTTCACAGCTGAATACCGTCCTCCTCGGTACAGAAAAAATAAATAATAATAAAGATTTATTTAACCGAGCTCCAAAGACGGTCGCGGACGTGACATCACACGGGCAAACACATCTGCACGTGACTGCCCCTACAGGAACACGTCCGGCCCCGCCCACCGGCGGTCATATGCGCTTCCGAGTTCATCTACATCGACTCTGCGGGTTAGCAAACTATCGTCTTAATATCGCTCAACGTTCACAGTGATGAGAACCGAGATAGCAAAGTAAGAAATAAAACATTGTGTGTGTCGTGTTCTACGATACTGAGTGATGGGGCGGAGTTACATGCCCCCAAGTGTTTATTCCTCTTACACCACAGCAACCTTCCAACAATTATCACCACATCAAAGAGTTCAGGTTAGACTGTGAAACTCCGTTGCTATAGAAACGATAATGTATGAACGTAGGAGTGTATTAATATAAACCTCTGATTTTGCACTTCTGACCAATCAGAGCCCAGCATTAACGACGGTGTTTCATTTGCATTTCACCTCTTCATCGACAGGTTTCGTTTCCTCCTTTCCAACAAAAATCCATCATGGCTGCCACTCGAGCGTCCAAGTCGGAGTTTCGGCGCTTATTTCTTCTCCTCCGCTCAGTAAGACGTTCTCTGACATCGTCCATCTTTCCATTACAAAGCCCAGAAAGGCATTTTTTCTTTGGCACAATCAGTGGAGCTTAACGTTAATGAGCACACGTCAACGCCGATAATGATCACATGATCGCCGACCGCTCTTCACTTCGTCCACATTGTTCCCGAGAGGGCCTCCAATAACGAGCTCGGTAACTAAATGACACGTAGGTGTGAAAGTGCTCCGAGTGCTCCGAGTGGAGTCTGTAGGTTTACGGTTCCAGGCGTCAGGACGTCATTCTCCCGCTCGGGTGTTCGACAGACTCGATAATTAATGACAAAGAGTGACTACTGCGCTTTTCTCCATGAAAGCCACAAGGTATAATGGTTGCAGTCGTCACTCAATCACCCGTGGACATGCTCTTTATGTGTTAAACGCCTCGTTTGTAGAACAGCGACAGATTCTGGGAACTGAGAGCTCTGAAAAGTTCTTCTGAAAGAAAAGTTGATGCGAAAGATCAGAAAATTTTATTTAAAAACGATTAAATAACCCGAAGGCCTTCATTCTTAACGAGCGTTCTGTCTACAGTGTGAGGAGGCGGGGCTAATATGGGGCGGGGCCAGAGGACAACTTACTTTACTTCAGATTTCCTGCTACATCGCCACTGTAAAGGTTCTCTGTGTAGCTCCTGAAGAGAGAGAGTCCACTCAGAGCAGGCTTCTACATCTGGTTCTACAGAGAACCTCCACCAATGATTACGCTAGAGCGCAAACTGTAAATCACCTGTTTAACAGAGTTACCGAGAAAGAAAGGAAGAAAGAAAGACGGAAAGAAAGCAAGAAAGGAAAATGGGGGAGAGGAGGAAAGAAAAAGGAGACAAATATGGGAAAGAGAGACAGAGAGACAGAGAGAGAGACACCGAGAGAGACACCGAGAGAGAGAGACACCGAGAGAGAGAGAGAGAGAGAGAGAGAGAGACACAGAGAGAGAGAGAGAGGCAGAGAGACACAGAGTGAAACACAGACAGACAGAGAGAGAGAGAGAGAGAGAGAGAGAGAGAGAGAGAGAGAGAGAGAGAGAGAGAGAATGCCCCAGTGGGCAGTGACTCGTTGGTTTTATTCATTCACGGCTCTGATAGAAACGGTGCTCGGACGGAGCTGTTGTGTTTTTGGAACGGAGAGAAAGTTGGAGATGGAAGTGAAAGATCTTCCAGCAGAGTCAACGGCGGAGATTTAATACCTCACACTGACGCCCTCCTCGAGTCGGATCTCAGGACTGGAGTCTACGAGCTCTCTACTCTGGGTTATAAGCGGAGTAAAGATCACATCTCGGGATCTGCTACGCTGCATCACCGCACGCTGTTTCAACTCGCGCTGAACCCTTTCCCTTTGTTTCGTCCAGCGATCGATTTAAACTGCAGACGCGGAATAAAACACCAGAGCTCATTTCATCAGTTATTAATCCTTTACTCATGGTCATTATTCTCCAGAATAACGCTTCAGATAGAGAGAAGTTCTTTTAACCTGCTTTCCACCTCAACGTCCTCGTCATACATCACCAACTTCACCTTCAACTCATCATCACTCCATTTCCACCATTTCAACATTTCCACCGCCTTCACTCCGTCATCTCGCTGCACTTTTTAACCCGGATTTCTTTCGCTTTCTTTCATCCTTCATTCACTCGTTCATCTTATTTCCTGTTCCATCTTTATTCATTTCATCATTCTTTCTTCAGTCGTCCGGCTCTTCTCAAAGTCTCTCAGTTCCTCACTCTTGCCCATTTTTCCTGCTTGCAACGCATCGACTTTGAGAACGGACTGTTCCCCTGCTGATTAATAAGCCCCTCCCCCTCGCCAGGTGCCACGGTAACGGGATCATCACCGTTATTCACGTCACCCGTCGGTGGTTTTAACGTTACGGCTGATGGGCGTACATTAATACTCGTGTTGCGGTTTGTGAAAGTCCGGGGAAGAGACGTACCTGCACGCGGTAGTTAAACCCTGATGGATTTCTCGCCTTAGCGTAGTCAAGCGTCTGCGTTCAGCCATTTCACATTCGCGTTATAAGAGAAGAATCTCATTGTGAATTAGCGTCTCGGCTGCGTGCGTGCGTGATAATAAATAATTAGGAGAGTTTTCGGCTAAAACGAACACGTGCTGATGTAACACAGGAGCGCTTTGGGGGCGTGTCCCCGAGACTCACCGTGTTGTACTGTTTCAGAAAATCGGCAGCGTTCTCCTCGGCGTTGCCGCCGATCTCTCCGATCAGGATGATGCCCTCGGTTTTGGGGTCCTGCAGGAACACCTCGAGGCAGTCGATGAAGTTTGTGCCGTTAAACGGATCTCCGCCGATTCCTGGAACGAAACGGCGCCGGCGTTAAACACAACCCAGACGAGGTGGAGAATAAACAGTCGTGAAGGAGTGCGCGCTGCTGCGTACCGACGCACAGAGACTGGCCCAGTCCCACCTGCGTAGTCTGGTGCACCGCCTCGTACGTCAGGGTGCCCGACCTCGACACGATGCCTGAACAAAACACATCCACGTGGTTACGGTGCTTTACGTGAGAGATGAATAAAATAATGAACCTTTTGTTTTTACAAACGAGAAACAAATACATTTCGTACAACATCACCGCCTTCACTCCGTCATCTCTCTGCACTTTTAAACCCTGATTCCTTTCTCTTTCATCTTTCATCAGCGTATAACTCGACAGCGTGAGGTCAGGTTTGTGTTGAAATCGGCTGTGTGTAGCGTTAAACTCACCGATTCTTCCTTTCTTGTGAATGTGTCCAGGCATGATCCCGATTTTACACTCTCCAGGCTGGGAATAAAGTCATAAAGTCGTTAATCACATTCAGGAATTACGATCAAATCCGTTAGCTCGGTTTTAGACGTAGGCAAAAGAATCAGATCGTCAAAGTGAGTGAACGTTAACGACGTTACCGAGAGAACCATCGGAGAAAATACACACCAGACAAACCATAACTCACGAACGCATCATAAACAAGAGTATTCTAACTCGTTCTTACACAGAGAGAGAGAGAGAGAGAGAGAGAGGGGAGAGAGAGAGAGAGAGAGGGAGAGAGAGAGAGAGAGAGGGAGAGAGAGAGAGAGAGGAGAGAGAGAGAGGGGAGAGAGAGGGGGGGAGAGGGAGGGGAGAGAGAGAGGGAGAGAGAGAGAGGGGGAGAGAGAGAGGGAGGGAGAGAGGGAGAGAGAGAGAGAGAGAGGGAGGGAGAGAGGAGGGAGAGAGGGAGAGAGAGAGAGGGAGGGAGAGAGAGAGAGGACCCTGTTATATAATCACGTGTGCGTGTAAATCATTTAGACGTATAAAGTCTGTAGCTAATGGAAGATGAGAAGTTGTAGGTTGTTAGTTCGTCCACTGGGTGGAGCTGTAGATCTTACGTTGATGACGCCGGGGCAGTTGGGCCCGATGAGGCGGGTGACGTTCTGGCGGAGGAGCCTGTGTTTGACCCGCACCATGTCCTGCTGTGGGATTCCCTCCGTGATGCACACTGCCAGCGGGATCTCGGCGTCGATGGCTTCTATGATGGCCGCGGCGGCGAACGGAGGGGGGACGTAGATCACCGTGGCGCCGGCGCCGGTCCCCTCCTTCGCCTGGAAACGACAGGCACGGAACAAACTGGAGCGAAACGTCAACCACGCGCTAATCCATGCTAATCCATGCTAACCTTCTGCTAGTCGAATTAACATTGTAGTCACGGTTACAACAAGCACACATCGTTACCTCCTTCACAGAGTTGAACACCGGCAAACCCAGGTGAGTTTTCCCGCCTTTTCCTGGAGACACGCCTCCGACTAACTTGGAGCCATAATCCAGAGCCTGCTGACTGTGGAACGTTCCCTGCAGACAGGAGGGGAACAGACTGCTAACAGAGGAAGTGTGTCGGCGTACCGTAACGGGAAGAATTAAATGATCATTACAGCAAAGACACCGGCACGATTAAGCGCAAAAGTTTGTACACCCTCACGGCGAGATGCAGAGGATTTATTACGGCTAACGAAAAATGCTTCAACGGTTTCTAAATGGAGCGTTTAGTTATTTTTACTCGGTGCACATCCGAGTGTGGGAATCGCAGCGCGTAATTCAATCCTAGTTTTTTTAATTTCGCTTCTCCGGGTGGATTACGGCCTCGAGTGGATTATAAAGCCGTAGCGTGGCTAATCTTTAACTTTCCTCCTTTGTGTGCGGGTTTAATCATTACAAGTTCAGTCAGGTGAAGTGAGGAGCTCGTAAACCTACAGCCGTAATTGCTCGTCCCCAAGGAAGAAAAAGTAAATATAGAGTTAAATAAATAAATAAATAAATAAAGGAGAGGGAGAGAGAGCAAGTGTGTGGGGAAGTCATCACTTCTCATCCTCCCTCATTTAGAGCGACGCCACTGACACTCGAATCGTCGCTCATCTGCCTACTAATTATCCTGAGTGCTCATTAGAGCTTCATCTAATAACCTTGTGTTCTAGAGAGAGAGAGAGAGAGAGAGAGAGAGAGAGAGAGAGAGAGAAAGATTTTTGAGGTGTGTGTATACACAGCGGTTAAGCAGCACCACCTTGTGGTCACGTAGTGTAAACACTTCACATGGAGTCCAAAAAATTGACCGGACGGAGCTGGTTAATGTGATTTAAATATATTAGAAAGCTCAGATTCCGCAGATCCCGAACAACAATACATGAATGAGGGAGTGAATAAATAAATACGCCAGCTGCGTCCTGATCGACTGAATCACGCAGAAACGTCTACGTTAATATATTAACGGTGTTTAATGCTCGTGATTGTTCAAGTCACAGTAATATTAACGTTAGCTTTCGGTCAGAAAGTACAGCATGCTGATACACACAGCAAACTGCTGAAGAGTTAATGAAATAATAATATACTCAGCTTCGGTGCATAATAACGAAATTAGCATTGAGTCAGGTTGTGTGTGTGTGTGTGCTGCTGCTGTTGTTGTTGTTGTTGTTGACGAACCTGTTTTCCTGTGAAGCCCTGACAGATGACTTTAGTGTCCTTGCTGATGTAGAGACTCTTCCGTGTAGCCGTGTAACAGTGTCTCACTCCCACCTGCTGCTGCACTGTACACACACACACACACACACACACACTCTTATATAAGCTGGTTTAATAAAACTAACCCTAGAGATCGCGTAATAACCCACAAAATATCACAACAATAACAACATAACAAAAACAGGTCCAGAGCTCAGCCTGAAATCGCGTACTGTGACAATACCGACCGCATTCGAGCTGACCGCATCCGAGTCGGCGCCTACCTGCCGCATCCGAGTCGGCGCCTACCTGCCGCATCCGAGTCGGCGCCTACCTGCCGCATCCGAGTCGGCGCCTACCTGCCGCATCCGAGTCGGCGCCTACCTGCCGCATCCGAGTCGGCGCCTACCTGCCGCATCCGAGTCGGCGCCTACCTGCCGCATTCGAGTCGGCGCCCGCTGCATTCTGTTCAGCGTCTACCTCATTCGAGTCGGCACCTACCTACCGCATTCGATTTCGATTAGAATTGTGACCGAAATGGCAGTATGTTGAAACGAGAACCCCAAACGTACCCGGATGGTCTACTGTTTCTGGTGTGGATCTGTGGACACTCTCAGCTAATATTACCCACAACCCCTAGCGCGAGGGAGGAGGAGGAGGAGTTTTGTGATGGCTTGATACCTTAAAAAAATTCTACAAAAAATAATTAGCCAACTAAAAAAATGACAAATTTCGGGGGTGGGGGGGAAGCGGGGAGGGTTCATCATTTTAAAGACAAGTTGCTTTAATAATTGAGCTATATTTATGAATTAAACGGAAAAAAAAAATTAATTCATTAATAACCGTCTCGTACGTCCGTTTGGAGACCTGGTTGATTATTATTATTATTATTATTATTATTACTACATTTATACTAAACATAAAACAGCTAAACAGATACTAAAACACAAAGAACAGTTATAGTGATTTCAACTGAATAAATAAATCCCACTAAACACACAAATCCATCAATTAATTAGTTCATTAAATAATTATTCACCTGTTATAAGTCCATAATGAAATATTTTTAAAGCAGTAATTATTCCCAAATAACGTATCTGCTTCTTGACTGAAGTTCGGGAACCGTGTCGTTCCTTCAGATTAAAAGTAACACTAAACGGATAAAAAGTGACCCACTGCGAGGAGACGATAAGAAGAAACTGAACCCGAGTCCAAAGTCTGAACGTCTCGGACGCCGGAATCCATTCCAGACTCATCCAGTTCAGAATCTTATATATATATATATATATATATATATATATATATATATATATATTTATTCTTAGATTTATTATTATTATTATTATTATTATTATTATTATTAATGCACTTTCCATGTATTTAACTACTCAGTGTTTACTTCTTACTTACAGTTCTAATTAAATATTTATAGTGAAATACGCAAATATATTACAAAAAAGATTCTTTTTCATATATTTTCCATCAACTCACATGAAAGTAATGGAAAGGATTTCAATGTAACTTATTTAAATGTCAAAGATTTAAACGCCCTCAGGCGGTACAGAAGTGTAATGGAAGTGGGCTCGATCCTAAATCAATGCCTCCTCCCTACACTGGTGCGCGAGACCGCCGTTTCTGCCGCGACACTTCTGAGCCCTATCTAGTGCACTAGCTTTCACCCAGCGGAGCGGTTTGGGATTCTGCCTTTAAAACTAGCAAATAAATACAGTAAATCTCCAGCTAGAAACGGGTTAGCTGGCTAATTACTCACATTTAAAAATATTTATATATATATATATATATTTTATGTATATATTGCGCGTAGGTCAGAAATGTCATCACCTGAAAACGCGAGCGAGTGACAAACAGAACTCGACAGTAAAGGTGAAAGTTCAGCGCCGCACCGTGGCCTCAGTAGCGCCGCTTAGCAGGTCAAGCTAACAGGAGTTGTGCTAATCGTGCAGCCGCGCGAGACTGCGGGACAAAATGGCGACGCGGTTTAAAAATTAAACTTGAAGCTGCAATGCGGTGGGAAGTGTAATACAGAGCTTATAAACTTACAGAGGAGCCGCGCGAGCAATCTGCAGTGAGACATCCTGGGTCACTCAGCAATGACACACGCGCACGCACGCGCACACACACACACTAATGCACACACGCGCAAGTGTCTTCTCATCTGCCTGATTCGCGTGCGGATTCTTTTCCCAACTGTATTCCGAGAAAACCACGCCCTTCCATTTGGGTTGCCAAGTGCAAGAAAAACGTCTATTTTTCTGTTAAACTCCAAATGACATTTTTTTTCATTATTATTATTATTATTATTATTATTATTATTATTATTATTATTTTTCATTGTATTGAAAACTGAGTTATATGCATATTTTTAAATAATTTCAATTTTTAATTTAAAATCAAGTCATTTACTTACAACCAAAGTTTATACAAAACACACAATGAGACAACATATATAAATCACAATAAATAAACATTTTATTTATTTAAATGTCACTTTTTTCTAATTCCAATATTTTTTTTCAACGTTTCAACATATATGTGTGATCCAGTTTATTTCGTATAATGTAAGATCATCATCATTACATTTACATTTATTCACTTAGCAGATGCTTTTATCCAAAGTGACTTACAAATGAGAAAAATACAAACAAAATCACCACCATCACCATCATCCTTATCATCATCACCATCGTCACCATCATCCTCATCGTCATCACCATCGTCACCATCATCCTCATCACCATCGTCACCATCATCCTCATCGTCATTACCATCGTCACCATCATCCTCATCATCACCATCGTCACCATCATCCACTATACCATCGTACAACTTAACATACATCGACAATATCGTTTACCATCACCCATCTGACATACCAATCTTCATCACCATCACCATCATCACCACCATCACCATCATCATCTTCATCATCGTCATCATCGTCACCATCATCACCATCACCATCATCATTACCATCATCATCATCATCACCACCACCACCACCATCATCATCATCATCACCATCATCATCACCACCATCACCATCATCATCATCATCATCATAATCATCACCATCACCATCATCACCACCATCACCATCATCATCTTCATCATCGTCATCATCATCACCATCGTCACCATCATCGTCATCACCATCGTCACCATCACCATCATCATCTTCATTGTCATCATCATCACCATCATCATCATCACCATCATCATCTTCATCGTCATCATCACCATCTTCATTGTCATCATCATCACCATCATCATCATCACCATCATCATTTTCATCGTCATCATCATCACATACCATCATCACATCACCATCACACCACATCATCACCATCACCATCACATCACCATCACCACACATCTCATCATCACCATCATCATCGTCACATCATCATCACCATCATCACATCATCACCACATCATCATCACACATCACACATCATCATCACCATCATCATCATCATCACCATCACCATCACCATCATCATCTTCATCATCATCATCATCATCATCATCATCACCATCACCATCACCACCATCATCTTCATCATCACCATCATCATCATCACCATCATCATTTTCATCGTCATCATCATCATCACCATCACCATCATCACCACCATCATCTTCATCATCGTCATCATCATCACCATCATCATCATCACCACCACCACCACCACCATCATCATCATCATCATCACCATCATCATCTCTAATAGATAGATCATATTCGTAATATTTAATTAGATGGATTATATTCATAAAATGTGGTTCTGCTGCAGCCATAGCAAACACTTCCGGCAGTTCAGCGCTTATCCAATGAGCGCGAGGCTGGTTGTATTCTCTCAGCCAATCATTGCACAGGAGGCGGGGTTTGTCGGAATACGGGTATTAAGTAACAAATAGAAATATTAACTTTCCACATAAAGACGTGTTGGATGTTTACATTACCTTAATTTCTTTATTAAATATTAATCAATTTTGTCAAACAAATCAGAATAATTTGCAAATGATAGACTAGCGATACAGGAGATCTGGAAAAGAACCAAAAGGCGCAAGGGATTATGGGTAATAAAGTCCAATGACGTTTTCTGTAAAAATTATTAAAAATTGACAAAAATTCAGGAGAAATTATGGCGTGAGTGATCTCATGAATTAATTTGTTTATTTGATTTGATTTACGGAAAGTAGGAAGAAAATTAAAAATCACTTAAACAGCAATATATATATTTTTATGAACCAAGGGTTGCCAGATTTGCTAAATAATTAAAAACTACTTCATAACAACTATTTATTGTACACACACACACACACACACACACACACACACACACACACACACACACTAAAATACATATTTAAAAAATATTCATTTATTTGCTTCCAAATGAAATACATTATGATTATCATATAAAACGTATTTATAAGTGGTTTACAAAATAATGAATTCAATTAAAGATATAACTAAAACGTAAGTTGCTCTAAATTAGTTATTTAGAGGTTATCGACCAGTTTAAATAAACTAGCGTTAGTATTTTCAGGTAAAATATAAGAATAAAATAATTATTATTTTATTGTGAATATGTTAAGAGAAGTAAAAACATTTCGATGTTGGTCTGAATTCTGCGCACCTGGCAACCAGAGAAAGCCCTTCGGAGAGAAAATGTGGGGGCGTGCCTGAAAATCTGAACCAATCAGAGTCGACCAGCTCTGTAGGCGCTGATTGGTTGGCAGTTTTCCTTCGTGTCTTCCCCCGACTCTGATTCTCCATCTCGGTTTACGTTCGTGCGCCGCGTCCCTGTGCACCGAGTTACGCAAAGAGCGCGGGCAGCGCGGCGGAAGTGACGACATGACGTAGAAAGTGACAGGAAGCATCTCGCTTCGGTGTGAATTTAAACCTGGACGCAGTAAAAGGAGTCACTCAAGATGGTTTTAGAGACGATTTCGAAGATTATTAAATTGCAGCTTCCGGCGTATCTGAAGAAGTTACCGCTTCCGGATACCATTGGAGGGTTCGCGAGACTGACCGGTGAGCGGCTGTGTGTTTTCTTCTCACTTCTGCTGCACTTTCAACACAGGGACAGGAAATAAAGCGTTTTTTAACTCTCTCTCTCTCTCTCTCTCTCTCTCTCTCTCTCTCTCTCTCTCTCTCTCTGCATGCGTCTCATTCACAGCGTTAACCTCCTTTATGTTCATGTTCTCTTTATCTTGTTACTCATAACAGTGAAACTTCACGACTGCACGCTGATCGATATGCAAATGAGGTGATGGCTGACGTGTTAAATATGCAGCGCGTATTTGCATATCGCGAGTATTTTTAGAAACTTTTATTACATTTTCATTTTAAAGGTACAGTAGACCATCTATTTTACTTTACTTATTGCTGCAAATAACTTGGAAAATGTGAAGAACATGACTCAAAAATAACGATTTAAGCCATGTCCTCAGCTCAAGTGTAATTAATTCTGAGAAAACTCGGTTAGAAAACTGGCTTCCGGTCCGGAATGATGATGATGATGATGATGATGATGATTATGTTTGGATTGTTATGGCTCCATTAAATATAACAACCAATCGTGTTCCGGTATGCAAATGAAGGCTGTGTAATGGTGGTTTACTAAAGGAAAATGGGCGGAGCTTGTGTAGTATCTGGATTTTATTTTACAAAACGAGTGTAAAACAGTCAAACTGACTTGATGATGGCATGTTTCTGAGGACATTTGATTTGAGACTGCTGTTCTGGTTTAACCCCCGCGTATCTTCACTCTGTGTGTGTGTGTGTGTGTGTGTGTGTGTGTTCAGTTTCAGAGTGGCTCCGCCTCCTCCCCCTGCTCGGGATCCTGGCTCTTCTTGGTTACCTGACCATCAGGCCTTTCCTGCCCAAGAAGAAGAAGCCGAGAGACTGCCTCATCAACCTGAAGATCCAGAAGGAGAACCCGAAAGTGGTGAACGAGATCGACATCGAAGACCTGAGGAGCACCAATGTCTGCTACTGCCGCTGCTGGAGATCCAAAACGGTGGGAGAACGTCCGCGCGGTAGCGATCCGAGGAGCGCGTAACTTCGTTTCTTTAACCGCGTGTACAATCTCGTTAATACGGTACCAATTTACTTTAGAACGATTTGAGCGTTTTTGAGTAGCTTTTTTTTCCCCTTCTCTTTCCGTTATATAATAAATCTGCTACAGGGGTGGAGCTACGTGATGTCACAAAACAATCTCTCAACACTTTGAACCAATCACATTCCCTATGAAAATTATTCGAGTGCGTGAATACTGCTCGCTCAACTAGCTACACAACTTTGCTAAATTTAACGATAAACAGTTGGTGGTTGTCATGGTAATGTTGGTAATGTAACACTGTGATGTCGATATTGCGATCGTTTCTGCGAGAGTACACAGAAATTTCTATTTCTTATCATTTTACGCCGTCAGTTTCAGGAATATGTTTCGAGGTAAATCCTGAACGAGGAAGTTGTTTATTAAAACAGTGGTGATGATTTGCATTTCAGAGCGCACAGGGCCGTTCGAGTTCAGTTTCCTGTTCTACGTTACAGTCTGCGAGAGAAAAATAAATAAAAACAAATCCCCTCCGCACCGAGTTTGGGTTCATCAGCCGAAAAAGAACCAAACAGTCTACAAGTACATTTAAAAAAGAGCACGGAGTTTATTTTCAGCTGTGAAATGTTTCATATAGCCTATTTTTGTCCTTTTTTTCAGTTTCCTGTTTGCGATAAATCGCACATAAAGCACAACGAGCTGACCGGGGACAACGTCGGGCCGCTGATCCTGAAGAAGAAAATTCTATAATCGTATTTAAAAAGGAGCTTTTTGCTTCTTTTACATTTTTGGTTTGTGTAAGTTTGTAGAAATGATTTTGCGTCTCTACGGTGAGCCTGCTGCACTGTGTGTGTGTGTGTGATCAGATGTCTCTCTTTCTTTCTTTTTGCCAACATGTCTCTGTATTGTGTTTAGAATCTGGAGACAAAAATACTAATAATTTGTGCCTTAGAATTTTTTTTCTTGTACTGCTTTCAAATATTTGTTTCTTTCTAAAGTGCTGAAAAAGTGCAATATAAAATAACTGGACCACAACTTTTCATTTCAATAACATTGCCATGTAAACCGTGTCGATCGTCGTGAAACAATCAGTAGTGCGCTGTTAGTGTCCCGAAACCACTTTGGAAAAAATGTTAATACATTTAAAATTGTGTAAAAAAAATAAATAATAAATACTATACAGTGTTGTTTGTGTTTGCTTTCTTGCTACACCATTGTCCTGGTTTACAAATAAACTATTAATATATCTGCTTAAATCCTATCTGTATTCTATCTATTTTTGTACTTCATACAGATGTTAAACAGCCAAATGCAAATTATTGGCACCCTTCTTTAAAGAAGCGTTGCGGTTGGGAGACTTGACAAACGGTCTAATAGGTGTGAAAATCTCTCACTGCTACACAACGACATTCTAGACGTGTGTGTGTGTGTGTGCTTTGTGGTGATGGTTTAGAGAAGGAATTTATGACTGTGAAGATCAGATATCCTCATACTTTTGGCCATATATACATAGGCTATCTTTCTTTCCATATTTTTTTTGTTCCTTTTATGTTTGTCTTCTCCCTTTCTTTTTCTTGTGTTCATATCTTTCTTTCCCTTTTGTATTAGACCCGGTGTAAACGTTTCAAAGGCAATTCAGATAAAACACGTTTGGGGTTTTTTTTTTGAAAAAGAGAGACAGAGGCACGTCCACGTTATTGCTCCGCATGTAAAAGAGGGAACAGTAACACTGTAGTGGTGGAGAAGGTAAAATACAGCTCCTCATTTGACTCTGATTTACATTCTGTGATGACTTAAATATCAAAAAGAGGTTTTGTGTGTCTACTGCACAGACTGTGTTTTTACAGAACAATAAACACACACACAAGCACAATCTGTCTGGGTTTTTTTTGTTTGTTTTATTTTATACCTGATAGCTGTTTTTTGCTCTAGTATGTAAGTCCCTCATGACTCTGTGTTAGACATGTAGTGCACTGTGTAGGGTGTGGTTAGTGAGATTGTTCCAGAAGCAGCCATGCAAGCCCAAGCCATGACACTACCTCCACCATGTTTCACAGATGATCTTGTATGGTTTGGATCATGAGCAGATCCTTTCTTTCTCCACACCTTGGTCTTTCCATCACTTCGGTAGAGGTTCATCTTGGTTCCAGACCTTTTGTGGATGATCTCTATATTTATCTGTGAATTCCAATCTGACTTTCTGTTTCTTACTGCTGATGAGTGGTTTGCATCTTGTGGTTTGGCTGCTCTCACAGTCTACTTCAGATGGTGTATTGTGATACCTTCACCCCTGCCCTGGGGTTGTTGGTGATGTCCCTGACTGCTGTTTTTGGGTTTTTCTTCACAGCTCTCACAATGTTTGTCATGAACTGTTGTCGTTTTCCTTGGCCGACCCGTTCCATGTCTGCTTGTCATTCCAAATTATTGTATGGGTTATGCCCAATGCTTGTGCAGTGCCTCTGATTGATTTTTCTCAGCTTCGAACTGCCTCGCTTTTCTCCCATAGACAGCTCTCTGATCTTCATGATGGTTTATCCTTTTTTTTTTAAAACAAATGCACAGTAGACACTTTAGACATGGCATGTGTGTGAGTATATATATATATATTATATAAATATATTTATTTATTTTTATTTATTTATTTATTTAAAAGCTTGATTCAAATGATAATGTGAATAAAAAGTAACTTTATATTCTGAAGCATTTTTTATTTTAGTATTTTAACCACCAACAATATTAGCACAGACAGGAATCAGTCAATAGAGTCTGAAATCTTCTTCCTCTAACATCAAACTGTCTGATGTCTACATGTTATAAACATGGAAGAGGCTTACATAACAGTGTCCATTTCTGACCAAATTAATTCAACTATTCAATATAAAAAAAAAATTAAGAGAGCTTCTTCACCGCTGAATACAGCACGAAGGTGTTCTGCTCTCGATCGTCCGTTATTCTGGAGTTTTCTTCCTGTAAGACACAGCAGTATATTTCAGGATCTGAATCAGGGCGAGACTTTATCACTCCTGTGGAACAAACCTGATTTGTCTTTCATGTTAAACCCACTAATGCATTTCACATCATGATCATGTTGAACAGTTTTATTTGGATGTTCACCTTTTTAACTCTCTGTGCACTGTGAGCTGTAAACTTCACCTCAGTGTAAGTCAGATCCTCAAGTTTTATTAGAAGCTGAAGACAGAAAATAAAATCAGATTCATTCTACTAAACATCGCAAACAAAAAGACTACATTAGATACAAAAAACAGGAAGAAGAAGCATTTCTTGCCTTGTTGTTTTTTCTTTTTGGCCAAACGCACACAGGTATGGATATTATTAATAACAGGAAAACTCCAGCAGATATCAGGACAGGAAGCAGTGAACGGGAACGATCAGTTTGTCCTGTAAACATTATTATATATATATATATATATATAAATGTAGGAAAAATATTTGCTTATTTGACACAGACATAAGACTGGAAAGATTTGACAAAAATATATCATGACACATTCCTATGATGGAAGATATTTATCACGATATGAATCCTCTTTGCATTTTGCAACAGTAATGTTGATCTTATCTTCACTGAATGAAGTCATTAAACTACATGAAGTTCTCTGAGACTTTCACACAGTTAAATTACAATATTCTTCACCAATCAGATCACTCCTACATGAATATTCATTATTCTATTAATTACTTGATCAAAGTGGTGACAGTGTAGACTCTCTGATGTACCTGAGTGATGATCACAGAGCTGTGTGATGTTGAGAGAAGATGATTTATTACTGACAGGGTTTGCAGACACACAGATATAAGTGTTGGTGTTAACATCATGGTGTTGTATTTGAAGTGAGAGATTGAGGGGAACACTGAGATCTGTGTTATTGGTGATGGAGATTCTCTCGTTCTCTCTGTACCAGGATAACGTCACATCTTCTCCATTCTCCACAGAGCACAGGAGGGAACACGGTTCTGTGGAAACCACACTTCGACTTTCTCTTTTTATTATTACTGGAGTTGATACTGGAGCTAAGAAACAGAAACACAGATTAAACATTTTATTCATGTAAAACAAAATGGACGCTTCTGTTCGATTATACAACAGAAACAACACCTTCTTATGTCTAAAGAGCATGCCTGCCTAAATCTTTACTCATTATCAGAATTCCCACTCAGTGTAGAAAATCATGTTCCAGGAAAATTCCACAGACGAATTCCCAGATGTTTATACCTCCTGACTCCGAGGTGTCTGAGCTCTGATTGGTCTTTGTGAATTGATGATGTTATGAGACTGAACATGGACAGGAAAGGAGACATGAAATACTTTTACTCACCATAAACACTGACACTGAAAGTCCTAGATGAGAGATGTTCAGTGATGACTTGTAATAAATAAACTCCAGAATGGTTTCTGCTGATGTTCCTGATGGTTAAAGCTCCACTGATTCTGTCCAGCTGCAGTCGCTCTTTAAATCTCTCACTGATTTCTCCTTGTCCTTTAAACACCGGACTAATCAAAATCTTTTTCTCTGCTTTCTCAGGTCCATAAAACCAAAGGATCTGAGCATCAGTCTGAATTCCAGTTATCCCAGTATGGAGAGTTAAAGTGGTTCCTTCCACTTCCTGCAGTGTGACCGTCTCGTCTCCAGCTGCACACAGTAAACCTGCATCACAGCTTCAGCTTCAGATGAATCATTTCACTCACAAACATAATCACATACAGTCCATTAAACTATACCGTGATACAGATTTGTGATTTCAGATGATGATGTTTTGAACTCAGAAATGTGAAAATATTCCACATCTGGGAATCTGATCTATTCTGTAGCACATATATTATTATTGTACACTACAGCAGTGGTTCTCAAATGTTCTTTAGCTTTAGATGTGTATCTGTATAAAGGTTAGCTGAGCAGTGTACAGATAAAATGATGAATTTACATTATCGTGTCAGTATTAAATCTTGTATTTGATGCAATTTTAAAATATCTCATCAATACGTCCATCATCTATCAGTGTTGACAGTTGTAGTGTTTTGCTTGTTCTGAAGTAAAGGCAGCTTGTGTTTACCGATTTACAATTCTTAAAAGGAACCCAGAAGACTATGAAGACTTGTAGGCCTTAACACGCAGTTATTGCCCTCTCCTACTACTGTTATAAATACATGAAATATCTTGATTACATTAAAAATCTTTAATGTTTAATATATACTTTAACCTACAGAGGCCGCCATTACGTGACATGCGCAGTGCCCTCAGAGTCAATGATGTAAAATGGCTGCACTTGAGCACTCAGGAGAATTAGCTACTAGCCCTGCAGCAGGAAAATAATGTAAAGCTCCTGTAAAATGAGCCTAAAACGCCTAGCCAAGACATTCCCAAAGTCAAATTAAAGCTGTTCTATAACCATTTGGACCACATGCATTGTTTTGGTCTCTTCTGAAAGCTTGACTAAATATTTTTACATAAATATTACATAACGATTGTTTGGACCTTTGCCAGTGTAACAAGACTTTTTTGTCAGGATGTTCTGGATCAGTGGATTACTATGAGGTGAGTTGTCTCTGTTTTGTAAGTGGTTGTTTGTATGTTGGTGGTCTGACAGAGACAATGATTGTAGCTGCTGTTGTGATCGTATCTCAATATGGTTCATATAAATCGAATCACAAGACTCTTCGCTTTCCCAAGATACGAGTACCTTTGATTTTATGGACCTGAGAAAGCAGAGGAAACGATAATGAACAGTCAGGTGTTTAAAGGAGAAACTGTTACAGAAATCAGTGAGAGATTTAAAGAGCGACTGCAGCTGGACAGAATCAGTGGAACTTTAACCATCAGGAACATCAGCAGAAACCATTCTGGAGTTTATTTATTACAAGTCATCGTTGGACGTGTCTCATCTAGGACTTTCAGGGTCAGTGTTTATGGTGAGTAAAAGTGTTTCATGTCTCCTTCCTGTCCATGTTCAGTCTCATAACGTCATCAGTACACAAAGGCCAATCAGAGCTGAGTGTAGACAAACTACATCAGAAACATCTGCCCTGAAATAATCATTTTTACACCACAGTGCTGTTGAATTCTGGATTCTGATTGGTCAGAAGGTGTTAACTTTTTTAATCTAACAGCTCTCAGAGTAGCGCAGCTACTGAATTCTACATATTGTGAATTTCCACACTATCTACAGTAGTCTTCAGCACAGATCAGTAGTGTCATGATCACCTACATTCCACACGTTACACTGCTAAACAATTAAAGAGAGAAAACACAGAACTTATGTAATCAGGTGAAATACAACTCAGCTGTACACAAGTGCAGGATCTCAGCCAGACAACAAAAGAAAAAGGTGAAGAACATGGGTCAGGGCTCCCTCTGGTGGTCAGGGAGAGATTGTCCATGAAGGACATGACACTAACATATCACAGACCCACGACCAAGACACGTTTCCTGTGGTGTAGCCAGGAAGTAGTTTGACTTTTTCCCAATTTTAGACATGTCAAAAGTAACTTGTAAAGTAATTACTTAAACTGTTTAGCACCAAACTTATTTACTCTTACGTAAGTATTTTTCTTGATCATTACTTTTGGTACATCTGGTTTAAAGGAAAGAATATGGGTAGTATGTATTATTTAGATTAAAAATAAAAATACACTAGAAGAAACCGGAGCAGAAACAAGGACAAACTGAGTTTAAATATAATTACACATTGTGATGAGAATGTTTGAAAATATCAAATGTACTCACCATAAACACTGACACTGAAAGTCCTAGATGAGACACGTCCAGCAATGACTTGTAATAAATAAACTCCAGAATGGTTTCTGCTGATGTTCCTGATGGTTAAAGCTCCACTGATTCTGTCCAGCTGCAGTCGCTCTTTAAATCTCTCACTGATTTCTGTAACAGTTTCTCCTTTAAACACCTGACTAATCAATATCTTTTCCTCTGCTTTCTCATAAAACCACAGGATCTGAGCATCAGTCTGAATTCCAGTTATCCCAGTATGGAGAGTTATAGTGGTTCCTTCCACTTCCTGCAGTGTGACCGTCTCGTCTCCAGCTGCACACAGTAAACCTGCATCACAGCTTCAGCTTCAGATGAATCATTTCACTCACAATCATAATCACATACAGTCCATTAAACTATACCGTGATACAGATTTGTGATTTCAGATGATGATGTTTTGAACTCAGAAATGTGAAAGTATTCCACATCTGGGAATCTGATCTATTCTGTAGCACATATATTATTATTGTTCACTACAGCAGTGGTTCTGGAACGTTTCTCAGCCGTGGACCCTCCACATTTTACTAAATATCCACTTTCCCCTTCTTCATGACGAACGTATTTCCTAAAACTCTTTATATTTACAGCTACAGTTTGTTGTGTTGTGAAGGAAAGACACAAACTTACAGCACAGCAGGAGAAGAAGAGTCCTGAGAGTCCTGATTTCTGATAAAATATTCAGCAGCACTGTTTCGCTCCTCCTCAATGTCATTGTCAGTGAAGAATGTCGTGTTCAGTGCAGTGATGTTGCTGCTGTACACAACCTTCCCTTCCTGTTAGCTTAGCGTCTTTACTGTCCCACATTCAGCAGACCGCTGGGCGGAAGTCCTGTCTCAGGGTTCAGTCTGTACACGCTCACTACACACTTTCCTCTCACCAGTGGAGATGTACGTTTGATATGAAACGGCTTTTTCAGAGGTGTTCAGTCGAGACCGGGTTCTAACAATTCTAACAAGCGAGATCTATCAAATATTTTGTACTTGTAAATAAAAGTATGTTATTTTGTCTCATTTCAGTAATCATTAATAATATTTGATGATTTTAATCAAGTTCCAGTAACTGAACTCTGAAGACTGGACTGAGCATAAGTTTGTGCCCCCTCATGTAGCCATTATTTTACCTGCTTCATTTTTAAACGTGTATAATGATGTATCTGACCTGCATCAGGGGATTTATTTGAGTGTTTTAGCATTTTTTTAAAATCCACAGGCTTTTTGTAAACAAAAAAGATTCTTATTATGTTGATTATATTTGCAGTCTTGTCCATCATCACCACTTCCTCTTTACCGTGTGTGTGAGGCATAGAGCTGAACACTGAGAGCCAACCACAAACCTCTGCACCAACTAGAACAACTGTCACTGTTTTGTTTTTTCTTTTCACTGTTAATTCTTGAACATTGTGTGTGTATTTGGAGGTTGTGCATTACAGATGGTAGACGATCGGAACAATGAACACTTGTTAAAGGTCAAAACACTTCTCAGCTCAATAGAGTTGTGTCCCGTCATCTAGGATCAGTTTTAAATGTATATCTGTAAAAAAGTTATCTGAGCAGTGTACAGGTGAAATGATGAATCTAGATTATCGTGTCAGTATTAAAGCTTCTGTTTGATGCAAATTTAAAACATCTCATCAATACCTCCATCATCTATCATAATATCTTTAAATATAATCAAACCAATCAGCATCTTGTTAGTGCGGTTTTTCTGTATATTCTCATAATGTAAAGCTCCTGTAAAATGAGCCTAAAACGCCTAGCCAAGACATTCCTAAAGTAAAATTAAAGCTGTTCTACAACCATTTTGAGCACATGCTTTGTTTTGGTCTGTTCTGAAAGCTTGACTAAATATTTTTACATAAATATTACATAACGATTGTTTGGACCTTTGCCAGTGTAACAAGACTGTTTTTTGTCAGGATGTTCTGGATCAGTGGATTACTATGAGGTGAGTTGTCTCTGTTTTGTAAGTGGTTGTTTGTATGTTGGTGGTCTGACAGAGACAATGATTGTAGCTGCTGTTGTGATCATATCTCAGTATGGTTCATATCAATCGAATCACAAGACTCTTCGCTTTCCAAAGATATGAGTACCTTTGATTTTATGGACCTGAGAAAGCAGAGGAAACAATATTGAACAGTCCGGTGTTTAAAGGAGAAACTGTTACAGAAATCAGTGAGAGATTTAAAGAGCGACTGCAGCTGGACAGAATCAGTGGAACTTTAACCATCAGGAACATCAGCAGAAACCATTCTGGAGTTTATTTATTACAAGTCATCACTGGACGTGTCTCATCTAGGACTTTCAGTGTCAGTGTTTATGGTAAGTAAAAGTGTTTCATGTCTCCTTCCTGTCCATGTTCAGTCTCATAATGTCATCAATACAAAAAGGCCAATCAGATCTCAGTGTAATCAAACTGCATCAGAAACATCTGCCCTGAAATAATAATTTTTACACCACAATGCTGTTTAATTCTGGATTCTGATTGGTCAGATGGTGTTAACTTTTTAATCTAACAGCTCTGAGATTAGCACAGATACTGAATTCTACATATTGTGAATTTCCACACTATCTACAGTAGTCTTCAGCACAGATCAGTAGTGTCATGATCACCTACATTCCACACGTTACACTGCTAAACAATTAAAGAAAGAAAACACAGAACTTATGTAGGGAAACTAATCAGGTGAAATACAACTCAGCTGTACACAAGTGCAGGATCTCAGCCAGACAACATAAGAGGAAGGTGAAGAACATGGGTCAGGGCTCCCTCTGGTGGTCAGGGGGAGATTGTCAATGGTGGACATGACACTAGCATATCACAGACCCACGTCCAAGACACATTTCCTATAGCTGGGAAGTAGTTCGACTTTTTCTCAATTTCAAACATGTAAAAAGTAACTTGTAAAATAATTTCTTAAACGGTTTGCACCAAACTTATTTACTCTTACTTGAGGAATTTTCTTGATCATTACTTTTGGTACATTTGGTTTAAAATAAGGAATATGGCAAGCATGTATTTTTTAGATTGAAAATAAAAATACATGAAAGGAAACATTACAATAGATCCTTTAAAGGATGTAAGGTCCTGGATTGAGTGTCAGGTTATGTACCTCTGTACATACATAACCACACACTCAATCCAGGAGCTTTCAGCCTTTAAAAACAGGAAACCGGAGCAGAGAGAAGAACAAACAGGTTAAATATAATTACACACTGTGATGAGAACATTTGAAAGTATAAAATGTACTCACCATAAACACTGACACTAAAAGTCGTAAATGAGAGACGTGGAGTAAGAACTTGTAATAAATAAACTCCAGAATGGTTTCTGCTGATGTTCCTGATGGTTAAAGCTCCACTGATTCTGTCCAGCTGCAGTCGCTCTTTAAATCTCTCACTGATTTCTGTAACAGTTTCTCCTTTAAACACTGGATTAATCAATATCTTTCCTTCTGCTTTCTCAGGTCCATAAAACCAAAGGATCTGAGCATCAGTCTGAATTCCAGTTATCCCAGTATGGAGAGTTATAGTGGTTCCTTCTGCTTCCTGCAGTGTGACCGTCTCGTCTCCAGCTGCACACAGTAAACCTGCATCACAGCTTCAGCTTCAGATGAATCATTTCACTCACAATCATAATCACATACAGTCCATTAAACTATACCGTGATATAGATTTGTGATTTCAGATGATGATGTTTTGAACTCAGAAATGTGAAACTATTCCACATCTGGGAATCTGATCTATTCTGTAGCACATATATTATTATTGTTCACTACAGCAGTGGTTCTGGAACGTTTCTCAGCCGTGGACCCTCCACATTTTACTAAATATCCACTTTCCTCTTCTTCATGACGAACTTATTTCCTAAAACTCTTTATATTTACAGCTACAGTTTGTTGTGTTGTGAAGGAAAGACACAAACTTACAGCACAGCAGGAGAAGAAGAGTCCTGAGAGTCCTGATTTCTGATAAAATATTCAGCAGCACTGTTTCGCTCCTCCTCAATGTCATTGTCAGTGAAGAATGTCGTGTTCAGTGCAGTGATGTTGCTGCTGTACACAACCTTCCCTTCCTGTTAGCTTAGCGTCTTTACTGTCCCACATTCAGCAGACCGCTGGGCGGAAGTCCTGTCTCAGGGTTCAGTCTGTACACGCTCACTACACACTTTCCTCTCACCAGTGGAGATGTACGTTTGATATGAAACGGCTTTTTCAGATGTGTTCAGTCGAGACCGGGTTCTAACAATTCTAACAAGCGAGATCTATCAAATATTTTGTACTTGTAAATAAAAGTGTGTTATTTTGTCTCATTTCAGTAATCATTATACCCAAACTGTTGTAGGAATTTCCAGTTACTGAACCCTGAAGACTGTCCTGAGCATAAGTTTGTGCCCCCTCATGTAGCCATTATTTTACATCCTTCATTTTTAAATGTCATCTTTATAAATGAGTATGATGACTTGCATCAGGGGATTTATTTGAGTGTTTTAGCTTTTTTTTTTTTTTTTTTTTAAATCCACAGGCTTTTTGTAATCAAATAAGTTTCATAAAATGTTGATGATATTGCAGTCTAGTCCACCATCACCACTTCCCCTTTACCATGTGTGTGAGACGGAGATCTGAACAGTGAGAAAACCAACCACAAACCTCTGCACCAACTAGAACAACGGTCACTGTCTTGTTTTTTCTTTTCTCTGTTAATAGTTGAACATTATGTGTGTATTTGGAGGTTGTGCATTACAAAGATGTGAACTTATCAGTACTAAATTCAAGCTGCTAAGTGATTCATTTTAAACATCGCAAGGACAATTTCTGCAGTTTGGGTGGTGAAACAGAAATTAAATGAGATTTTATTTGTACAACGCTGTTCACTGTAGATGTTTTCACAAAGCAGCTTTACAGAAGTCCAGATACAGATTTTGGTCCCTTACGAACAGGTCAAAGGAGACAGTCATGAGGGGAAAATCTCTCCGTGATGATTTGAGGAAGAAACTTTGAGAACAACTTGACACTAAACGGAAATCCGTCCTCTCCTGAGTGACTCCGGATAGTGTGATTATAAATCATGACTCCTCTACAGCTGAAGACTATAACACTGTCATACAGTACTGAGTGTGTTTAAAGGATGGTCATTGTGATCATCAGGGTCTTTTATGATTACAGAAGAGTTTTTTAGATTTAAATTTACAGTTTCCAATACCAACAATATTAATTCAGACAGGACTCAATCAATAGACTCTGAAATCTACTTCCTGTAATTTCATAGTCACCTTTTTAATGGCTTTTAAACATAATGTACACGCTGTAAAGATATAAATGACTTTCATAACACACTGACCATTTCTCACCAAATGAATGAAAATAATGACAATAAAATAAATAAAAAATTATGTATTGAATCATGAGAGCTTCTTCACCGCTGAATACAGCACGAAGGTGTTCTGCTCTCGATCGTCCGTTATTCTGGAGTTTTCTTCCTGTAAGACACAGCAGTATATTTCAGGATCTGAATCAGGGCGAGACTTTATCACTCCTGTGGAACAAACCTGATTTGTCTTTCATGTTAAACCCACTAATGCATTTCACATCATGATCATGTTCAACAGTTTTATTTAGATGTTCACCTTTTTAACTCTCTCTGCACTGTGAGCTGTAAATTTCACCTCAGTGTAAGTCAGATCCTCAAGTTTTATTAGAAGCTGAAGACAGAAAATAAAATCAGATTCATTCTACTAAACATCGCAAACAAAAAGACTACATTAGATACAAAAAACAGGAAGAAGAAGCATTTCTTGCCTTGTTGTTTTTTCTTTTTGGCCAAACGCACACAGGTATGGATATTATTAATAACAGGAAAACTGCAGCAGATATCAGGACAGGAAGCAGTGAACGGGAACGATCAGTTTGTCCTGTAAACATTATAATATATATACATATATATATATATATATATATATATATATATATATATATATTAATATACATATTTAAAAAAATGTAGGAAAAATATTTGCTTATTTGACAGACATAAGACTGGAAAGATTTTACAAAAATATATCATGACACATTCCTATGATGGAAGATATTTATCACGATATGAATCCTCTTTGCATTTTGCAACAGTAATGTTGATCTTATCTTCACTGAATGAAGTCATTAAACTACATGAAGTTCTCTGAGACTTTCACACAGTTCAATTACAATATTCTTCACCAATCAGATCACTCCTACATGAATATTCATTATTCTATTAATTACTTGATCAAAGTGGTGACAGTGTAGACTCTCTGATGTACCTGAGTGATGATCACAGAGCTGTGTGATGTTGAGAGAAGATGATTTATTACTGACAGGGTTTGCAGACACACAGATATAAGTGTTGGTGTTAACGTCATGGTGTTGTATTTGAAGTGAGAGATTGAGGGGAACACTGAGATCTGTGTTATTGGTGATGGAGATTCTCTCGTTCTCTCTGTACCAGGATAACGTCACATCTTCTCCATTCTCCACAGAGCACAGGAGGGAACACGGCTCTGTGGAAACCACACTTCGACTTTCTCTTTTTATTATTACTGGAGTTGATACTGGAGCTAAGAAACAGAAACCCAGATAAAATATTTTATTCATGTTAAACAAAATGGACGCTACTGTTCGATTATACAACAGAAACAACACCTTCTTATGTCTAAAGAGCATGCCTGCCTAAATCTTTACTCATTATCAGAATTCCCACTCAGTGTAGAAAATCATGTTCCAGGAAAATTCCACAGACGAATTCCCAGATGTTTATACCTCCTGACTCCGAGGTGTCTGAGCTCTGATTGGTCTTTGTGAATTGATGATGTTATGAGACTGAACATGGACAGGAAGGAGACATGAAACACTTTTTCTCACCATAAACACTGACACTGAAAGTCCTAGATGAGGTGCGCCCAGTGATGACTTGTAATAAATAAACTCCAGAATGGTTTCTGCTGATGTTCCTGATGGTTAAAGCTCCACTGATTCTGTCCAGCTGCAGTCGCTCTTTAAATCTCTCACTGATTTCTGTAACAGTTTCTCCTTTAAACACCTGACTGTTCAATATCTTTTCCTCTGCTTTCTCAGGTCCATAAAACCAAAGGATCTGAGCATCAGTCTGAATTCCAGTTATCCCAGTATGGAGAGTTATAGTGGTTCCTTCCACTTCCTGCAGTGTGACCGTCTCGTCTCCAGCTGCACACAGTAAACCTGCATCACAGCTTCAGCTTCAGATGAATCATTTCACTCACAAACATAATCACATACAGTCCATTAAACTATACCGTGATACAGATTTGTGATTTCAGATGATGATGTTTTGAACTCAGAAATGTGAAACTATTCCACATCTGGGAATCTGATCTATTCTGTAGCACATATATATTATTGTACACTACAGCAGTGGTTCTGAACGCGTTTCTCCAGCCGTGGACCCTCCACATTTTACTAAATATCCACTTTCCCCTTTTCGTGACGAACTTATTTCCTAAAACTCTTTATATTTACAGCTACAGTTTGTTGTGTTGTGAAGGAAAGACACAAACTTACAGCACAGCAGGAGAAGAAGAGTCCTGAGAGTCCTGATTTCTGATAAAATATTCAGCAGCACTGTTTCGCTCCTCCTCAATGTCATTGTCAGTGAAGAATGTCGTGTTCAGTGCAGTGATGTTGCTGCTGTACACAACCTTCCCTTCCTGTTAGCTTAGCGTCTTTACTGTCCCACATTCAGCAGACCGCTGGGCGGAAGTCCTGTCTCAGGGTTCAGTCTGTACACGCTCACTACACACTTTCCTCTCACCAGTGGAGATGTACGTTTGATATGAAACGGCTTTTTCAGATGTGTTCAGTCGAGACCGGGTTCTAACAATTCTAACAAGCGAGATCTATCAAATGTTTTGTCCTTGTAAATAAAAGTATGTTATTTTGTCTCATTTCAGTAATCATTAATAATATTTGATGATTTTAATCAAGTTCCAGTAACTGAACTCTGAAGACTTGACTGAGCATAAGTTTGTGCCCCCTCATGTAGCCATTATTTTACCTGCTTCATTTTTAAATGTGTATAATGATATATCTGACCTGCATCAGGGGATTTATTTGAGTGTTTTAGCATTTTTTTAAATCCACAGGCTTTTTGTAAACAAAAAAGATTCTTATGTTGATTATATGTGCAGTCTTGTCCATCATCACCACTTCCTCTTTACCGTGTGTGTGAGATGGAGAGCTGAACACTGAGAGCCAACCACAAACCTCTGCACCAACTAGAACAACTGTCACTGTTTTGTTTTTTCTTATCTCTGTTAATACTTGAACATTGTGTGTGTATTTGGAGGTTGTGCATTACAGATGGTAGAAGATGGGAACACTGAACACTTGTTAAAGGTCAAAACACTTCTCAGCTCAATAGAGTTGTGTTCCGTCATCTAGGATCAGCTTTAAATGTATATCTGTAAAAAGGTTATCTAAGCAGTGTACAGGTGAAATGATGAATCTAGATTATCGTGTCAGTATTAAAGCTTCTGTTTGATGCAAATTTAAAACATCTCATCAATACCTCCATCATCTATCATAATATCTTTAAATTTAATCAAACCAATCAGCATCGTGTTAGTGCGGTTTTTCTGTATATTCTCATAATGTAAAGCTCCTGTAAAATGAGCCTAAAACGCCTAGCCAAGACATTCCCAAAGTAAAATTAAAGCTGTTCTATAACCATTTGGACCACATGCATTGTTTTGGTCTCTTCTGAAAGCTTGACTAAATATTTTTACATAAATATTACATAACGATTGTTTGGACCTTTGCCAGTGTAACAAGACTGTTTTTTGTCAGGATGTTCTGGATCAGTGGATTATTATGAGGTGAGTTGTCTCCATTTCATAAATGTTTGTTTGTATGTTGGTGGTCTGACAGAGACAATGATTGTAGCTGCTGTTGTGATCGTATCTCAGTATGGCTCATATCAGTCAAAACTCTTAGCTTTCCAAAGATACGAGTACCTTTGATTTTATGGACCTGAGAAAGCAGAGGAAAAGATAATGAACAGTCAGGTGTTTAAAGGAGAAACTGTTACAGAAATCAGTGAGAGATTTAAAGAGCGACTGCAGCTGGACAGAATCAGTGGAGCTTTAACCATCAGGAACATCAGCAGAAACCATTCTGGAGTTTATTTATTACAAGTCACCGTTGGACGTGTCTCATCTAGGACTTTCAGTGTCAGTGTTTATGGTGAGAAAAAGTGTTTGTCTCCTTCCCGTCCATGTTCAGTCTCATAACTTCATCAATACACAAAGGCCAATCAGAGCTGAATAATCAAACTGCATCACGATCACTTACAGATGAATCTGCCCTGAAATAATCATTTGAACATAATCATTTTTACACCACAACACTGTTGAATTCTGGATTCTGATTAGGCAGAAGGTATTAATCTTCTATCTAAAAGCTCTGAGAGTAGCACAGATACTGAATTCTACATAGTGTGAGTTTCCACACTATCTGCAGTAGTATTCAGTACAGATCAGTAGTGTCATGAACACCTACATTCCACACGTTACACTGCAAAAAAAAAAAAAAATACTAATCTATTAAAGAGAGAAAACACAGAACTAAGTAGGGAAACTAATCAGGTGAAATACAACTCAGCTGTACACAAGTGCAGGATCTCAGCCAAACAACAATAGAAGAAGGTGAAGAACATGAGTCAGGGCTCCCTCTGGTGGTCAGGGAGAGATTGTCCATGAAGGACATGACTAACATATCACAGACCCACGACCAAGACACGTTTCCTGTGGTGTAGCCAGAAAGTAGTTTGATTTTTTCCCAATTTCAGACATGCAAAAAGTAACTTGTAAATGAATTACTTAAACTTTTTAGCACCAAACTTATTTACTCTTACTTAAGTATTTTTCTTGATCATTACTTTTGATACATTTGGTTTAAAGGAAAGAATATGGGTAGTATGTATTATTTAGATTAAAAATAAAAATACACCAGAAGAAACCGGAGCAGAAACAAGGACAAACTGAGTTTAAATATAATTACACATTGTGATGAGAATGTTTGAAAATATCAAATGTACTCACCATAAACACTGACACTGAAAGTCCTAGATGAGACACGTCCAGCAATGACTTGTAATAAATAAACTCCAGAATGGTTTCTGCTGATGTTCCTGATGGTTAAAGCTCCACTGATTCTGTCCAGCTGCAGTCGCTCTTTAAATCTCTCACTGATTTCTGTAACAGTTTCTCCTTTAAACACCTGACTAAACAATATATTTTCCTCTGCTTTCTCAGGTCCATAAAACAACTGAATCCGAGCATCAGTCTGAATTCCAGTTATCCCAGTATGGAGAGTTATAGTGGTTCCTTCCACTTCCTGCAGTGTGACTGTCTCGTCTCCAGCTGCACACAGTAAACCTGCATCACAGCTTCAGCTTCAGATGAATCATTTCACTCACAATCATAATCACATACAGTCCATTAAACTATACCGCGATACAGATTTGTGATTTCAGATGATGATGTTTTGAACTCAGAAATGTGAAACTATTCCACATCTGGGAATCTGATCTATTCTGATACTTTCCTTTTCTTCATGACGAACTTATTTCCTAAAACTCTTTATATTTACAGCTACAGTTTGTTGTGTTGTGAAGGAAAGACACAAACTTACAGCACAGCAGGAGAAGAAGAGTCCTGAGAGTCCTGATTTCTGATAAAATATTCAGCAGCACTGTTTCGCTCCTCCTCAATGTCATTGTCAGTGAAGAATGTCGTGTTCAGTGCAGTGATGTTGCTGCTGTACACAACCTTCCCTTCCTGTTAGCTTAGCGTCTTTACTGTCCCACATTCAGCAGACCGCTGGGCGGAAGTCCTGTCTCAGGGTTCAGTCTGTACACGCTCACTACACACTTTCCTCTCACCAGTGGAGATGTACGTTTGATATGAAACGGCTTTTTCAGATGTGTTCAGTCGAGACCGGGTTCTAACAATTCTAACAAGCGAGATTGATCAAATATTTTGTACTTGTAAATAAATGTGTTATTTTGTCTCATTTCAGTAATCATTAATAATATTTGCTAATTTACAACCTCATTATACTCATTTTAAAATGTCACAACGGAATATAATGAGACCGTGAACGAACTGCATCTGGAGAATTGTATTATGTAAAACGATTAGTTTGGGTTGCAACATTAACTGTTAGTTTAGATTGGACAGAATAATCACTACTTTGGTCCTTTCAAGACTAAAAACTTCTAAGTTAATGATTTTGCAGTCTAGTCCACCATCACCACTTCCCCTTTACTGTGTGTGTGAGATGGAGAGCGGAATACTGAGAACCAACCACAAACCTCTGTACCAACTAGAACAACTGTCACTGTTTTTTTTTCTCTCTGTTAATAGTTGAACATTGTGTGCGGATTTGGAGGTTGTACATTGCAGATGGTTGAAGATGGGAACACTGAACACTTGTCAGTATTTATTTGAAGATTATAGTTGGACACCAGTTCATTACGTGAGCAGGACGAATTATTAAAAGAGGAGATGTCATGTGCATTAGAAAAAAGAGTTGATGGAGTTCCATTTGCGATAACATATAGAAGTCGTTGCATTATGTTTGCGTGTAGGGGTTAGTATTCTAACCTCAATAAGCTTGTGATCAGAGATACCTAAAAGAGTGCCACAGAGGTGAGAGATGTCTAAGCCAGCAGTGCAAACAGTACCTAAAATATAACCTTTAGTGAGAGTAGGGAAGTCTACATGTTGCCTAAATTCATAGCAATCAAGGACTGACAACAATTCATGAAGGTGAATTTAAATGAATGTTAATGTGTCCCACAAGGAGAATTTTAGAGCAAACAGAAGATGTAATAGTGAGCAGTTCATTAACCTCAGACAGAAACTGTGGTGCAGGCTTAGGTGGTTGGTAAATCAAAATCATAAGTATAGGGCCAATATTTTAAAAAATTCAAGCTTAGAAATTCAAATGATGTAACAGCAAGCCCACCACCCCTTCCATGGAGTCTAGACCTAGCAACATAACTACAATCCAGGCCGTGTTTAAAATCATATAAGCATTCCCCCATCAACATATCCATCATCCATCACTCCTCTCATTACATTTTTTCCCCCAAAAGCCCTCGGAGGATGTTGAACCATACATAGCCTGCAGGTGACAGCATAGCCTCATTCACTTTCATCCATCCATCCATCCATCCATTTTCTATACCGCTTATCCTACAATAGGGGTGTCAGACGTTCGTCCCGCGGGCCAAATCCGGTCCGCTAGGGGGTTCTATCCGGCCCGCAGGATGAATTTTGAAAGTGAAAATATGAATAAAAGACACGAACTACAATTTTTTTATATATAAAATGCCATTCCTAAATTATCCGCTAGGGACGCACTGTTTTAGTCAGAGTAGAAAACGCTAGACCGAAAAACTCAGACCGAACAGCAGATGGCAGCAATGCGCATTCTGCTGGTTGTTATTACACTGTGAACAGGTGTAATGCACACATGTAAATGATAATCAGAAGTAAATTGCACATGTTTTCTTAAGAAATTTGACGTTGTTCATGATATGTTTTGTAAAAGGATATTTGCAATATCAATATCAATACAATAAAGGCCAATCAGAGCTGAGTGTAGACAAACTACATCAGGAACATCAGTTACAGATCAAGCTGCCCTAAAATAATCAGTTATGGATAAATCCTGGGTAAAATGCTTCGGTGGCACTCGCATCGTCTGCCCTTACCAGCGTTACCTGGTGCATAAGCAGCAAACACATTATACAACAGGTTAAAATAAAAGTCATTAAATAAAATGCACTTCCTTTTGTTGATTCTACAAAATCTGGGATTTTAGTGTGTCAATATTTAACATTTTAAAACGGGGGGTTTCACTCGGAGCTAAAGTTCCTCCCATTTGGCTCCGCCCTCCGTTTATACCCGTCTCATACTCACTTTCGATTAGAAAACATCTACTCACGGATTCTTCTGAGGGCATTTAAGAATCTTTAAAGTGGCGGGCTTTGGTCGATTTAAGGACCACAGGCTGTAGAAACCATTTGAGTTTTGTTGCTCGTGCTTTGCATCATCTTCTGATTTCACCTGAAAGTGTAAGTAATTGTGAGTGTTTGAGAGTGTGTGAGAAAGAGAACAGGTAAGACTAATCAGCGCTTTGAGAATAAAGTTATAAAATAAAGTTTATTATAATTATTATTATTATTATTATTATTATTATTATTATTATTATTATTATTAATCAGAAGATAGGTGACTGTTTACCGGATACAGATCGTGTTAAGCAAATTCTTATAGACATTCAGAACAGGTTCTGCGGGTCTGTAAGTAGGGGGATGGGGTTTGGACTGGTTTCTCTTTCCTAAAACAAGGTGTGTTTGGGGAATGCAGTTCAACAGGAACCTTTATGTAAGCGCAAGTGATATATACCGAGAAGTGGCCGAGAAGTGCAACACAAAAACACAAATATGAAAACAAAATAACATTACAAACACAGTAACAAATCCGACAACACATTAACAAGTATATTTTGCGGATGGATTACTTACCGCTGACTGGACGACACATCTGCCAATCAAGATTTACCGGAAGTTTAACTGTAAACCATTTTTTGTCCATGGCGAAACTTTAAAATGTTAGAAAATAAAAGTTTATATTGGTAAGAAATGAGAAAATGGTCTTAATTAAGCGCTACTTTGAGGAAGGACATTCATATGGCGTGATTTTGGATATGCTATTCACATACCATGTCATAAAGATTAGCTTGCGGTCTCTGAAAATACACATGAAAATACACCTGGTCTGTTTAGAGGAAAAAATGAGTCACCATTAAATGAAGTAAGGAATGCTATAAGATCAGCACTGACTCTACACAGCTAACCTGTTCCTGGCCACACTGAACTTTAAAGCCCCAAGCCCTGTCCAATCAGAGAGCTACCCAGGTAACAATTTTCGCTTCTCAGAAACTATATTTGTAAGGTTTCTTTTGGTTAAGACGAAAGTTGTTTATTTATTTATTTATTTAAACAGAAATAGAATGTTGTTTTAAGATTTGCAGAACGTTCTGCTAACGTTCCCCCAATGTTTTTTAAGGTTCCACTAACATTAACATTAACACTAATTCTCTTAATGCCCCCATAAGCTTCTCTTAATATTCTCTTTTAACGTTCCTATAATGTTTCCCTGACGTTCCCGTAACATTCTCTCATCCTTCCCCTGATGTTCCTCTAACGTTCCCTTAATGTTCCTATAATGTTCCCGTAACATTCTCTTAACCTCAATTTAATTTTTTTATTGTATTGTGTAGTGCTGTCAATCTCTAGCAGTCTTAATGAGCAAAGAGGGGGAAAAACAGTTTATTAATGCTTACACAATTATTAAATAACATTTTATTTTAGTTTATTTCATACTCAACTTCTACAAAAGACATTGATATGCTGGAGCATACCAAAGGTACTTATGCTTAGTCCAGCCCAGTCTTCAGGGTTAAAATACTGGAAATTCCTACAACAATCCATGTATAATAATTACTGAAATGATACAAAACATCACAAACTTAAAATTAAAAAATACATTATAGATAAGACTAAACTGAAAACTAAAGCATTACTTTTCTGTGGAATTATAAAGTCAATATAAATGACTAAATTACTGAATTTAATCTCTTGCTTTCGCTCCAGGTCATAGCAAATGTAATCAAATAAATAAAAAAATCCTGTACTGACTTCATGCCAAGACATGAACTTTGCCCACCAGTTTGATTGATGTGAGCCTGGAAAGACACTAAGCTAACAGTAATGGAAGGTTGTGAAGAGCAGCTCCAGAAGTGATGTGTTCTTCACTGACACTGATGTTCCGGAACGGCAGAAAAAATGGTACTGAATATTTCAGCAGGAATCAGGAGTCTTCAGTCGCGTCTTTTCCTTTTGTCCTGTAAGTATGCACCTTTCCTAAACAACTGTAGGCAACTTCAGATGATTTCTTTTCCACTTTGTGTAATAGCATACTTTGGGTCTTTTGCTTTCTAATGTTTAAATGAACATGCACCACCCTGAGTAATGAAAAAAATTATAAATTTTGATAATCCAGTCACTCCATATTGGAAGATATACTGGAAAATACTACAATGCAAAAGGGATATCTTAGCAAGTAACAATTTCTTGAATATAGGCAAATTCAACTAACATTTCTCTTTATTTGATTGATTTTAAACTAAAAATGTCTGTTGTGTATATTTTGACCCATGTCAAGCTTGGTCTTATTCAATTGCTAGATTGCTTGAAATTATAAAACATGTATAAAAATACAGTGCTGAGTATTTGCCCCATCCTGATTTCTTCTGTTTTTGTGTATATACTAAATAGTTTTAGATTTTCTAATGAAATACAACATAAAACAAAGGCATTCTGAGTAAACACACAATCCAGTTTTTATTATTAAATTTTTTTATTGAAGCAACAAAAAGGTTATCCAACATCTATCGTTCATGTGAAAAACTAATTGCCCCCTTGAACTTAAAACCTGCTTAAAAACTGCAACCAAACACTTCTGATAACTGGAGATCAGTCTTTCACAGAATTGTGGTGGAATTTGGATCCCCTCTTCTTTGCAGAACTGTTTTGGTCTAGCCACACTGAAGGGTTTTCAAGCAAAGCATCCCCACACCATCACACTTCCACCACCATGCTTGACAGTAGGTATGATGTTTTTTTTGTGGAATACGGTGTTTGGTTTACGCCGGATGTAATGGAACTGGAACTGTCTTCCGAACAGTTCCACTTTCGACTCATCAGTCCACAGAAAATTTTCCCACAAAGTTTATGGACCATCAAGACGTGTTTTGGCGAAATTCAGACGAACCTTAATGTTCTTCTGGGTTAGCAGTGGTTTTTACCTTGCCACTCTTCCATGGAGCCATTTTTGCCCTGTGTCTTTCTGATAGTGGAGTCATGAACAGTGACCTTTATTGTGCAAGAAAGGCCTGTATTTCCTTTTATGTTGTTCTTGGCTCTTTTGTGACTTGCTGGGTGAGTCATCTCTGTGCTCTTGGAGGAATCTTGGAAGGTCGGCCACTTCTGGGATGGTTCACTACTGTGCAGAATTTTTCCATTTGGGGATAACAGCTCACACTGTGGTCCTATAGAATCCCAGAGCTGTTGAAATAGCTTTTTAACCCAGATTGAACTTTGGCACAATGTGTTACGTGTAAGATCTTTAACCAACTTCCTGCTGTTGAAAAAGTTCTATTTAAGTGTTGATTTAATTGAACAGGGTTTGCAGTATTCAGGCCTGGTTGTGTCTAGTCCAGTTTCACAGATTTGGGGAATTGGTAACTACGCAGGCAAATACATTTTCACACCAGGCCCAGCTGGTATTGGATAACTTTTTTGCTTCAATATATAACCTTATAATTTAAAAACTGTATTATGTGTTTACTCGGCTTGCCTTTGTTTTATCCTAAATTTAGTTTTAATTTCTGAAACAATTTAGTATGAGATCTACACAAAACAGTAGTGATCAGGATGGGGGCAAATACTTTCACAGCACTGTTCAGTGGGTTTCATAGTTTTCTATTTGTTATATAATATTTCTACAGGCAATGTTTTATTTACTTTGTTCATCACTTGCTAACATTTATTTATTTTTTACAGTGTAAGCAATATTTTTATTTTTAGTATTTGTAAAAACACGGTTCTATAGTGTTTATTTAAATACACACTCAGTGTCAGCTTTATTAGGAGCACCTGTACACCTGAGGTTATAGTGAGACAGGTTTACTCAAACTATACCATTGAAGATTGTATAAAGGTGATCGTTTTTTCAGTGTTCGGCTGTAAATTTTGGGTTAGTCCGTGCCCATCCTAGCCTCAGATCCCTCTTCTTGGCTGACAGAAATGGAACTCTGATGTTGCCTTCTGCCATTGTAGCCCATCCGCCTCCAGATTCAACATGTTGTGCTTTCTGGGGTGTTTTTCTGCTCAGGTTGGTTTTAGTTACTGTAGCATTCCTGTAAACTGGAATCGGTTTGGCCATTCTCCTTTGACCTTTCTCATTAACCACGCTTTTCCATCTGCAGAACTAGTGCTTACTGGATATTTTTGTTGTTTGTACCATTCCCTGTAATCTCTAAAGACGTTTGTGTCTTTGAAGATCAGCACCTTGTGAAATGTTTACACCAGCCTGTCTGGCAAAAACAAACATGCCATAGTCAAAGTCACAGAGATCATATTTTGATTCCCTAATTTTGATGTTTAATGTGAACATAACTCTTTACCTGTGTCTGCATGACTTTAACTGCATGCATCTGTGAATGTGCATGCTCAATAGATCTTTTTAATAAAATCTCAATCTGGAACATGCTTATTCTCTTTGCATAAGTATTTAACTTCTTTAGACTAGTACTTGGTAAAAAATGGTTCTGGAATGTGTATATGCAACACCCCCTGCAGAAACTGGGATTTATAAAGAAATGCTTGGTGGGAAATTGATTGTATATTTACAGAACCTTTGCCCCTTCCGTAGAGCCACCCTCAACATTTCGGGAACACCGGGAATTAGCAACACCCTGGCGATATGTTGAGAATTACAATGTGGACATTACTGCTCTCATACTTATGTAGTATGAGATAATCATAATTATGTCATAATTATGTATTTACTATGGCACAATGGCATTTCTGGTATTGTTAGAAGACCTTCAACCGAACAATAAGGCAATAACGTGATTTTATACACCACAAAGATTTCCTTGCCATGACAACTGGTAAAAGAGCTGATTTAATTTCCAAAAGCCATTCTTTTGGAACTAAGTGCTAAGATGGTCCCAGGTTTTGAGAGACTAGCCTGCAGCTGTCCACTTCTTAACAAGCCATGGATGGATCAGGGATATCCCATACTTAAGCTCCATTATGTCAGCTGTATTGATTGGCATAATTAAACTGACAAGTCAATACATCAGAGTTTCTAACACAGTGAGTGAAGAGGTCAACCTCAAAGCCCAATCTGAAACAAAGCAATGCCCTGTTTCCCAAATTTAATCGAAGCAGTTTAATATATATATATACAGTGAGGGAAAAAAGTATTTGATCCCCTGCTGATTTTGTACGTTGCCCACTGACAAAGAAATGATCAGTCTATATTTTTAATGGTAAGTTTATTTGAACAGTGAGAGACAGAATAACAACAAAAAAAATCCAGAAAAACGCATGTCAAAAATGTTATAAATCGATTTGCATTTAATGAGGGAAATAAGTATTTGACCCCTCTGCAAAAACATACTTAGTACTTGGTAATGACTTAGTGATTACTTTAATTTTCAATGCCCTGGCTGAGTGGGAAGGAGCTTCTGCACCAAGATTCTCATCGTCCCTTTGATACGGTGAAGTTGTCCTGTCCCCTTTGATGAAAAACACCCCAAAGCATAATGTTCCACCTCCATGTTTGACGGTGGGGATGGTGTCTTGGGGTCATGACAGCACTCTCCTCAAACACGGTTTATTTCTTTGTTGGTGGGCAAGCATCCCAAATGCAGCACCTTTCCCCCCCTTTTTACCTGAAATATCACACTGACATAAGTATTCAGACCCAACAACTCAGTAATTAGTTGAAGCATCTTTGGCAAAGTCTTTTTTTTTTATGCAACAAGCTTTGCACACCTATAGGGCATTCACAAAGTTGTCCCTAAGTCATTCTTATGTTGTCTTGGCTGTGTGCTTAGGGTCATTGTCCTGTTGAAAGGTGAACCTTTGGCCCAGTCTGAGGTCCGTGGGCGGTGTGAAACAGGTTTTCATTTAGGATATTGCAGTGTTTTGCTGCACTGTGTGTTTGTGTGTGTATAATGTATAGTGTGGCTTGCTTGCTCGTTATTTCAGGACAAAAAAAAAAAAAACTAATATGATTTATATCATTTACTAAATAAGTATATACTTATTTGCTTTCACTGTCAGATTTCATAATTATGTAAGTAAGTATTATTATTTATAAAGCACATGTACAGAGAACAGTAGTTACCAAAAGTGCTGTAAGTAAATGAGAATGTGGAATAGTTTCACATCTCTGAGTTCAAAACATCATCATCTGAAATCACAAATCTGTATCACGGTATAGTTTAATGGACTGTATGTGATTATGATTGTGAGTGAAATGATTCATCTGAAGCTGAAGCTGTGATGCAGGTTTACTGTGTGCAGCTGGAGACGAGACGGTCACACTGCAGGAAGTGGAAGGAACCACTATAACTCTCCATACTGGGATAACTGGAATTCAGACTGATGCTCAGATCCTGTGGTTTTATGGACCTGAGAAAGCAGAGGAAAAGATATTGTTTAGTCAGGTGTTTAAAGGAGAAACTGTTACAGAAATCAGTGAGAGATTTAAAGAGCGACTGCAGCTGGACAGAATCAGTGGAGCTTTAACCATCAGGAACATCAGCAGAAACCATTCTGGAGTTTATTTATTACAAGTCATTGCTGGACGTGTCTCATCTAGGACTTTCAGTGTCAGTGTTTATGGTGAGTAAAAGTGATTCATGTCTCCTTCCTGTCCATGTTCAGTCTCATAACATCATCAATTCACAAAGGCCAAAAAGCTGTAACAAGAGTTTACTCTTTGTTTCTCAGTACCTGCTGCATTTTTTTTCCATCTTATTCACACATTTCAATAGGTTTCATTTAATCCTCTACAAACTATTGACAAATATAAATGTAATTGTATGTATTTTAATTACATTTTTATCCTGTTCTTCTTTATGTCTTTAAAACATTACACTGTGACAACAGGTCTTAAGCAATGTTAACTCAAATAGTGTTTGTTCAATAAGTTATTGTTACTGGATGGATGTTTCTTTTTTCCCGTTTCTGTTTCTTAGCTCCAGTATCAACTCCAGTAATAAAAAGAGAAAGTCGAAGTGTGGTTTCCACAGAGCCGTGTTCCCTCCTGTGCTCTATGGAGAATGGAGAAGATGTGACGTTATCCTGGTACAGAGAGAACGAGAGAATCTCCATCACCAATAACACAGATCTCAGTGTTCCCCTCAATCTCTCACTTCAAATACAACACCATGACGTTAACACCAACACTTATATCTGTGTGTCTGCAAACCCTGTCAGTAATAAATCATCTTCTCTCAACATCACACAGCTCTGTGATCATCTCTCAGGTACATCAGAGAGTCTACACTGTCACCACTTTGATCAGAATAATGAATATTCATGAAGGAGTGAGACAGAGGTGACTGAATATTAAAAGGGGAAATGTACTCTTTATTATTTATTAATTTTTAAATTTAATTAACAATATTGTTTTTTTTATTTAGCTGATTTGCTAATTAGATTGGTTAAATCATAGTCAAAACTTTAATCATCTCTGTGAAATTCTTTTAGGGTAATGATATTCAGTGGAGTCAATATCATCATCAGTAGTACACTGAGGATTTAGATTTTTTAAAATATGAATTCTTATATATATATATATATATATATATATATATATATATATATATATATATATTTTTTTTTTTTTTACAAGTTACAGGTGTGTCCTAGATTTTAGCCAAGAAGCTCAAAACAGAACAGGTCTTAGTATGTGTTGTATAAAAGTCTGGATGATGAATTATACCATGATGCAGTTTTCTGAGATATTATACCTCAATATATTTTCCATATTTTTAACAATTACAATCTGACTGAAAGCAACTATACAATTCTTTACTGAATCTTTATTTATTATTTATTTATTTATTTCCATTTTTGCTCTTGTTTAATATTAGACATTTAAATAAATATTGACTCTTTTTATAATAGTTTTTTAAAAAATGTGACTTCTGTTTTGCTGGAATTTTGTTGTAAAATTCTTGTTGCACATTGTGTACTGTGGGAAATGTTTTCAAGTATCATGATATAATATTTTTTGACAGCACTAAACTTATATCTGTGTCACATGGAGAAAATATCTTTATTACATTTATAATCATAATCTTTACAGGACAAACTGATGGTTCCCGTTCACTGCTTCCTGCCCTGATATCTGCTGGAGGTTTTGTGTTATTAATAATATCTGTAACGTTGTGGATTTTGCTGAAAAACAAAGAGCAGCAGGGTAAGTAAAGCATCTTTCTGTTCCTGTGTTTAGTTTTTACATTCGGCAGGTTTCATAAAGTTGAATCTGATCTGTGTGTCTTTAGTTTCTAAGAAACCTGAAGTGACTTACGCTGATGTGAATACTAAAGCTCACAGTGTAGAGAGAGTTAAAAAGGTAAACATCTAAATAGAACTTCTGAAAATGATCATGATGTGAAATTCAGTAGAGGTTTTAGTCTAAATTCAGGTTTGTTCCACAGGAGTGATAAAGTCTCGCCCTGATTCAGATCCTGAAATATACTGCTGTGTCTTACAGGAAGAAAACTCCAGAATAACGCAGGTTGAAGCGGAGACTGATCCAGTGGTGTATGCAGATGTGAAGAGATAATTCAACATCAGTATTCTCTTTTAATTAAAGTCTGTGCACAAATTATTAAATAATAATAATGAATAATAACTGTTTCACGAAGCCCGTTTATTCTCACCGTGAGCCTAAAAAAGTAAACATGCGCATTTACCAGTCCTCACACATTTAAAAAAAAATTGGTTTTTTTTGCAGGCGCAGATCAGTCTTTATTAACATCAATCGCTTTGCTTATTTGTAAGTCGCTTTGGATAAAAGCGTCTGCTAAGTGAATAAATGTAAATGTAAATGTAAACATCAATCCAGACAGATACGCGGTCTTCCCGGTTAAACTGACAACAGGGCATTCACACTCGTAGCATCAACATAAACAATACGACCGCTATGAACGTGTCTACGTTTTACGTGTCTACGGCTCACTCACACTAACAGGAACAAAGACAATCACGAGCAAAGTGCTCGGTATCACAGGCACTTAAATAACATAGGTAATCAAACATAAACAAACACACCTGCTGTGAATCCGCGCTCACGCGCACACTAACCCCGGAAGCGCGCGCCCAGCTCAAAGTCCTTTCCAATGAAGCGTCACAGCGGCCTCCGGCGGCCGTGGCGTGACAGTGTTGAACATGAGTACAACTTAAAGGTCTCATTTACCAACAAACATCACTTCTATTTCACCAACGCAAATAGTTTTCCACAAATAAATCATAAAAACTCCACAAGCTGCATCATAAATTTTGGTGGGGAAAAGCAGCAGCAAAATCTAGCATTTTTGGCCTCAACAATCACAAAAAAATTGACAAAAATACAGAAATCCTGCATGTCTTGATTTACACAGTCAGTAATGTTCCCGAGCTTTTGACAGCCGTAACGGTGTTTCTTTTTCCGGTTAGAATAGGTTTCAATTCCTCATATTCCCATATAATAATAATAATAATAATAATAATAATAATAATAATAAACAACTTTATTTTATAAAGCGCCTTTAAAGTAGCTTCTCAAAGCGCTGTACATAAAAAAACACAAATCACAGAATTAATAAAAGTTAATTAAAACGAATAAAACTGTAATAAAAAAACAAATATAAAACAGTCAAAAAGATATTAAGAATCAAAAGCAAGTCTAAAAAAGTGTGTCTTTAAAAGAGCTTTAAAAATGCCAAAGGACTGAGCTTCCCTGAGTTCAGGGGGAAGAGAGGTCCAAAGTGAAGGAGCGTAGACAGAAAAAGCCCTGTCACCCATAGACTTAAGGTGGGTTAGTGGAACCGTAAGTAGATTTCCCTGTGAGGAGCGCAGTCTGCGATGTGGGGTGTACGGGATTAATAAGTTAGTTAAATATTGCGGAGCCAATCCATGTAATGCCACTCATAGAAATAAACTGGGAACGGTCAGTAAAATAGGATTTAAACCAGTTTAAAACTTTCCACACCAAAAATACTTTCAAGGCGGGTAAGTAAAAGACCATGATCCACAGTATCGAAGGCGGCTCTAAGGTCAAGAAGAATAAGAAGTGAGGTAGCTCCAGAATCAGAGGCCATCAAAAGGTCATTTGTAACTTTGACCAACGCAGTTTCAGTGCTATGAAATTTACGAAAACCTGACTGAAGTGGTTCAAAGAGGTTATTGGTTGTCAGATGAGAACATATTTGAGAGGCGACAACATGCTCAAGTATTTTTGCCAAAAACGGAAGATTTGAAATGGGGCGAAAATTGTTAAAATCATCCACAGAAACATTTTCTCTCTTGGGGACAGGTGTAACAGCAGCAGTCTTCAGTACTGCTGGAACAACCCCAGTCTCCAGTGATTCATTTATAATACTGAGGATAGCAGGGCACCACACAGCAAAGCACGATTTAAACAGAATCGTGGGAATTGGATCCAGCAGGCAAGTGGTAGATTTCATGCTTTGTTTTTCACAGACCGTGCATTGAATAATGCGGCATAAGCCGGGCTCTGAAGCGGAGACGCCGGTGGTTTAATCTCCACGTGGGGAACCGATATTAAATTACAGTGATCAACACCAGTATGGAGCAGTTTGTTGGTCTTACGGTGACAGATCGGGACAAAGATGTTAGGAGAGGACGAAACAGCAAGATTCCACCTCAAACCCCGATGGATATAACGCTTAGGACGCAGCAGTCCAGCGTCTCGACAGAGATTGTACGAATCTTTGGCTAGGCCATAACACTTCTGATTTAGATTCAAAAGCTGGCGTGTAGTGTACCTTAGCGCCATGGTCGGTGAGTGCACACTCGTAGGGCCAGTGCGAGTGAAACTCCGGAGCGCACTGCGAGCACAGACTCGTACAATCCGTCCACACACACAGCCGAGCCGAGGAGTAGATACAGAGTAACACGCTGCAGGTTATTCCAGTGGAGCTCAGAAATAAAAACAGAAATAAAAACTACAGACCAAACTATATATAATGGCACCACCACATTGCACTCGCAACAGCACTAAAGACAATGTAACTAAAAGAAACTCGCAGAATTAAAAAAATAAATAAATATGACTTAAAATAACAACGAAAACATACCAAACGGTAACAGGAGTGGCAGCAAAACACGCCAGCGTACCCTGTCACCGGAACCCTGTTCAACTGGAAGTATTCACACCTCCATTTTTTCCCATGTTGAACGGTAAACATCTGGCTTTTCTGGGCACCCACACACTGACTAAACACTGATTCCGAGGTAAAACTTGGATTGACTGAGAAAGTTGATAGCCATTACCATGAAACCTGTTAACCTTAATTAATTAACCCGAGCTAGATTTGTTTGGTTTTGTCAACTCAAAACTAACTCCGCAACTGAGTTTGTTCAACTCAATTCATGTAAAAGGCCTTTAGAACTGAGTCCTGTGAAGTAATATTAGTGTTGTTATTATTATTAATGAGACTGGTGCTGGTGCTGCTGCTGTAATTGTTGATTGAAACTCTTAATATTTCTTGAATATATGCACAACGTTTAATGGCCTTGTTCAAATATATTTTTCTAAATGTAAAAATACTATTTCAGGACAAGAGCACAGCTAATAATCTCGCTCCCTCTCGTGCACTCTTTATCTTGCTCTCTCTCTCTGTCTCTCACACACACACACATCACCCCTATCCCTCTCTGGCGAGCTGCACATGTTACATCTGCCTGATCTTTCCTGATGGACCCAATGTTGTTTGGAGTCAGACTCACCTGAAACGCCTACAGATCACCATGAGATTACTGTGGATGGTTCCACACACGGTGGGGCTTGTGCTGTGACATTCAGTGTGCAGGCTAGAAAGTCCCTTCCAGACTTTCTAGTCTGCCTTAGCCTGCCTTGCTCCTGCCCCCTTTTGTCTCTGTTTCTTTGCTTAGGTAGTTAGCTAAGAATATTTGTATTTTCTTTTCTTTCCTTTAGGTAAGCTAGCTACCTAATCATAGAGTTCTTTTGTTTATTATTTTGGCCTTGGCCCACCCTGAAGATACGCCTGTTCTGTTTAATGTGTATAGTTATATGTATATATTGTGTGATATAATACACCACAAACTTTTTGAACCACCTTGTTGTGTTGTTGTTCCTGACTCCCTCACTTACAATTTAAAGATCAATCAACTTGAATACCGAGCTGGTTACACTGTGCGACCCAACCTAGAGAAGGCCGTAAGACTAAGAAGAGTTTACACCAAAGTCTTAATCACTGAGCAGACCAGATACAAGAGACTTAAAATTAAATATCTAATGATGCTAATGTTTACTTTTAACACACTTAGCACTGTTTGACTTAATGTGTAAAGCTATAGAAGGTATTTATTTATAATTGCACTACCGGTGTCACCCAGATGAGGATGGGTTCCCTTTTGAGTCTGGTTCCTCTCAAGGTTTCTTCCTCATGTCATGTGAGGGAGTTTTTCCTTGCCACCGTCGCCTCTGGCTGCTCATTAGGGAAACATTATACATTTATATCCGGACTTTCTGTAAGGCTGCTGCATGAGCATGATATTTCTGTATGTAAATACAGACTGATGTGTAATTTACATGTTATAGGCATGTAATGTAATGTCTACCTGAGGGTGAACAAACTAATATCCAGGTTAATGTTCTGGAAATTCCTGCAACAGTTTGGCTATAATTACTGAAATGACACGGAATAGAAAACTTATGGACACATGGCTCGTCCAACCAGTTCATGATTTGTTTCAGTTCATGATGCTGTGCTTTCACCTTGTGGTCAAAATCTGTATTCCACATAATTAATTAAAACGGTGCTGATATTTTTCATTGTTCATCTAATTTATTACATACATTTATCTCCATCATGCCTACAACAATTATCAGTAAATATTTACTGTGAAAAAGGAACCATAAATAACTATCAATAGTGAAGGAGCTGTATGAGTGAGAAAAGCATGATGACAAGAACATACAGTATTAACACTAAAATGTTCTTAAACTAGGAGTGCATAGACTTCATTTTATATATATAAATTGCACTCAGATTTAATAAAGAGTCACTGATTTATTGATCCATTTATCCAGGGGCACAGTGCATGTTTACCAGCATTTCCAGGGTTGCAGGTTCGAATCACTCCTGTGTGGATTTTGCATGTTCTCCCTGTGCTTCAGGGGTTTCCTCCGGGTACTCTAGTTTCCTCCCCCAGTACAAAGACATGCATTGTGGGCTTGTACGCTTTTCCAATCAGACCAAACAGAGACTGAAACACATCCCATACCTTACCAGCAATTAGTTTAAAAAGCATTACTTTACATTGAACTCCTCCCCGCCTTTACGACCTGGTGAATAGCTGATGTATGCAGCTGAAGCATAGCACCATGTAGTGTTCTAGTGCAATTTGTCCCTGTTCGGGAACTCTGAACCTTTCCCTATCATAGAGAAGGTTAACAAACCTTCTCTATTCAAAGAACTCTTGAGGAACCGATTTTCCAAGGTTCTCCTTACTTAAATGTTCTCCAGATAGACAACCAAAAACACCTTAATGGACCTAAAAGTCTCATTCAAGAAATCTAGACAAAAAAATATTCCATCTCGCTCTTTCTTAGTGTTCTACCCGGAAATTCAGTCGTATCACACCAAGCAATTTTCTGAAACTTTCAACTGCACCAATCAGACCCCCCCAAACACACACATGCACACACACAAAGAGGTCAGTCACTAAAATCAAGACTTGTGAGGTACTTATAAAAGTTTGGTGTAACTATAAATGTTTATGACGTTTAACGGTGTGTAAGTGAACTAAGTCCAGGATTCGGTTGCAAATTTATAACTGATAACAAAACAAATAATAATATTTCTCAAAACATTTTTAATTTGGATGGATGAAGGAATGGTTGTGCTTTTTAAATTTTTTGCTGGTGTCATTTTAAAAGACAAAGGCGCTATGACACCTGATTTTTCTGACTTTGTGGTAAAAGCTTTGCCTCCTGTTTGGGTGTTTGCTGCTTCAGACCCAGCTACAGGTTTTTGTGATGTTAAAAAGGAAACCAAGTTTGTGCAGTTTCAATTAGGGCAGGGTTACGTATACGAAGGTGAAAAGGTCTATAAAACGGGTTTCTTGTATGAGATCCTGTAGCTTATGTGGATGAGCATCGCCCTAGGTTGAGAAGTTGTTGGTTCAAACACCATGATTACTGAGCACAAATAGTGAATGTTTGTACAACAACCTAAAATGTTCGAGTATTCTGCCTTTAGCGCAATCCTTCCCCAATCAGTTCATGGTTTGTGCTCTGCTCCCACCTTGTGGTTAAAGTCTGTATTGCACAGACAGACAGACTGGATTTCATAAGTGAATAAATTTAATCACTCCCACAACAATAGTCATTTAAAATGTTTTTTACTTAATGATGTAAACAGCTACAGAACATTAATAATAATGTTTGTTATTGAGAATGTATTGTACGATTCACCTGCTGCAAAATGAATGACTGCACATCAGGATCAAGACCACTCCCATCAGACTTCACCTGCAGTTTCAGTCTCTGCTGTTGCCTCACTGGTGGAAAGAAAACACACACACACACACACACACACACACACACACACACACACACACACACACACACAGAGAACGTATAATTCAGCATTTTCCATCCATCCATCTTCTACCGCAGGGTCGCAGGGGAACCTGGAGCCTATCCCAAGGAGCATCGGGCACAAGGAGGGGTACACCCTGGACAGGGTGCCATTATTTCAGACATTTAAGTTCAAATAATAGATAAAATGTACCATAGTTCCTCTGTTCATCATTGAACACCTGTCGACAACAGTGTAACATTTTATACAAACAGAGCACTTAAGTGAAGATGAGAGTTTCTCGATTGAGTCAGTCAAAGTAAACCAAAAGTAAACAATGTAAATAAGTTTTTCAGCCGTGTCTTTTCATACTCTTTTTACTGTGCTCTAGTTGATGACATGAAAGAACAAGTGACTGAGACTCGTACTGAATATCTGACGAATTTCAAACATTGAGACGATTTTGCCAAGGAAAGTTCTAGTTCATCATTTGCCTTAAAATGTTACTTTGATGCCAAACCAAACCTTAGAATCATTTTAAAGAGATTAAAATGTGTAACGTGGACAATGTTTTCTAACAGTTGTGCCCAAGAAGAGCATCATGTCTCAAACACATGTGCAGAACAAACATGCAGATTCCAGTGGCGAAAATAAAAGGTTTAAAATGTTATTACTCTTGTATTTAACAGATTATTACAATGATTTTAACCCACCTCCTTTAATTTTAAAGAACTTTCAGTCAGTATATTACTGGATTATTAGGCTGCATTTGTTTTCATTAATGACAATGACAATTTCGACAATGTCGACAATTTCGACAATGTTAGAAGTTTTTCAATTCTCAGATATGAATGTATGAACCAAAATGTTTGTACAGGCAGTATACGTTTAAATATGTGTGCCTTTTTGTGCTACTGAACTTTTCAGCTTGCTAGCCCAGTGACCACTTAAAAAGAAATAGACAGTTCTTACAAAGAAAAAAAACAGGATTTAAATATACAAACTACAAAAGGGAAAATGAGAACAATGTAAACAATTAGGAAAACAAAGACTGACAAAACAGAAACCAAACAGAATACACGATTCTTGTTGCCATTGTTGTATATAAAAATTGCAGGAAATAAGAACGAGGGAGACCAAGTATAATCAACATGTAAGTTTATTGAGGTTCTCAGAATAAGTACGAATAGCATATAAAAATTATTGAAAATTTACAGGACTGGTGGGGGTGTAATCCTGAGGGGAGCGGTAGGGAGAAAACGGGTGATAAAATGGGGTACATTCTGGGGACGTGGGACAGCCAGCCAAGGTGTACAGAGGAGAGTACTCGGGACTGGCAGGAGACATGTCAGAGCCCAGATCAGAGAAGGTGACATCATCCTCAGACTGGAAGCCGGAGGGAGGGTCAGGCAGAGGGTGTGTCTGTGTAGAGACGTCAATACACACATTCGCGGGGCGGATTCTGTATCTGAGAGGTGGGGGGAACCCTGCATTTCCATTTCCAGAGGGGGTTAGAAAAACGTCAAGTAGCACAGCGATGTCAGCAGTGAGATGCGCGAGCTGATAGTGAGTGTTCAGATCCAAATCCGGGCCCCCCAATAAAGGAGAGAAGGAAAAGTGACAGGCACCTAGACACACAGAAGTGATTAAACGATAGTAGGCAGATATCGATGAATTGGATACACACTTTAACACACTATGGTTTATTAGTCACAGAGAAATTTAAGAGAGCAGCTAATGAAACGCACACACACACACACACACACCCAGAGGCCCCTAATGCACACGCACAACATTATAACGCTATAAGAATAATAAAAAAGGAGTATTAAGATATTATAAGGATAATATAAGGAGTAGTAGGATATGTAAGATATTAGAAGGATAATATAATGATATTATGAAGTAGGGAGTACAGTAAACCAATTGCAAGCAGTATAACTATATATAACACAGAAATATAGAGCAAATATGAAAGGAAATGATAAACCAGAAATACAGAAAAATGTACTGTAAAAGAAACTCATAATGCAGGTGGTGAAGATTCTTGTCTTGCGAGGAAGGGTCAGGATTGGTGCAGACGAGGGCCTTATTTTTTAAGAGAGAACCATGAGGAGCTATTTATAAGGGTAGCTGAGTCAAGTTGCAGCCGCGAGATAACAGTGAGACCAAGGCCTCTCCAAATTGTTTTGTATCCAAATTGTTTCGAACCTAATAGTATTCAGAAAGTGCTATTTTCAAAATATACTGGTCAATTTGATAAGCTTTTTTTAAAACATCATGGTAGTGTAGATAAGCTCTTTTTTAAACATATTGATATTGATATCATATTCTTTCTAAAATATATTGGTGTTATTGGTGGAAAAAAAACTGTATAAATAAGGTAGCCTCTGCTCCAGGTGTCAGATCACTTCTGAGAATTCTCATTGGGGTGGATCTCGTGTGGTGGACCAAATAAATCTCGAACCTTGCATCTTCTCACTCACGGCTGGTGTCTTATTTTTCTATCTTCAACTGGGTTTGCTGATGGGAGTATTTGCTTATATGTTGAATTTTAAGTGTCTTTGTGTTAAAGGCTAAATGTGAGCCAGTACCATGCTCACCATTACACAACAACAAGACGGGCAACAGCAAGATGGTGAGATTAGTGCAAGTATCTGAAAACAGGCCAGATTTTTTGGCTACAGTATTGCTAGGATTGATTGATCATTACTATTTTAATACTACAGAAATGTTCATGTTATTGTGAGGAAAGCAAACCAAAAACAGGGATAGAATATGAAAAAAACAGGACAGTATGGGGGACATTTCAGATTTCTTATGCAAATCTTTCTTGAGCCTCAACAACGATAACAGAATGTCAGGAACTTACACTGTGGAAACCTGATTTCCCTAGGGTATGAGTCTGCTTATTTACAAAACTACAACATGGAAATACACCGAATGCCCTTCCCCTTACTCGACCTCCAGATGCTTTCCCTTACTTTAATTCTTTACTGTACTTGGATTACACTAATTTTAATCACCACACTTGCTGATAATACTTTGTATGTTCAGATCAGTCTTCTTTGCACTATCTGTTAAACACACTTTAAATGCTGTAACATCTTAAACATGTACAAGGAGTAGATGCAAATGACTGAATACTGAAACGAATATATTTTCATTTCAATGAAGTTGTTTCAAAGTAAATCCAGTGGGGTCCAAAAAAAGAAAAGTAGAATCCTGGAAACATTTGCATGAATTTCAGAATTCTTTAGTAGTTGCTACGTCCTGGATTTGCTTTAATGACCGCGTGCACTCGAGCTCAAGACTCCATATATTTGTGTAAAAACTTATGATCCACATCAGAACAAATTTATCAGTGTGGTCTAAACAGGCGCTTCAGTGGAAGAGATGAGACAATTAATACAGAGTTAAGACGATCCATAGCTACAAATGCAAAAAAAAACTTCACAGGTATTTAGAACTGAAAAATATAGTATTTCACTTTCAAATTTATGGCATTACATGAACAATAGGATTCCACCAAACCAAACTCTTTTGTACTGAAGCTGTTAACTAACATTAAATTGCACATTTTTTTAAACTATTACTCATTCATCTCTGTGAATAAATAGGAAGCGGTCCATTTTTCATGAAAAACTCTACACTCTGTATTAACTTTTCTGCTTTTTGGCAGACATTTTGTCTAATGAGGGTGTGGGGACGAGTAGAAAATAGAGTAGACTACTCCGTGATGACAAACAGCAGACGTCGTATTGCTGCCATCTGCTGTTCAGTCCCAGAGATGTTCTTTTAGCCTTTTTACCTCTTTTAATAAAAAATTTAAAAAAAAAAATTTTTTTTAAAAAAAAAAACCCCGCCGGCTATTGCATCTTCTCTCTTAAGGTTTCTTTTCCCCCCCGTTATTATTTTTTTTTTTTTTAGATGTTCAAAAAATTTACATCATTGTTTTGATACATAAATAATTTAGCTTTAGGACAAAAGTAAAGTTCTTTTCAGAGTCCAGGCGTGTCTTGGAGCAGTGATTTACATCCAAGTGACAATTTGCCTAAATGGGTTTTTACCTCAGAACCTCCAAGTTCCAGATAAACACAATGCAAATGAAAGTTCAGAGGAAAGGAACTTCGAGACATGACTAAGAATTCTCCTTTCCAATGGTGAAATAATTTAGATGATGGAATATTTTAAAATAATAAATTAACTAAACCATGTATTTATAAATTAACTAAATCATGTATTAAATTAACTAAATCTGGACATGTATTTATTTATATGCTTAGTTATAACCTACTGTTAGATTTTAACCTCGTCTAACTTTCTCTCTTATTTAGTGATATGATTTTTGTCCTGTATTTTATCATTTCTGTGACATCTTTAGTACAATACAAAAGCTGCACAGTTTGGACAGCACGTCTTTCATGATGGACTCCATGTGGGTTAAGTAAAAATTCTGAATTGTCTCTGAACCTTTATGTCATCAAGAAACCCAATGCAAATGAAACATTCCCAATGAGAAATTATTATTTACTGAGCTATAGGAAGAGAAATTTCATTTAAACTTTGTGGGGAGTACAAACTTATATGATGTTACACTGAACAGGCTGCCATCATCCCATACTGTAAACATCCCAGAGCACAAAATTAAATCCATAATTAAAAATGAGAAGAATATGGATTAATCTTGACTATGAAAAAGAGGGGATTAGTCAGAGAAACAAGCAAGAGGTCAAAAGTGAGACTGAAGGAGCTGGAGAGATCCAGATCTCTGATGGGAGCAGCTGTTCCCATATATTCCCAACTAGAGCTTGGAAATGCCATAAAACACCTTCAGTTCCAGTTTGTAACACTAAAAGTTGTGATAAAGGAACTCCAAAAGAAAAAATCTAATGTTTATTTAAGTAATTGGAAAGCAGGATCAGGTCACACAGGACTAAAACTAACAATCAAACATCAGTATAAAACATGCTGTTCTTATTGTCAGTCACCATCAGTTTATAATCCTTATTACTACAGTGCAGTCAGTGTGTGTGTACCATCTGTGTAGATCTACTGTCATCTTGAGGCCTGTTTCTCTGCTGAGATCAGAGGTTGACTAAGGGGAAGGACAATCAGTGTATTTCCATGTTGTAGTTTTGTAAATAAGCCGACTCGTACCCTAGGGAAATCAGGTTTCCACATTGTAAGTTCCTGACGTTCTGTTAGCGTTGTTGATGCTCAAGAAAGGTTTGCATAAGAAATCTGAAAGGTCAAGAGTTTCACCTAGATACGATTTACAGAACATCACTTGTAGCAACAAGATCAGAAACATACAGAGCTACAGAAGAAGCACCAGCCTTCAAATCTTCCCTTCACAGGTATGAAGTTTTTCACTTGTTTTTACTTGCATGGTGAAAAGCATGTACTGTAAGATATTGATGATAAAACACTGCACAGTCACTGAAGTGATCAGGAGTCCTGTACAAACATTTCTCTACATTAAAAATTAGTCGTATGCAGATGCCGTGATTTTACGGTTAAAATGTGAGAACTCGGTTGGGACGATTATTGTGCTGCATATTTGATACTTTATATTATTTATACTTTATAAATAAACCTTATATTATATTTCAGTCCTAAAGTTATGTCTCTGGAAGATTAAGATACACTGAGATTATGGTGATATTAGCACAAAAATATTTCATTTATTAAAGGATTATTATTGTGGGATTTTTCCTTTTAAGGTCTTAGACTTCATAACTGAATTTTTGCTTCTCTTCTTGTTTCATGTTAATCATGATGAGATTATCTTGTAATGTTGCCCCTATCAGTACTTTTTAAATGGACACAAACCTTTCGTGACTCCCGCCACTACTTGTCCATCATGAAGATAAATCTTTTTCTTTTGTGTCTCACTGGAAAGTGGATTTTATTTATTTATCCCACTCACTGCAAAAAAAAAAAAAAATCCTTACACAAGTGTAAATATCTAAATAAAATGAAACGTTCTCATATTATTAATTATTATTTAACAGATTTTAAGCGTATTTCCAGACACTTTTACATTTCGCTTAAAATTGCCCGCGCGTATTGGCAAATAATTTTCCTTCTTTTAAAAAAATAAATGTGTGAAACAATCAAAATGGTCTCACAATAAATTAAGCCAATTTCTAATAAATAATTTGGCTTTATTCAAGATATTTTTCCAGTGCTTTTTTTTGCTAATAAATGTATTTATTTAAGATGGTATCACTATCTCTCATTTTACATTCTCATGTGTTCACTATAAAAGGACTAACAAGGTAGTGAACAGACTTCATTACATTTATTCTGTAATTATCATTTACATCACATGACAGACTGTGGTTGGTCTCTTTCCGTGTCCATCAGACGGTCTCTTCCTGTCCAGATCTACAACGAGGCTCTTAATTCTTATTTCTTTAAGTCATTGTGGTGGTTTGGAGAAGGAAGCAAGTGCAGAGTATTTTATTTAGAGTGAAACTCATGTGAACAAAGACTAGGACTATGTACAGAAACATAAACACAAACAAGACAAGACGTGGAATGAACATGAACATGGCATGGATCAGAAAATCAACAACAACCTTACTTACAACAGACACTAGACCGAGAGTGCGATACAGATGTGAGTTAAATACTAGTGCTGCATTGTGCATAAACCTGCTCCAGGTGTTTGTGATCATGTGACTCGGTGAGTGACGTGAACATGAGCAGTGCTGATGGATGCTGTAGTCCCGCAGCTTATCGGCCCTAACCTGACACCTGATAATGATCATGATGGAAAGCTTGATTAGAGAATCATTTGCAAAGTTGCACAAATAAATCACTTTGTATTTGATACTTACATACTTTTTATTTTCTCCTTCAGATTGTGATTTTTTTCTGACTCCTCAGCTTTCCGTCCATCATGAAGCTGAATCTGTTTCTCCTGTTTCTCACTGGTGAGAGCATTTTTATAAACCACTAATTAATATTACACACATTAATATTACATTTACCTCTAACCCTATTTATATCTGATTTTATTAAACTTTAAATAAACAATAACTTTATATTACTCTGCCTTTATCATTTGCTGTCTCTTTTAATTTTTCAGTTTCTAACTTTCTCTATTTTACTGACTAAACTGTTCATGTCTGGGCTCCTGGTAGTTTCCTAACACATTACTACATCATATCGAATAATTATCATTAATTTCATGAGAAGTTATAGATATATATATATATATATATATATATATATATATATATATATATATATATATATATATATATATATATATATATATATGAGAGAGAGAGAGAGAGATTGGAAATTAAATATATAACATTTAATTAATAAACTTTGTAAAAGAAATAATAAAACTGATTTGATGAAGCTGGTAGATGAGAGGAAGCCCACCAGTCAGTTCCTTCCTGAACCACTAGAGGACACCGACACTCACTGTGTCGAACTTATTCTCCCATTTCCTGTTATCATCAGTCACACCGATGTTATATTTCTTATTAGACTCCTTATTTAAGTTCCCTGTGGTCCCTCTTTGTTTGTCGGTGCATTAAGTTTGAGTTCGTGTTTTTGTGATTAGTGAGATTTTGGTTATTGTGTGAAGTTTTATGGTTTTTGCACACAATAAATTTTTCATTTACATTTATTCAGTTCTCTGCATGTAGATTTATTTTATATGCCATGTGCAACAAGTCATCAATAACTAAAGTCACGTCAGTAAGCGAGGTCTGATTTGGCAATCATTTATTTCCTCAATTCCTCCTGTACATGTTTCCTATTCTGGTATCTTTTCCTCAGACCTTCAGAGGAAGGAGATTTCAAGTGAGGAAAGAAAACAAGGCACAACTAAATCACTGACTTACTTATTGTCACTGAACTGAACTGCAGGACTGAATTGATCATTATACTTGTTAATTCTTTAATTTAGTCATTAGGATTATCTATATTCAAATATTCACCAGTTCAAGTTTACTGTGTGTTTCATAAAATATAATATCACCAGCAGGTCTGGTCCCAGTCACTGTATCCGTCCTGAGAACCGTCCCTCACAATTATGACCTGATGATGACAACGGTGACCTGGCCTGTTGCACAGAATTACTGCAGGGTAATATACACTGACCTGGCAACAATCCTAAGTGATACTGATTGGCTACGATTGCAGAAAGAAGCAGCAAGCAAAGGTCTGACAACATATGCCTGGGTCGGATTGTACAATGATCCCAAGAGCTATAGCTGGTCCTTAAACGATCTCCCACTGAAGAATGTCACTTATACCTGTTGGAGCTCTGGAGAGCCTGATAATGGTGGTGGAAATCAAGCATGTGGTGTAATAGGTCAATATAATTCATGGTGGGATGTACCATGTACACTATTTAGACCCTTCATATGCTACAATGGTGAGTGAATATCCTGATGTTAATTTGCCTAGTCTTGGTATGATGGCTGGTTTTTCACATTTTGGGTTGTATCTTGGTGTCATATTGTCTGTGAGACAGAGACATGACTTTTTTTGTTTATTTTTTCACAGCTAATTTTAGTGGCGCTGCCAAGTTCATTGGCATCAGTAGTCCTCTGACCTGGTCTCAAGCTCAATCTTACTGCCGAACACATCACACAGACTTGGCCAGTGCTCTTAACAGCTCAGACAACAACATGTTAGCACAGGTGAAGAGTATCCAGGGTGATTCCTGGATTGGGCTTTACAGAAACACTTGGAAGTGGTCAGATGGGACCAGCGCTTCAAATATCCCATGGGCTCCTGGAGAACCTAATAATTATGGGGGCAATGAGTTCTGTGCAGTGGTTAATAACGGACTGTTCTACAATGAAAAATGCACCAACCGGTACTACTTCTTCTGTCACACCAGTGAGTCTTCTGTTTTCTCTTCTATAACTTATAATATTACATCAAAAATACATTAAGTTTTGTCTTTACATCAATTTCTGTATCTTGTTAGTTTTTTTTTTAAACCTTTAGATGCCAAAAGAAGGAAGTGAAATTAAATTGCTATGATAATAATAATAATAACACCAACAACAACAACAACAACAACAATAATAATAATAATAATAATAATAATAAATTCTCCTTTTTCTGCTTATAAACACCTTCATCTACAATTTGTTAGTGTTCAGTGCCTTCTGGGTAAACTGTCTCTCAGAAATTTATCGCTATATTGATCAAACTTCCCTTGAAATAATAAAGTAAAGAGATGGTTGATGAGAGATCATTAAAATATCTGAATGCAGCAGAAAGTAACTCACAGTTCATGAGCGAATGATGGCACAAGAAGACGAAAGGAGCTGAAGTTCAAATTAGATACAATTTGTTTTAATTTGGAGCAAAAAGTCATTTAGAAATATGATTGTGAAATTTTACTGTGTAAAAATATAAATATACCATAAACAAAATGATAACGTAATCAAATCTAACACATAAAGGAGTGTCTGTGTAATTAATGTTCATTTAAGATTTAACTCGTTAAGACACAGATCATAATATTCATTCAGACGGTGCAGTGTCCTGAAGAGGAAAACTTTACATTATGGAGAAATTAAAATATGTCTCTGTGTGTGTGTGTGTGTGTGTGTGTTCTACAGTTTACCCAGCGAGGAGTCAGATAATGAGACTGCAGGTGAAGTCTGATGGGAGTGTGTTTGATCCTGCTGTGCAGTCGTCCATTTTAGATCAGGTGAGTCACATGATATCTCTGAAATTTGGAGAAACCCATATTAGCATTTCTTACTCTCAAATTTCTTTTATTCTCAAGAATTTTTCTCCTTTTATTATTTCTTGTCTTCTCTGTGACACGTATTCCTTTTCTTTTTGGCTTGTGTAATTAAATCCTAATTCTGATCCTCAGATCAAACAGAAACTGGAGGAAAATGGCATGTTGGAGAACACCACAGTGACCTGGAAGGTGCAGCCAGATGGAAACATCTTCCACAAGAAAAAGGATGATCTGTAACGTCTAAATGCTCACCTTCAAGTCAAGCAGATTTCAAACTGACAAATTTTATTTAACCTACAACATTTAAGCTTTATCAGTAGGCAGTGTCAAAGGACAAGATTATCCAGAAGTAGAGGAATAAACATATTTAATTGCTCTGATTGGAACACGCCCACTTTGACTTTCCATCAGTGTGTTGTAGTAAAGAATAATTCTTATATAGAATATAGTGAATGTAACAGAACCTGTAAATACACTGTGTGTACTTTGAACAGTCATATATAATGAACTTGCCACTATTACTGTCATTTATTTCTTCCATATCTACAGTTATAAATATATACTCGTTTCTTGTATTTTGTTTCTATTTTCTGTACCTAAAGGCATTAAATGTAAATTAATGAATAAACTATTTTAAATGTAAACGTTTTGTATCCATTTTGTATTCAGAACTTAGAAAGGTATTATATAAAATGTGATTCTACATTTAATATTAACTGCAATACTTACATTGACCTGAAGTAGGCAGTAGAACAATCAGTAACACAAACAAAACTGGAGGTGCTACAGATCCAAACACCAGATTTATTTCATTAGTAAAAATATACTTTCATGTAGACACATGCATTGAAAATCCTATTAGAACAATCATCATGACCACCATGACAGGTAAAGATCCTCCTACTTGTTCATCTGTTTGGTGAGCAGGTGATGAGGTTTGCATGTGACTACTTCCAGTCTGCCTTGCTTTTATAACTTTAGAAAAAGAGCCACTGAGTTTGCTGGAGTCTAATTTTCATTGGCTGTGACATGCAACTGCTGAAAGTTCAGAATGTTCATTTGTTGTATTTTGGATCTCTCTGACTTTTAAATAGTAACCAAGTGATTCACACCAACTAACCAATTCAATCACCTGCTTCATGCCAACATCTAAAGGCTACACTAGCTGAGTAACAGAAGTGTTGACTCCAAATCCCAGCACAGACACTCTGACTTCTGGACATAAGGAAATGTGGACAGTTTTGCACTGACATTAGGATTTAATGTAGTATTTAATTTGCTGGTTTGATTTACCCCCAACTGTGTAATAAGATACGCTTTCTGTGTCGGCCAATTCTGGGAAGGTTCATTACTCTGCTGAATTGTTCTGGTTGGAGATAATGGCTCTTACTGTGGTTCATTGGAGTCCCAGAGCCTTTGAAATAGCTGTATAACCCTTCTCAGGGTGGATTTAGCTGGTAATCATCAACATTAATAGAATATGGTTATACCGGTCATATAATGAGGGATGCAATTGCAATTAAGAGCTTTAATAAAGATTATAATATCCACAGCACAAGGAAAAATACATAAATAAAGACCTGCAGTGATTATGCAAACAGGCTTGAGCAGGTAAGGCAGACTCAAAACCAGAATAAACAAAACAATAGAACAGTTTGGTAAAATACAGAGATTATGTGAATGAACAGTCTCTTAAGTAGTGTTTTGTGATTGTCAGTGTGATTGGGAACAGGTGTATGTGATTAGTCCTTAGGAGACGGTTTTTTGTCTGTGTTCCATTGGGAGTTGTAGCCGTCATCCAGGTTTGTAGTTCGTGGTGCATTATGGGAAACTGAGCTGCTAGTTTGCCTTGACATGACAATACATGAAAAGTAATAATCTGGGAAATTGCTAGTTATTTTTAATCCTGTAGAATTTAATATTGGTGCATCCAGAGTGTTTGTTT
>CM022778.1:1511678-1621678 GCA_012411365.1 Ameiurus melas | reverse complement strand
AGTCGGTTGGACGATTATTGTGCTGCATATTTGATACTTTATATTATTTATATTTTATAAATAAACCTTATATTATATTTCAGTCCTAAAGTTATGTCTCTGGAAGATTAAGATACACTGAGATTATGGTGATATTAGCATAAAAATATTTCTATTATTTAAAGGATTATTATTGTGGGATTTTTCCTTTTAAGGTCTTAGACTTCATAACTGAATTGTTGCTTCTCTTCTTGTTTCATGTTCATCATGATGAGATTATCTTGTAAAGTTGCCCCTATCAGTACTTTTAAATGGACACAAACCTTTCGTGACTCCCACAACAGCTACTTGTCCATCATGAAGATAAATCTTTTTCTTTTGTATCTCACTGGAAAGTGGATTTTATTTATTTATCCCACTCACTGCCAAAAATAAAAATAAAAATCTTAACAAGTGTAAATATCTTGAACAAAGGAAAAGTTCTCATATTATTAGATGATTATTTAACGAATATTAAGCGTATTTCCAGACACTTTACATTTTATCTTAAAATTGCCCTCATTGTATTGGCAAATAATTTTCCTTCTTTTAAAAAAATGAATGTGTGAAACAATCAAAATGATCTCACATTAAATGAAGCCAATTTCACAACATTGTTTGCATTTTTTTTATATAATAAATGTACTTATTTAAGATGGTATCACTATCTCTCATTTTACGTTCTCATTTTTTCACTTTAACGGGATTAACAAGGTATTGAATCTGACTGACCACATATTCCCATTCTCAGTGTATCTTCTGTATTCCAAACACACTAGTACTCAACCTCAACGTTCAAACGTCCCACTGGTCTCACCTGTTGAAGAATAGTTATTATGTTATTCCTTAAAACCAAATTCAAACCCAAAATTCATTTGTTGTATACAGATGAAACCACAATAAGAGCGTTTCACAGTGAGTAAGATCCAGGGTTCTAACCATGTTGAGAAATACAATCAGACTTTTATATTCAGATTATTAAATAAATCCCTTGGCGTGCACTGAAGAACTTATTGAATTATTTTATTTTATTTGTAAGTAAATGTAAACATTGTTGTGTTTCTTATTAACAAAGCACCAGTAATCTTCCCTGTATCAGAGAATAAACTCCAGTGTTCATTTATTCTGTAATTATCATTTACATCACGTGACAGACTGTGGTTGGTCTCTTTCCATGTCCATCAGATGGTCTCTTCCTGTCCAGATCTACAACGAGGCTCTTAATTCTAATTTCTTTAAGTGATGGTGGTTTGGAGAAGGAAGCAAGTGCAGAGTATTTTATTTAGAGTGAAACTCATGTGAACAAAGACTAGGACTATGTACAGTTACATAAACACAAACAAGACAAGACATGGAATAAACATGAACATGGCATGGATCAGAAAATCAACAACAACCTTACTTACAACAGACACTAGACCGAGAGTGCGATACAGATGTGAGTTAAATACTAGTGCTGCATTGTGCATAAACCTGCTCCAGGTGTTTGTGATCATGTGACTCGGTGAGTGACGTGAACATGAGCAGTGCTGATGGATGCTGTACCCGCGCAGCCCATAGCTGCCCCTAACCTGACACCTGATAATGATCATGATGAAAAGCTTGATTAGAGAATCATTTGCAAAGTTGCACAAATAAATCACTTTGTATTTGATACTTACATACTTTTATTTTCTCCTTCAGATTGTGATTTTTTTCTGACTCCTCAGCTTTCTGTCCATCATGAAGCTGAATCTGTTTCTCCTGTTTCTCACTGGTGAGAGCATTTTTATAAACCACTAATTAATATTACACAAATTAATATTACATTTACCTCTAACCCTATTTATATCTGATTTTACTAAACTGTAAATAAACAATAACTTTATATTACTCTGCCTTTATCATTTGCTGTCTCTTTATATATTTCAGTTTCTAACTTTCTCTATTTTACTGACTTCAGAACAAGTTTAGCAATTTATTTATTTTACACACAATTTTTAATTTTATTTTTACTCTAACAAAACTGTCACAAACTACTATAATTCTTAGATTTATTTATAGTTGCTTTAGCTAAACTGTTCATGTCTGGGCTACTGGTAGTTTCAACACTTACTGAAATCATTTCAAATAATTATAATAAATTTCATGAGGTTATAGAATTATTAAAAAAATATATATCTGGGAAATTAAAGATATAACATTTCATTTATAAACTTTGTAAAAGAAATAAAACTGATCTGATGAAGAAGCTGATAGACGAGATGTGGCCACCGGAGGCAGTTCCTCCCTGGACCACTAGAGGGGACCGACGCTCACTGTGTCGAACTTATTCTTCTGTTGTTTCCCTCATTTCCTGTTATGATCAGTCACACCGGTGTTATATTCTCTTAGTAGACTCCTTATTTAAGTTCCCTGTGTTCCCTCTTCGTTTGTCGGTGCATTAAGTTTGAGTTCGTGTTTTTGTGATTAGTGAGATTTTGGTTATTGTGTGAAGTTTTATGGTTTTTGCACACAATAAGCTTTTCATTTACATTTATTCAGTTCTCTGCATGTAGATTTATTTTATATGCCATGTGCAACAAGTCATCAATAACTAAAGTCACGTCAGTAAGCGAGGTCTGATTTGGCAATCATGTATTTCCTCAATTCCTCCTGTACATGTTTCCTATTCTGGTATATTTTCCTCAGACCCTCAGAGGAAGGAGATTACAAGTGAGGAAAGAAAACAAGGCACAACTAAATCACTGACTTACTTATTGTCACTGAACTGAACTGCAGGATTGAATTGTTCATTATACATTGTTAATTCTTTAATTTAGACATTAGGATTATCTATATTCAGATATTCACCAGTTAAAGTTTACTGTGTGTTTCATAAAATATAATATCACCAGCAGGTCTGGTCCCAGTCTCTGTATCCGTCCTGAGAGGGTTCTCTCCAAATTATGACCTGATGATGACAGCGGTGACCTGGCCTGTTGCACAGAATTACTGCAGGGTGATATACACTGACCTGGCAACAATCCTAAGTGATACTGATTGGCTACTATTTGAGAAAGAAGCAGCAAGCAAAGGTCTGACAACATCTGCCTGGGTCGGATTGTACAATGATGTTAATAGCTGGCGCTGGTCCTTAAACAATCTCCCACTGAAGGATGTCCCTTATACCAATTGGAGCTCTGGACAGCCTGATTATTCTGGTGGAAAAGAAGCATGTGGTCTCATAGGTTACTATAATTCATGGTGGGATGAACAATGTACACTACTTAGACCCTTCATATGCTACAATGGTGAGTGAATATCCTGATGTTAATTTGCCTAGTCTTGTTTTGATGGCTGGTTTTTCACATTTTGGGTTGTATCTTGGTGTCATATTGTCAGTGAGGCAGAGACGTGACCTTTGTTTATTTATTTTTTCACAGCTAGTTTCAGTGGTGCTGCTAAGTTCATCGGTATCAATAATCCTCGGTTGACCTGGTCTCAAGCTCAAAATTTCTGCCGAACACATCACACAGACTTGGCTAGTTCTCTTAACAGCTCAGACAACAACATGTTACTGCAGGTGAAGAGTATCCAGGGTGATTCCTGGATTGGGCTTTACACAGGCACTTGGAAGTGGTCAGATGGGACCAACGCTTCAAACATCCCATGGGCTCCTGGAAATCCTGATAATTATCGGGGTTATGAGAACTGTGCAGTGGTTAATAACGGACTGTTCTATGATGCACGATGCACCGACCTGCACTATTTCTTCTGTCACACCAGTGAGTCTTTTGTTTTTTTCTGATATTGATTCTAATGTCATCAAAAATGAATTGTTTATTTATTGATTTACTTACTTACTTTATTTACTAACACATTTTACCGCTATGTCGAGCAAACTTCCCTTGAGATAATAAAGTAAAGGGATGATTGATGCGAGCTCATTAAAATATTTGAATGCCTCAGAAAGTAACTCACATAAAAGGAAAAACTTTACATTATGGAGGAATAAAAAACGCATGTGTATTCTACAGTTTCCCAAGCGAGGAGTCAAATAATGAGACTGCAGGTGAAGTCTGATGGGAGTGTGTTTAATCCTGCTGTGCAGTCGTCCATTTTAGATCAGGTGAGTCACATGATGTCTCTGAAATTTGGAGAAACCCATATTAGCATTTCTTACTCTCAAATTTCTTTTATTCTCAAGAATTTAGCTCCTTTAGTTATTTCTTGTCTTCTCTGTGACATGTTTTCCTTTTCTTTTTGGCTTGAGTAATTAAATCCTGATTCTGATCCTCAGATCAAACAGAAACTGGAGGAAAATTGCATGTTGGAGAACACCACAGTGACCTGGAAGGTGCAGCCAGATGGAAACATCTTCCACAAGAAAAAGGATGATCTGTAACGTCTAAATGCTCACCTTCAAGTCAAGCAGATTTCAAACTGACTGAAATTTTATTTAACCTACAACATTTAAGCTTTAATCAGTAGACAGTGTCAGAGGACAAGATTATCCAGAAGTAGAGGAAGAAACATATTTAATTGCTCTGATTGGAACACGCCCACTTTGACTTTGCAACCTGAATTTTAAAGTCAGATTTCACTGCAACTTTTTAATATTTAACATGTTCAGCTTTTGCTGCAAGAGGCCATTGAACACAGTGATAAGGAGAAAGTCAAAGAGGGTATGTTCAAATACTGGGTTTAATGCATCAGTGTGTTGTAGTAAAGAATAATTCTTGTATAGAATATAGTGAATGTAACAGAACCTGTAAATACACCGTGTGTACTTTGAACAGTCATATATAATGCACTTGCCACTATTACTGTAATGTATTTCTTCCATATCTAGTTATAAATATATACTCATTTCTTCTATTTTGTTTCTATTTCCTGTATCTTAAGACGTTAGTTATATACATTATCATCAATAAACAATTTTAAATATAAACCTCTTGTAAGTATTTTGTAGTCAGAATGTCAGGGAGGTTAGGACGGATGCAAGTGTAGTAAAAGACGTTTAATAGAGAGAGACAGGCAGATAAATTCGAATCATCATACAAGAGTGTCGTCAAAACAGGCAATGGGTCAAGCTATCTACAAACAGGAATAAACTGGGCAAGGTTAGAATCCAAAACGAGAAACAAAGTCAATAACCAAGACTCGAAACAAAGAACAACCGCTTGGTAACGAGAATACACTCAATATACGCAGTCATGCTGCATTTGTAGCGGAGTGATTGTGAGATTCACAACAGGGTTGTATGTGTGGAAGTGTAGTCCATGTGTGTAGGCTACAGTGCAGGATGGGAAATGTAGTCACTGGTTTGCTGTGACATGACAAAGAATTTAGAAAGGTGTTATATAAAATGTATATCTACGAATATGAACTGTAGTACTTACATTGACCTGAAGTCGGCAGTAGAACAAAAGTAACAAACTAAACTGGAGGTGCTTACAGATCCAAACACCAGATTTATTTCATTAGTAAAAATATACTTTCATGTAGACACATGCATTGAAAATCCTATTAGAACAATCATCATGACCACCATGACAGGTAAAGATCCTCCTACTTGTTCATCTTTTTGGTGAGCAGGTGATAAGGTTTGCATGTGACTGCTTCCAGTCTGCCTTGCTTTTATAACTTATATAAAAAGAGGCACTGAGTTTGTGGAGTCTAATTTTCATTGGCTGTGACATGCAACTGCTGAAAGTTCAGAATGTAAATTTGTTGTATTTTGGATCTCTCTGACTTTTAAATAGTAACTGAGTGATTCACACCAACTAACCAACTCAATCACCTGCTTCATGCCAACATCTATAGGCTACACTAGCTGAGTAACAGAAGTGTTGACTCCAAATCCCAGCACAGACACTCTGACTTCTGGACATAAGGAAATGTGGACAGTTTTGCACTGACATTAGGATTTAATGTAGTATTTAACGTGCAGGTTTGATTTACCCCCATCTGTGTAATAAGATACTCTTTCTGTGTCGGCCACTTCTGGGAAGGTTCATTACTGTGGTGAATTGTTCTGGTTGGAGATAATGGCTCTCACTGTGATTCTTTGGAATCCCAGAGCCTTTGAAATCACTTTGTAACCCTTCTCAGTTTTCTCAGGGTGGATTTTGCTGGTAATCATCAAAATTAATAGAATATGTTGATACCTGTCATGTAATGATTGTTAGGATGGATTCAATTGCAGCAAGAGCTTTTTAAAAAAAGATTATAATATCCAAAGAGCAAGGCCAAAGACATAAATAAAAACCTGCAGTCATCAGCCAAACAGGCTAAACAGGCTTTCTGCAGGTAAGGCTGAAATCAACACACAAGGCAAAGCAGAATCAAACCCAGAATAGACAAAACAATGGAACGACTTGGTAAAACACAGAGATTATGTGAATGAACAGTCTCTTAAGAAGTGTTTTGTGATTTGTGTGTGTGATTAGTCCTCAGGAGAAGGTGCTGTGTCTGTGTTCCATTGAGAGTTGTAGTCGTCGGCCATGTTTGTAGTTCGTGGTGCATTATGGGAAACTGAGCTGCTAGTTTGCCTTGACATGACAATACATGAAAAGTAATATGTGAAATTGCTAGATATTTATAATCCTGTAGAATTTCATATTGGTGCATCCAGAGTGTGAACTTGGACCCCGCTAAAACAGACCACAAGTAAACTGTATGCAAGAAACCTCTAGAGACGGTCTGTATGGTATGTTTGTGGACACAGGGAGAATAGATTTTCTGAATAAATTTTACTAGCAAACATGCTCCTCTGAGGTTGCGTTCAGCTGTAAGACAAGGCCTCACATTTGCTTCTACAAAGAACTTCATATTTAACCTGGAGAAAAAGTCAAGGATCGATGAACTTTGGTGTTAGAAAATGATCATTTGGGCCATATCAGTGTTACCCCACAGTCTTGAATCTTTCTCTCTCTGTGGAATATCTGCTTCATTTATTTTATAGCAGAGACTGTTGCTTTTTGATTCGCTTCCACCTTGTGGTCAAAGTCTGTATTGCACACAAAGCATGAAAATGTTGCCGATGTTCTTTCACCACCCACACTAGTAGAATCCCCTTTCCACCCCCCCCCTCCCCGTCTTCATTTCTTTTTTTTCTTTTTTAAATTTATTGATGAAACCAGGTGCTGAATATTAATGAAATATTAACAAGAGCGAGTTTTATAACTGATCTGAGTGTGTTTCCTGCTGTGGTTCTCAAAGTGTACAGGTCCCCCACTGAGTCGAACATTTCTACTGACCATCGAATGATCGCAGCGCAATAAGATAGTAAACTAGTAAATAAAGTAAAATAAGTAAACCTTTATTTATAATAGCGCTTATCGGAACCAACAATAATAATTATAATAATAAGTAATAATAATAATAATAATAATAATAATAAAAATAGAATTAAAAGTAATAGTATACACATGAGTTTTAAGATTCTGTCAAACACCTCAGTTGAGCAGGATCATTAAATATATAACGGAAGGCTTTACAGAAGCACATTACTTTAATAATTTACCACATAAGCTGAAAAAGCACCATCACCTTTTATTTTCAGCCGAGCCCTGTTGTGCAGCTATTTGTCAAGCTTAATGAAGGCAGCTATTTCTTTAAATTATCTAGTTTTTTTCTTTGATTTAGCTGCTTATAGACTTGCACAATATTAAGTAATATATTTTAACATCTTTAAGGGCTCTAAATGGCTTGAACTCCAAAAATTGCTGCTTGGAGCTAGATTTAGAAATGTATTTATAAATCCATTGCTGTAAACAAGTACATAGCAAAAGTCAAAATACATAAATATATATGATTGTGTATAAACATGTGTTTTAAGTTGTTTTAAGTTGAATATATGATTTTTTTCTATATATTTAAATAAGTGCAGGGATGCATAAGAATAGTAAAAATTAAGATGAATTTAATTCAATTTAACATTTCACTTATTTGCAGTGGATTTTCTAAGACAACACACAGAGCATCATGCTGCTGCTGCTAGTCCACTGATCCACTGTTGAGTTGACAATCACTGATAGTCTCCTGTCTCTTGTCCTATCCGAAAGTCATAAAGATGACAGTGACCTTGATTAGCTTACAAGTTTAAGATCATACTTTTTTTTTTTAAATAAAAACAGCAGCAACACGGTCTTTAACCATGGTGTGTTAACAAGGCAGGTAACACTAACTGACCACATTAATCCTCAAATATTACTGGGTTTTATTTTTTATTTTATTTTTTAAATAACATTGATGTAACTATATTTAAAGACTACACACACATCTCGGTGTGTTACATAAATATTTTAAATCAATGCATTTATTGGTTACTAATGACCATAAATCACAGTTCTGTCTCTCTAGATCTTGGTTTAAATAGTCTGCAAAGCACTTCCTGGATCTATCTGAAGTCTACAGCAATCACGTGACAATCAAGAGTTTTGAACTTCCGTTGGCGCAGTTCCCTCTCTCAAGGGCTCTGTACATGCCCATACCATTGCACATGCCCATACCATTGGACACGCCTATTAGTCCTGCAGAGAGCCGTATTTGTGTGATCACGTGCAGAAAGAGATTCCACGTTCAAGGGATTATTTACATCTAGGACGCGTGATTTTGGACGCGTTCTCTCTACTTCTGTATCCGATTCCACCTGGAAGTGTGTGTGAGAGTGAACAGGTGAGACTAATCAGAAGTCTGAGTGTGTACGAGGATAGAGATGGTGTTAGGTTTTTACTTTAATGTGCCACTGATGAAGCTCGCAATAACTATGCCTCCTAATTCAGTGGTGTCAAACTCATTTTAGTTCAGGGGCCACATACAGCCTAATTAGATGTCAAGTGGGCCGGGCCAGTAAAATCATAGTATAATCACCTATAAATAAAAAAATTTTCCTTTATATTATACCTTATATATTCTTATAAATACAAACTTGTTTCTTAAGACAAACATGTAATTTTTATCATTATCATATATATTCATAAAAATAAAAAAAAAAAAAAAAAAAAAAAAAATAAAAAAAAAAATAGTATTTAACTTTTAAAATTTATGGCATTGCATGAACAATAGGATTCCACCAAAACAAACTCTTTTATACTGTAGCTGTTGACTAACATTAAATTGCACATTTTTTTTAAACTATTACCCATTCATCTCTGTGAATAAATAGGAAGCGGTCCATTTTTCATGGAAAACTCTACACTCTGTATCCACTTTTCTGCTTTTTGGCAGACATTTTGTCTAATGAGGGTGTGGGGATGAGTAGAAAATAGAGTAGAGTACTCCGTGATAACAAACAGCAGTCGCCACATTGCTGCCATCTGCTGTTCAGTCCCAGAGATGTGCCACGTCTTTTACCCCCTAGCGGATAATTTAGGAATAGCATTTTATTAAAAATGACAAGTTCGTGTCTGTTATGCATATATTTTTTTCACTTTTAAAATTCGTCCTGCGGGCCGGATTGAACCCTCTAGCGGGCCGGTTTTGGCTCGCGGGCCGTACGTTTGACACCCATGTCCAAATTGCTCAGGGTCGGTGCTTTAAATTTGGTTACTAGTTTGTTTATATTTTGGGAAATAGAACAAACTAAATTCAGTAAAATAATGGGCACTGAAATGAAACACACATAGAAGGGGCCTATATATATATATATATATATATATATATATATATATATATATATATATATATATATATATATATATATATATATATATATATATATACACACACATATTGCTACAGCAGCTACAACACGTTTACCTCCCACACCGGCGCCGGAGAAGTACGATGGAGATCCTGCATGTTGCCAAGGCTTTCTCTTGCAGTGCTCTTTTTCAACCTACCCGGACATGACGGAGAGCCGTAAGATCATCCATTTCATGGAGCTTCTAACTAGGAAGGCTTTACTCTGGGCAACAGCCGAGTGGGAACAAGGAGGTAACGTTATTCATACCTATGATCAACTTTCCATGAGATTCCAAATGGTCTTTGATCACTCTCTAGACTGCAGAGAGACCGGAGAGGAGTTACTTGCCCTGAAGCAGGGGTAGGAGCGGTTCTCTCGCAAAGGTTCGGAGAGAAGCCTAAACTCCACCCAGTAGCATTCTTTTCAAGAAAACTCTCCTCGTCCGAAAGAAATTATGATGTGGGAAACACAGAGAACTCCTGGCAGTAAAATTGGCTCTTGAAGAATGGCGTCACTGGTTAGAAGGATCTACACATCCCTTTGTCATCTACACAGATCACAAGAACTTGGAATACACACTCGCACAGCTAAGAGGCTGACACCTCAACAAGCCCGATGGTCACTGTTTTTTACAAGATTCCAATTTACATTGTCATACAGACCTGGATCCAAAAACACAAAAGCCGATGCCCTATCACGTCTGGATCACCCAGAAGCAGTCAAGTACCATGAAGAATATATTATTAATCCCTCATGTGTCGTCAGCACCATCGAATGGGAGCTTAACCAAGAATTAGAAAGCATCCCCTCATCACAAATCCTAAAAGCATTTCCCACAGGCTGACTATTTGTACCCGAGAAGCATCGTCAAGAAATCACTGTCTGGGCACACAGCCGTCGGTACAGGTCACCCTGGAGCACAACGTACTTACTTCCTACTATGGGAGAAGTACTGGTGGCCTAACATGGAGAGGGACATACACAGAATGGTGGCATCCTGTTCTTCATGCACACAGAGTAAAGTCCCACGAACACTTCCTACTGGTAAACTCAAGCTCCTACCCATTCCGGAATGCCCATGGTCTCACATTGCCATGGACTTGGTAACAGATTTACCCGAGTCCCAAGAAAACACCACCATCCTTGTCAGAGTGGACTGCTTCTCTAAATCTGTGCATTTCATCCCGCTGCCCGCCTTACCCACCGCCTATAGGACTGCAGAACTACTGTTCCAACATGTCTTTAGATATTTCGGCATCCCTGAAGAGATTGTCTGTGATAGGGGTCCCCAGTTCACTTCCAAGGTTTGGTCTAGCTTCATGGGAAAGATGGGAGTCACAGTAAACCTAACCTCAGGTTATCACCCACAGGCCAACGGCCAAGTAGAACGAGTTAATCAGGAATTGGGCCGATTCCTCCAAACTTTTTGTGCTGCTAACCCTGATGATTGGAACAAGTTTCTACCATGTGCCGAGTATGCCCAAAACTCAATACGACATTAAGCAACTAATCTCACCCCATTTCAATGCATACTGGGGTACCAACCACCTTTATTTCCATGGAATGCAACTGCCACTGATTCACCCACAGTTGATCAGTGGTTTGAGCGGAGTGAACGAGTATGGGCAGATACACACCAGTGTCTGAAACAAACCACCGATACATACAAACACAAAGCTGACCACCGTCGCACCGAACAGCCAGGTAAGCAACCCAGCGATAGGGTACGGTTATCCACAAACGACTTAAAACAACCACACAGCTGCAAAAAGCTCACTCCAAGATACACTGGTCCCTTCAAAATCCTTAAACAAATCAATGAGGTCACTTACCGGCCGGAACTACCCCGACATAGCCGCATCGCCCCTTCCTTCCATGTATCACATCTGAAGCCAGTTGTAACCGGACCATTAGCCACAGATGTGCCCTCTGAGACACCTCCCAACTCGATAACCGGCTTACCTACTCAAGAAAATAATCAACTCTAGGCACAGAAGAGATAAACTGGAATACTTAGTCGAGTGGGAAGGACCAGCGGAACAATGCTGGATTCCGAAGCGGGATATTCTGTACCCGCAACTCATCAGAGACTTCCACACCTCTCATCCTGATCTCCCGGCCCCTCGCCCCGGGGGAGACCTAGGAAGAACTCTGCTCCCGGAGTGAGCCCTTTGAGGGGGGGTTCTGTCACAGCTCAGCCAGATCAGAACTCCAACTCCCAAGATGCAACACTTGCTTTTCGTGCACGCATGCGCTCACCATCCCCGGAGTTCTGATCAGACACACCTGGCACCAATCACACACACACACACTCTCACTGCTAGTACTTAGGGATGTCATTCACCTAGAGTCCATGCGAAGTATACGTTCAGTTGACTGCATTTCCAAACCTTTTCTCTTGTCGTCTGTTTGCCAAGTTACCTTGACCCTTGTTTACGTCTTTGACCACGCTTTTGCCTTGCCCTCTATGCTTTGTTTGTCCGATCGCCTGACCACTGCCTGTGCCTCGCTTACATCTGCCGCCTGCTTCTGCTTAAGTGCCTCAAACCCTCGAAACGTGACAGATGGCAGTAGCATGTGTCTTAGTGAGAGGAGATTTGATAGTAAAACCTTGCAGTCTCTAAACAATTTAAATACAGCAGCGCTGCTGTAATGTTTGTTATTGAGAATGTATTGTACGATTCACCGGCTGTAAAATGGACGACTGCACATCAGGATCAAGCACACTCCCATCAGACTTCACCTGCAGTTTCAATATATGCTGTTGCCTCACTGGTGGAGCTGTGGAACACACACACACACACACATTGAGAGCGTATAATTCAGCATTTTATGACAAGTTAATTTAAGACATTTAAGTTCAAATACTGGATAAAATGTACCATAGTTCCTCTGTTCATCACTGATCGAATTGACACCTTGGCGTATGATTGGCACTATACCAGTTGACAACAGTGTAACATTTTATACAAACAGAGCACTTAAGTGAAGATGAGAGTTTCTTGATTGAGTCAGTCAAAGTAAACCAAAAGTAAACAATGTAAATCAGTTTTTTCAGCCGTGTCTTTTCGTACTCTTTTTACTGTGCTCTAGTTGATGACATGAAAGAACAAGTGACTGAGACACGCGCTGAATATCTGACGAATTTCAAACATTGAGACGATTTTGCCAAGGAAAGTTTTAGTCCATCTTTTGTCTTAAAATGTTACTTTGATGCCAAACCAAACATCAGGAACTTACGATGGAAACCTGATTTCCCTAGGGTACGAGTCTGTTTATTTAAAAAAACAACAACATGAAAATACTCACTGATTGCCCTTCCCATTTGTCAACCTTCATATCCTTTCCCTTACCTTAATTCTTTACTGTACTTGGATTACACTCATTTTAATCACCACACTTGCTGATAATACTTTGCATGTTCAGATCAGACTTCTTTGTGCTCTCTATTAAATACACTGTTTAAATGCTGTAACATCTTAAACATGTGCAAGGAGTACATGCAAATGACTGAATACTGAAATTAATATATTTTAATTTAAAGCAAGTTGTTTCAAAGTACATCCAGTGGGGTCCAAAAAAGAAAAGTAGAATCTTGGAAACATTTCATGAATTTCAGAATTCTTTAGTAGTTGCTACATCCTGGTTTTGCTTTAATGATCACATGGACTCGAGCTCAAGACTCCACAAGTTTGTGTAAAAATTTATGATCCACTTCAGAAAAAATCCATCAGTGTGGTCTGAACAGGTGCTTCAGTGGAAGAGATGAGACAATTAATACAGAGTTAAGACGATCCATAGCACACATTTGGTTCAATTTAAATAGTGACCTAGAAATAGTTCAGAATCTCTTCTAGTAAATATTGAACACATTAAACTTTCAGCTATTTTTAATTTTTATGATACCTTTGTTTTAATCCGAAATGCAATTTGTTTAAATAAAAAAAAAAAAATAGTAATATAAATGTCAGTTTTCACCCTAAACTACATCTCTTTGGGTTTGTGCAGTTTCACTATCTGGTGTTTCTTTACTGGTAAGACTGTGGAACACACAACCCTTTACTGTGTGACGTTATAAATTATATAACTTATGCACTGAATGAATTCACTGTTAGAGTAAAATGTATCAAATTTACATCATTGTTTTGATACATAAATAATTTGAGCTATTATAAAAAAAATGGTGTCTTGGAGGAGTGATTTACATCAGTAAGCGACAATTTGCTTAAATGGGGTTTTTACCTCAGAACCTCCAAGTCCCAGACAAACACAATGCAATAAAAGTTCAGAGGAAAGGAACTTCGAGACATGACTAAGCATTCTCCTTTCCAATGGTGAAATAATTTAGATGAGGGAATACTTTAAAATTATAAATTAACCAAATCATGTAATTTTATTATAAATGTATTTATTTATATACTAGTTATAAACTAGTGTTAGATTTTAACCTCGTCTAACTTTCTTGCTTATTTAGTGATATGATTTTTGTGTTTATTTTATCATTTCTGTTCACATCTTTAGTTAAAGAATACAAAACCTTGCTCCTTTCATGATGGACTCCATGTGGGTTAAGTGGAAATTCTGAATTGTCTCTGAACCTTTATGTCATCAAGAAACCCAATGCAAATGAAACTTTCACAAGGGAAATGATTATTTACTGAGCTATAGGGAGAGAAATTTCATTTAAACTCAAACATTTCAATTTTGTGTGTGTGTGTGGCGGGGGGGACAAACTTATATGATGTTACTCTGAACAGGCTGCCATCATCCCATACTGTAAACATGCCAGAGCACAACATTAAATCCATCATTAAAATGAGAAGAATATGGATTAACCTTGACTATGAAAAGAGGGGGATTAGTCAGAGAAACAAAAAGAGGCCAGAGTGAGTCTGAAGGGAGCGGAGAGATCCAGATCTCTGATGGGAGCAGCATTCCATATATTCCCAACTAGAGCTTGGAAATGCCATAAAACACCTTCAGTTCCAGGTTGTAACACTAGAAGTTGTGATAAAGGAACTCCAAAAGGAAAAATCTAAGGTTTATTTAAGTAATTGGAAAGCAGGATCAGGTCACACAGGACTAAAACTAAGAATTAAACATCAGCATAAAACATGCTGTTCTTATTGTCAGTCACCATCAGTTTATAATCCTTATTACTACAGTGCAGTCAGTGTGTGTGTACCATCTGTGTAGATCTACTCTCATCTTGAGGCCTGTTTCTCTGCTGAGATCAGAGGTTGACTAAGGGGAAGGACAATCAGTAAATTTCTGTGTTGTAGTTTTGTAAATAAGCCGACTCGTACCCTAGGGAAATCAGGTTTCCACATTGTAAGTTCCTGACGTTCTGTTAGCGTTGTTGAGTCTCAAGAAAGGTTTGCATAAGAAACCTGAAAGGTCAAGAGTTTCCTACCCAGATACGATTTACAGAACATCACTTGCAGCGAAGATCAGAAACGTACAGAGCTACTGAAGAAGCACCAGCCTTCAAATCTTCCCTTCACAGGTATGAAGTTTTTCACTTGTTTTTACTTGCATGGTGAAAAGCATGTACTGTAAGATATTGATGATAAAACACTGCACAGTCACTGAAGTGATCAGGAGTCCTGTATAAACATTTCTCTACATTAAAAATTAGTCGTATGCAGATGCCGTGATTTACGGTAAAAATATGAGACTCAGTTGGACGATTATTCTGCTGCAAATTTGATACTTTATATTATTTATACTTTATAAATAAAACTTATATTATATTTCAGTCCTAAAGTTATGTCTCTGGAAGATTAAGATACTCTGAGATTATGGTGATATAGGCATAAAAATATTTCTATTATTTAAAGGATTATTATTGTGGGATTTTTCCTTTTAAGGTCTTAGACATCATAACTGAATTGTTTCTTCTCTTCTTGTTTCATGTTAATCATGATGAGATTATCTTGTAATGTTGCCCCTATCAGTACTTTTAAATGGACACAAACCTTTCGTGACTCCCACAGCTACTTGTCCATCATGAAGATAAATCTTTTTCTTTTGTGTCTCACTGGAAAGTGGATTTTATTTATTTATCCCACTCACTGCAAAAATATCTTAAGTGTAAATATCTAAATAAAAATAAGTTCTCATATTATTAGATCATTATTTAACGAATATTAAGCGTATTTCCAGACACTTTACATTCTATCTTAAAATTGCCCTCATTGTATTGGCAAATAATTTTCCTTCTTTTAAAAACAATAAATGTGTGAAACAATCAAAATGATCTCACAATAAATGAAGCCAATTTCACAACAATGTTTGCATTTTTTTATGTAATAAATTTGATTATTTATTTTACATTCTCATGTTTTCACTATAACGGGATTAACAAGGTATTGAATCTGACTGACCACATATTCCCATTCTCAGTGTATCTTCTGTATTCCAAACACACTAGTACTCAACCTCAATGTCCAAACATCCCACTGGTCTCACCTGTTGAAGAATAGTTATTTTGTTATTCCTTAAAACCAAATTCAAACCCAAAATTCATTTGTTGTGTACAGATGAAACCACCATAAGAGTGTTTCACAGTGAGTAAGATCCAGGGTTCTAACCATGTTGAGAAATACAATCAGACTTTTATATTCAGAATATTAAATAAATCTCTTGGCATGCACTGATGAACTTATTGAATTATTTTATTTTATTTGTAAGTAAATGTAAACATTGTTGTGTTTCTTATTAACAAAGCACCAGTAATCTTCCCTGTATCAGAGAATAAACTCCAGTGTTCATTTATTCTGTAATTATCATTTACATCACATGACAGACTGTGGTTGGGCTCTTTCCGTGTCCATCAGACGGTCTCTTCCTGTCCAGATCTACAACGAGGCTCTTAATTCTTATTTCTTTAAGTCATGGTGGTTTGGAGAAGGAAGCAAGTGCAGAGTATTTTATTTAGAGTGAAACTCATGTGAACAAAGACTAGGACTATGTACAGTAACATAAACACAAACAAGACAAGACATGGAATAAACATGAACATGGCATGGATCAGAAAATCAACAACAACCTTACTTACATCAGACACTAGACCGAGAGTGCGATACAGATGTGAGTTAAATACTAGTGCTGCATTGTGCATAAACCTGCTCCAGGTGTTTGTGATCATGTGACTCGGTGAGTGACGTGAACATGAGCAGTGCTGATGGATGCTGTAGTCCCGCAAGCTTATCGGCTCTAACCTGACACCTGATAATGATCATGATGGAAAGCTTGATTAGAGAATCATTTGCAAAGTTGCACAAATAAATCACTTTGTATTTGATACTTACATACTTTTATTTTCTCCTTCAGATTGAGATTTTTTTTTCTGACTCCTCAGCTTTCTGTCCATCATGAAGCTGAATCTGTTTCTCCTGTTTCTCACTGGTGAGAGCATTTTTATAAACCACTAATTAATATTACACAAATTAATATTGCATTTACCTCTAACCCTATTTATATCTGATTTTACTAAACTGTAAATAAACAATAACTTTATATTACTCTGCCTTTATCATTTGCTGTCTCTTTTTATATTTCAGTTTCTAACTTTCTCTATTTCACTGACTTCAGAACAAGTTTAGCAATTTATTTATTTTAAACATAATTTTTTATTTTATTTTTTACTCTCACAAAACTGTCACAAACTACTATAATTCTTTGATTTGTTAATAATAAAATTAACATAGCTTGGAAATTAAAGGTATAACATTTAATTGATAAACTTTGTAAAAGAAATAATGAAACTGATTTGATGAAGCTTGTAGATGAGATGTGTCACCAGAGGCAGTTCCTTCCTGGACCACTAGAGGACAGCGACACTCACTGTGTCCAACTTAATCTCGCATTGCCGCTTATGATCAGTCACACCTGTGTTATATTTCTTATTATTTAAGTTCCCTGTGGTCCCTCTTTGTTTGTCAGTGCATTAAGTTTTAATTCGTGTTTTTGTGATTAGTGAGATTTTGTTTATTGTGTGAAGTTTTATGGTTTTTGCACACAATAAGGTTTTCATTTACATTTATTCAGTTCTCTGCATGCAGATTTATTTTATATGCCATGTGCAACAAGTCATCAATAACTAAAGTCATGTCAGTAAGCGAGGTCTGATTTGGCAATCATGTATTTCCTCAATTCCTCCTGTACATGTTTCCTATTCTGGGGGGTCTGAGGGTCTGAGGAAGGAGATTACACGTGAGGAAAGAAAACAAGGCACAACTAAATCACTGACTTACTTATTGTCGCTGAACTGAACTGCAGGATTGAATTGATCATTATACATTGTTAATTCTTTAATTTAGCCATTAGGATTATCTATATTCAGATATTCACCAGTTAAAGTTTACTGTGTGTTTCATAAAATATAATATCACCAGCAGGTCTGGTCCCAGTCTCTGTATCCATCCTGAGAGCGTTCTCTCCCAAATATGACCTGATGATGACAACAGTGACCTGGCCTGTTGCACAGAATTACTGCAGGGTGATATACACTGACCTGGCAACAATCCTAAGTGATTCTGATTGGCTACTATTTGCGAATGAAGCAGCAAGCAAAGGTCTGACAACATCTGCCTGGGTCGGATTGTACAATGATATCAATAGCTGGCGCTGGTCCTTAAACGATCTCCCACTGAAGGATGTCCCTTATACCAATTGGAACCCTGGACGGCCTGATAATGGTGTTGGAAATAAAACATGTGTTATAATAGGTCAATATAATTCATGGTGGGATACAGCATGTACAGGATTAAGACGCTTCATATGCTACAATGGTGAGTGAATATCCTGATGTTAATTTGCCTAGTCTTGATTTGATGGCTGGTTTTTCACATTTTGGGTTGTATCTTGGTGTCATATTGTCTGTGAGACAGAAACATGACTTTTTTTATTTATTTTTTCACAGCTAGTTTCAGCGGTGCTGCCAAGTTCATCGGCATCAGGAATCCTCCGTTGACCTGGCCTCAAGCTCAAACTTACTGCCGAACACATCACACAGACTTGGCCAGTGCTCTTAACAGTTCAGACAACAACATGTTAGCACAGGTGAAGAGTATCCAGGGTGATTCCTGGATTGGGCTTTACAGAGACACTTGGAAGTGGTCAGATGGGACCAACGCTTCAAACATCCCATGGGCTCCTGGACAACCTGATAATTATTGGGGTTATGAGAACTGTGTAGTGGTTAATAACGGACTGTTCTACGATGTACAATGCACCGACCTGAACTATTTCTTCTGTCAGACCAGTGAGTCTTTTGTTGTCTCTTCTATTGATTCTAATAGCACATGTATTTTTTAAGTTTGGACTTTACATCATTTTCTGTTTCTTGTTTGAAAAAAACAACACATTTTTGAAAATCTTTAGATGCCAAAAGGAAGTGAAAATAAAATCCATCCATCCAACCACCCATCTTTTACCGCTTATTCCTTCTTCAGGGTCGCGAGGAACCTGGAGCCTATCACAGGAAGCATAGGGCACAAGGCAGGGTACACCCTGGATGGGGTACCAGACCGTGAAAATAAAATGCTATGATGATGATGATAATAATAATAATAATAATAATAATAATAATAATAATAAATTCTCCTTTTTCTGCTTATAAACACCTTCATCTACAATTTGTTAGTGTTCAGTGCCTTCTGGGTAAACTGTCTCTTTATCGCTATATCGATCAAACTTCCCTTGAGATAATAAAGTAAAGAGATGGTTGATGAGAGATCATTAAAATATCTGAATGCAGCAGAAAGTAGCTCACAGTTCATGAGCGAATGACGGCACAAGAAGACGAAAGGAGCTGAAGTTCAAATTAGACACAATTTGTTTTAATTTGGAGCAAAAAGGCATTTAGAAATATGATTGTGAAATTTTACTGTATAAAAATATAAATATACCATAAACAAAATGATAACATAATCAAATCTAACACATAAAGGAGTGTCTGTGTAATTAATGTTCATTTAAGATTTAACTCGTTAAGCCACAGATCATAATATTCATTCAGACGGTGCAGTGTCCTGAAGAGGAAAACTTTACATTATGGAGAAATTGAAACCTGTGTGTGTGTGTGTGTGTTCTACAGTTTCCCAAGCGAGGAGTCAGATAATGAGACTGCAGGTGAAGTCTGATGGGAGTGTGTTTGATCCTGCTGTGCAGTTGTTCATTTTAGATCAGGTGAGTCACATGATGTCTCTGAAATTTGAAGACACCCATATTAGCATTTCTTACTCTCAAATTTCTTTTTTGGCTCCTTTTATTATTTCTTGTCTTCTCTGTGACACGTATTCCTTTTCTTTTTGGCTTGAGTAATTAAATCCTGATTCTGATCCTCAGATCAAACAGAAACTGGAGGATAATGGCATGTTGGAGAACACCACAGTGACCTGGAAGGTGCAGCCAGATGGAAACATCTTCCACAAGAAAAGGGATGATCTGTAACGTCTAAATGCTCACCTTCAAGTCAAGCAGATTTCAAACTGACTGAAATTTTATTTAACCTACAACATTTAAGCTTTAATCAGTAGGCAGTGTCAGAGGACAAGATTATCCAGAAGTAGAGGAATAAACATATTTAATTGCTCTGATTGGAACACGCCCACTTTGACTTTCCATCAGTGTGTTGTAGTAAAGAATAATTCTTATATAGAATATAGTGAATGTAACAGAACCTGTAAATACACTGTGTGTACTTTGAACAGTCATATATAATGCACTTGCCACTATTACTGTAATGTATTTCTTCCTAATCTACAGTTAATAAATATAGACTAATTTCTTCTATTTTGGTTCTATTTTCTGTACCTAAAGGCATTAAATATATACATTAATGAGGAACCTTGGTGTAATTTTTGACACCAGACTCACATTTGATTTTTTTGTGAAGGCATCCTTTTTCACCTCAGAAATATAGCCAGATTACATCCAATGCTAAACTTATCTATCCCTGAAAAACTGATTAATTCATTTGTTGTCACTCGGATGGATTCCTGTAACGCCGTTTTAGCCAGAGTGTCTAAACCCACAATTAACAAATTACAATATGTTCAGAACTCTGCCGCCCGGATCCTGACGGGAATACTCCTGTTTTGAAGTCCTTACACTGGCTCCCGGTCCAGTTTCGTGTCGATTTTAAGATCATGATGTTGACATATGAGGCATTACATGGATTGGCTGCGCAATACTTATCTGGCTTATTAATCCCGTACACCCCACATCGAAGACTGCGCTCCTCACAGGGTAATCTGTTAACTGTTCCACAAACGCACCTAAAATCTATGGGTGACAGGGCTTTTTCTGTTCATGCTCCTTCACTTTGGAACTCTCTTCCTCCTGAACTCAGGGAAGCCAAAACTCTTGGCATTTTTAAAACTCATCTCAAGACACACTTTTTTAAACTTGCATTCGACGGCTGATGTCTTTTTATGATTGTTTTATAGATACTTTTATTATTAATGTTGTTGATATTCCTATTAACTTTTATATGTTTTATTTTTCTGGGGATTGTGATTTTATGTTTAGTGCTTTGAGAAGCTGCTTTTGAATGTGCTTTATAAAATAAAGTTTATTATTATTATTATTATTATTATTATTATTATCATTAAACAATTTTAAATATAAATCTTTTGTAACTATTCTGTAGTCAGAATACAGAAAGGTGTTATATAAAATGTGATTCTACAATTAATATGAACTGCAATACTTAGTAGAACAATTAGTAACACAAACAAAACTGGAGGTGCTGCAGATCAGTAAAAATATTCTTTCATGTATTGAAAACACTATTAGAACATTCATCATGACCACCATGACAGTTTGTGGAGTCTAATTTTCATTGGCTGTGACATGCAACTGCTGAAATTTCAGAATGTTAATTTGTTGTATTTTGGATCTCTCTGACTTTCAAATAGTAACTGGGTTGGTTAGTTGGTGTGAATCACTCAATCACCTGCTTCATGCCAACATCTGAAGGCTACACTAGCTGAGTAACAGAAGTGTTGACTCCAAATCCCAGCACAGACACTCTGACTGCTGGACATAAGGAAATGTGGACAGTTTTGCACGGACATTAGGATTTAATGTAGTATTTAACTTGCAGGTTTGATTTACCCCCATCTGTGTAATAAGATACTCTTTCTGGGTCTGAGAAGGTTCACTACTGTGGTGAATTGTTCTGGTTGGAGATAATGGCTCTCACTGTGGTTCTTTGGAGTCCCAGAGCCTTTGAAGTCACTTTGTAACCCTTCTCAGTTTTCTCAGGGTGGATTTTGCTGATAATCATCAATATTAATAGAATATGTTGACACCTGTCATGTAATGATTGTTACGATGGATTCAACTGCAGCTAAGAGCTTTAAAAAAAGATTATAATATCCAAAGAGCAAGGCTAAAGACATAAATAAAAACCTGCAGTGATCAAGCAAACAGGCTAAACAGGCTTTCTGCAGGTAAGGCTGAAATCAACACACAAGGCAAAGCAGAATCAAACCCAGAATAAACAAAACAATGGAACGACTTGGTAAAACACAGAGATTATGTGAAAGAACAGTCTCTTACGTAATGTTTTGTGATTGTGTATGTGATTAGTCCTCAGGAGAAGGTGCTGTGTCTGTGTTCCATTGAGAGTTGGAGTCGTCGGCCATGTTTGTAGCTCGTGGTGCATTATGGGAAACTGAGCTGCTAGTTTGCCGTGACATGACAATACATGAAAAGTAATAATCTGGGAAATTGATAGTTATTTATAATCCTGTAGAATTTCATATTGGTTCATCCAGAGTGTGAACTTGGACCCCGCTAAAACAGTCCACAAGTAAACTGTATGCAAAAAAAGCTCTAGAGATGGTCTGTATGGTATGTTTGTGGTTCATTTTGTGGTCCACTTGAACCAAGACAGTGTTATTTTCTGAATAAATTTTACTAGCAAACATGCTCCTCTGAGGTTGCGTTCAGCTGTAAGACAAGCCCTCACATTTGCTTCTACAAAGAACTTCATATTTACCTTGGAGAAAAATTAAAGAATCGATGAACTTTGGTGTTAGAAAATGATAATTTGGGCCATATCAGTGTTACCCCGCAGTCTTGAATCTTTCTCTCTCTGTGGAATATCTGCTTCATTTATTTTATAGCAGAGACTGTTGCTTTGTGATTCGGTTCCACCTTGTGGTCAAAGTCTGTATTGCATACAAAGCATGAAAATGTTGCCGATGTTTTTTCACCAGCCACACTAGTAGATCCCCTTTCCACCCCCCCTCCACGTCTTCATTTCTTTTTTTTCTTTTTTAAATGTATTGATGAAACCAGTTGCAGAATATTAATGAAATATTAACAAGAGCGAGTTTAATAACTGATCTGAGTGTGTTTCCTGCTGTGGTTCTCAAAGTGTACAGGTCCCCCATTGAGTCGAACATTTCTACTGACCTTCGAATGATCGCAGCACAATAAGATAGTAAACTAGTAAATAAAGTAAAATAAGTAAACCTTTATTTATAATAGCGCTTATCGAAACCAAAGGCTACATGCTTAAATGCTGCATAATAATAATAATAATAATAATAATAATAATTATTATTATTATTATTATTATACTAATAAGTAATAATAATAATAGAATTAAAAGTAATAGTATACACATGAGTTTTAAGATTCTGTCAAACACCTCAGTTGAGCAGGATCATTAAATATATAACGGAAGGCTTTACAGAAGCACATTAATTTAATAATTTATGGCATAAGCTGAAAAAGCACCATCACCTTTTATTTTCAGCCGAGCCCTGTTGTGCAGCTATTTGTCAAGCTTAATGAAGGCAGCTATTTCTTAAAATTATCTTGTTTTTTTCTTTGATTTAGCTGCTTATAGACAATATTAAGTAATATATTTTAACATCTTTAAGGGCTCTAAATGGCTTGAACTCCAAAAATTGCTGCTTTGAGCTATATATATATATACTGTATATATATATATATATATATATATATATTTATATATATATATATATATATACATATATATATATATATATATATATATATATATATATATATGAGATTCGAAATATGCATATAATTCCTAACGAAATTAATGTCACCGTCCAAATACCTATGGACCCGACTGTAAATTACCAGTAAACAAAATGTTTCACATGCTTAACCTCTGAACATTCACAAAACAAGAAAGTAAGATGATTTCCCACATTTTCTAAACTGAGTGCTGATATTTAGACAGAAAATAGCCAATAAAAATAACTTGATATAACTACTTAAAATTAAACAGCTTTCATTTCTACTGCTTACTTCTTTTCAGGGTCGCGGGGAACCTGGAGCCTATACCAGGAATCATCGGGCACAAGGCGGGGTACACCCTGGACAGGGTGCCAGTGCCTGTGTACGTTTGCATGTCAAATGGAGTTTACTTTGAAAGGCTATGCGTACCACTGCGCGTATACGCTAACGTACGCATGGAAAAAAATAAATAAATAAATAAAGTATACGGGCTTTAGACAGCAGTGCAGGTTTTGTGTGAAACAGGGGGGTAATATCTGGGCATCTGCCCCCAGGACCAGCAGTGGCGAGTAAGGGGGTTATGAAGGGAGGGGTTCGACTTAGTTGTGCATTATGTTTGTAACGTGTACACATATTTGGCTTTTTTTTCTTTTTTTTTTAAATGAGTAAATCTCATTTTATTTATTTGGGAATTTAATTAATTTTATGTGAAATCCTAACATATAATTGTGTTCATAATCTGTTTATTTGGAAATATGAACACCACACACACACACACACACACACACACACACACACACACACAAACACACACACACATTACTGTACAATCTATTCTGTTACAGTGATCTCTATTCTGATCCTTTAAAAACAACCAGCCAACAAAATCCATGTTCTTTTACAGTCACCTGTATAAATATTTCTTTATATAAATAGTTTTTAACCAAACTATAAGGCAATAACTAATCTCCCAGAGCTTTTAACAGGATCTACAGCTGACATTTTCTTTAACATGTTATATTGAATCTTAATTATTGAATTCACGTTAATTGTGAAAGTCTATCAACTTTTTTGTGAGTGACTATTTATAGACCAGTGCTATTGGTAAGCTAAATGGTGTTAAATAATTAGTTTGGAAAATTATTTTAGCAAAGTTGCAAGGAAGAAATAAACACAGACCAGAGAGAAAGTAAATGGAGAATCCACAATGTTTATTAATCTGTCACTTCACAACTTCAAATACTTCATGATCAGTATTCTCATTTATAGAATATTCACTGTGTGTGAGTCCTAGAGCTTCACAGTGATGCCGGCAACTCAAACATAAATAATCTTCTTTAAGCCATATCTGTAAACTTATCATTGAGGTCTTACATAAAATGAACAGAAAATAATTTGGGCCACATCAGTGATACCCTGCAGTCATGAGTCTTTGTCCCTCTGTGGAATATCTGCTTCAGCTTTCACAGCATGGAGTGAGTGAAGCGGAACCAGTGACAATTACTGAGCACAAATATTGAATAATTTGTTTGTACAACAACCTAAAATGTTTGAGTGTTCTGCCTATAGCACAATCCTTCCCCAATCAGTTCATGGTTTGCGCTCTCCTCCCACCTTGTGGTTAAAGTCTGTATTGCACATACAGACAGACTGGATTACATAAGTGAATTAATTGAGTCACTCCGACAACAATAGTCAATGAAAATTTTTTTTTATTTAATGATGTAAACAGCTACAGAACACTAACGAATAGTACGTTCTTTTCTAAAATCAATATTTGATATGATGTTACTGCATTCTAAAACTTTACAGCCCCCGCTTCCAGTCTAAAACATTCTACTGACCTCCTAATGATCACAGAACAACAAATAATAAAGTTATGTATAAACCATCTATTGAAACTGAGCCATTAGAAAAACAGGTTACACTATACTAAAATGTGAGATTGTTTTGAACATTTTTCCATTCTATTCATCGATTCATGTTTGCAGTTAGATTGTAGCTTTGGAGTAAATGTTAACTACAGAGTGAGCTTTTAGATGTTACGAGCCACGCTTTTTCTCCTTGTGGAAGATGTTTCCATCTGACAGAACCCTCCAGGTCACCGTGGTGTTCTCCGACATGCCATTTTCTTTCAGCTTCTGCTTGATCTAAAAAAAAGCAAAAAAACAAAACAAAAAAACAAACAAAAAAAACAAAACAATGAGAGTTGAGTTTAGTACTTGAACTGATTTTTGTTTGGAAATTTGTCAGGTTACTTTTAATGAGACAGGGTTTGTACAAGGTGCTTGAAGTGCTCTCTTTTTGATTTTTGAAATTTAATTGATGGGAAAATCTTGAAAATAGACATTTTTTATCTAGCGGTGTTAGATAAAAAAAATAAAATAATAATATATAAAAAAAGCGGGGTTAAAAATAGTTTTATTTTCCAAAAAACACCCAGCAACAAATCTAGCAAAATTTTTCAGCAAACCTTAGCTACTTTCCATAGAAAGAATGACCTGCTGGACATTTGTTTTACAGTATTTTTTATTTTGGAATTTAAAATAAGAAATAAAGAATATGTTTGTATGACATCTCTTCTATAGTCCTTGAAAACAAAAACAAGTAGTGCTTGAAAAGTTGTTGAAATTTCTGGAATTTCATTATGAAACATCTGTACCAACCTTGATGAGAGCTTCCAAACACCCTAAAGTCTTGGATTTGTTCATGTTTATACTTGAAAATGTTTCCTGGTGATTAACACACTGGAAATTAGCTAGGACATTCCCAAATACTTTAAAACCTCTTGATTGTAAAATCAAGAAATCTTTGAATTGATAAATAAGCGAAGCCCTATCTGGACAGTGTTGCTTTGATTGGGTGACATTTAAGTGCAAATGTAGTGTAAAGGTACTTATTATTGTTATAGTGCCATCACATCAAAGTATTATTGAGAATGAACTCTCATCACATATTACTGAGGTTCAGACTGCTTGACCGGTAGGTGGCAGTAGCATGTGTCTTAGTGAGAGGAGATTTGATAGTAAAACTCTGCAGTCTCTAAACAATTTAAATACAGCAGCGCTGCTGTAATGTTTGTTATTGAGAATGTATTGTACGATTCACCGGCTGTAAAATAGACGACTGCACATCAGGATCAAGCACACTCCCATCAGACTTCACCTGCCGTTTCAATATATGCTGTTGCCTCACTGGTGGAGCTGTGGAACACACACACACACACACACATTGAGAGCGTATAATTCAGCATTTTATGACAAGTTAATTTAAGACATTTAAGTTCAAATACTGGATAAAATGTACCATAGTTCCTCTGTTCATCACTGATCGAATTGACACCTTGGCGTGTGATTGGCACTATACCAGTTGACAACAGCTAACGCTGTTCCCAACGCTAACCGGAAGGGCCGTCACGGCAGGGTGGAGTCACCCCCGCCTCACCGGCGGCGGATTGGCGAACCGGGAGCGAGAGGTTCACCAATACAGCTCCAGAAGGATGGGATAAAAGGACACCCTTCCGCCCACGGAAGGGAGGAGATCAACTCGGCTACGTAGGCAGCTCATGACACGAGAGGGCTCCGCCCCAGACGAGGACGACGACGACAGACGAGGACAGTGGTGAGGCTGAGAAACCGGCACATTGAACCGCTCCTTCCCAGCTCTTCCGGGAATCCCGACACGCCCCGGAGGACGCCGCTACGCCAGCCCCGCCCCCGCCGGGTTTCCCTCATCCATCCACACGCACACACGCACACAAACACATACACACACACACCACCACTGACTGAAGGACAAATAAGTCCTGGATTTTCCCTCACTTCTCTCACTACAACCTGCCTCCCGTGTGTTTGTGCTACGCCTTCGCACCCCTGGGCTGATCCCGCTACACTGGTGGAGGATGCGGGCAGTAGCACAGACCCGCCCCTAAAAAAAAAAAAAAAAAAAACCCCCACACAACTCATGGAGCAAACTTTAAAACACCTGCTGGAGGCCAGCATCCAGCAACAGACCGTTACTCAGCAACTCGCCGAAAGCCTCCAGGTGGCCACACAAACGCTGGTGGACCTTAAGACCTTGACCCCCGCCGCCACACCCCTCCCGGACCCCAGATGCGAGCTCCACCGCCTATTACCACCCCTCTCCCCCGACGAAGACCTCGTAGCTTATTTTGAAACCTTCGAAAATATTGCCCGTCGGGAGAGATGGGATCGGGATGACTGGCCCAAGGCCATTGGCGGGTTACTCACAGGGGAGGCACGCACCACCTATTACAGCCTCGAACCAGAAGACGCCGCAGATTACCCAACTATGAATGAAAGGCATCCTGGCGTGGTGTGGCCGCACCACGTGCCAGGCGGCAGTAGAGTTCCATAACTGGGCCTACCAGCCGGGGCCGCCGCCCCTTCTGGGCAACTAAACGCTCTGATCCGACTCACTAAGCGGTGGCTCCGGACCAGTATACAGCCACGGAGGTGGCAGAGAAGGTGGCGATGGACCGGTTCCTGAGGGCGTTACCCCACCTAGAATGACAGGCCGTAGGGGCACAGGCGCCAGAATCACCCCAGGCACTCATGTCGGCGCTAGAGCGTACTATGACCACGCCCGGGTTTAGCCAGGGGGACCATCAGCCTTCTGCCCTATCCCTCGGGACCTCAGGGCCCCGGCCTGACCGTCAACGCCCCCCTGGGCCGTGGAGGACCCACTGGAGGTCACCAAGCCGGATGAGCCCTGCTGACGAGCCCATGCCCACGGAACCAGAGATAGAGCCCCGTCGGCCGATCCAGAAACCATGGCTAGCTGGGTGCGCGCTCCATCTCCAACAGCCTCCCGAGGGCCCCACCCAGAGGGTGTGGGTAGAAGGAAGACCCGTCACCGCCCTACTGGACACCGGGAGCACAGTGACGCTCGCCTGACCAACGGTCCTCCCCAAGGTACTACAACCGGAGGGAGTCCTCGCCATCACCTGCATCCATGGGGAGACCCGAGAGATCCCGGCAGCCGAGGTGCGGATCCGGAGTACAGCCGGGACCTGGCCCCTTCATGTGGGCGTGATCCCCACTCTTCCGGTGCCACTGCTCCTAGGGAGAGACTGGCCGGGCTTACCAACGGGCCTGGCGACCGAGGCAAAGAAGCCGTCGCGACGGACCCAGACGACCCAACGCCAGGCAGTCTGCCTAGCCCAAGACGCCGGAGACGCCGAAACCGAAGGTGAGTCCTCCCGATTGATTAATCCGGTGTCCTCTGTGTTCCAACAGGTGAACCGGGAAGGGAAGTTCGGCCAGGAGCAGAAGGAGGACGACCGCCTGAAACACTGTTGGGCACAAGCCCCGACCCAGAACCCCGACCTGAGGCTCCCCACCTCGTACTTCCTCGTGAAAGGGGGCCTCCTCTACCAACGGGTCTGTCGCCGAGGAGAACCGACGGACCTCCTGGTGGTACCGCGGACGAGGACTAACCTAGTAATGCACCTGGCCCATGCCCACCCCCTCGGCGGTCACCTAGGGGCACGCAACACGATGGAGAAACTGAGGGACCGGTTCGTATGGCCCGGGATGGATGCCGAGGTCCGGGGGTTCTGTCAGCAATGCCCTCAGTGCCAGTGCACCGCGCCCAGGAAGCCCCCGCCGGCGCCCCTCATTCCGCTACCCATCATAGGTGTTCCATTCGAGCGGATTGGTATGGACCTGGTGGGCCCCCTTCCCAAGTCAGCGCGGGGCCACGAGCACATCCTCATTGTTGTGGACTATGCCACCCGGTACCCGGAAGCGATGCCGCTACGCAAGGCCACTTCCCCCAACATCGCCAGGGAGCTTATGCTCCTTTTCCGCTGGGTGGGCATCCCCAAGGACATCCTGACCGACCAAGGTACGCCCTTCGTGTCAAAATTAATGACGGATCTGTGTCGGTTGTTGCAGGTGAAACATCTGAAGACGTCTGTCTACCACCCGCAGACCGACGGACTCGTAGAGCGCTTCAATCAGACGCTCAAACGGATGCTACGGCGGGTGGTAGACGATGAGGGGAGGAACTGGGACCTCCTCCTCCCCTATGTACTCTTCGCCATTTTGTCCTGTATTTTATAATTTCTGTGATATATTTAGTACAATACAAAAGCTGCACAGTTTGGACAGCACGACTTTCATGATGGCCTCCATGTGGGTTAAGTGGAAATTCTGAATTGTCTCTGAACCTTTATGTCATCAAGAAACCCAATGCAAATGAAACTTTCCCAAGGGAAAGGATTATTTACTGAGCTACAGGAAGAGAAATGTAATTTAAACTTATGATTTTACTCTGAACAGGCTGCCATCATCCCATACTGTAAACATGCCAGAGCACAACATCAAATCCATCATTAAAATGAGAAGAATATGGATTAACCTTGACTATGAAAAAAGAGGGGATTAGTCAGAGAAACAAGCAAGAGGCCAAGAGTGAGTCTGAAGGAGCTGGAGAGATCCAGATCTCTGATGGGAGCAGCTGTTCCCATATATTCCCAACTAGAGCTTGGAAATGCCATAAAACACCTTCAGTTCCAGGTTGTAACACTACAAGTTGTGATAAAGGAACTCCAAAAGAAAAAATCTAATGTTTATTTAAGTAATTGTTTATTTAAGTCAGTGTGTCTGTACCATCTGTGTAGATCTACTCTCATCTTGAGGCCTGTTTCTCTGCTGAGATCAGAGGTTGACTAAGGGAAAGACAATCAGTGTATTTCTGTGTTGTAGTTTTGTAAATAAGCAGACTCGTACCCTAGGGAAATCAGGTTTCCACATTGTAAGTTCCTGACGTTCTGTTAGTGTTGTTGAGGCTCAAGAAAGGTTTGCATAAGAAATCTGAAAGGTCAAGAGTTTCCTACCCAGATACGATTTACAGAACATCACTTGCAGCAAAGATCAGAAACGTACAGAGTCCCTTCACAGGTATGAAGTTTGTCACTTGTTTTTCTTGCATGGTGAAAAGCATGTACTGTAAGATATTGATGATAAAACACTGCACAGTCACTGAAGTGATCAGGAGTCCTGTATAAACGTTTCTCTACATTAAAAATTAGTCGTATGCAGATGCCGTGATTTACGGTAAAAATTTGAGACTCGGTTGGACGATTATTGTGCTGTATATTTGATACTTTATATTATTTATACTTTATAAATAAACCTTATGTTATATTTCAGTCCTAAAGTTATATCTCTGGAAGATTAAGATACACTGAGATTATGGTGATATAGGCATAAAAATATTTCTATTATTTAAAGGATTATTATTGTGGGATTTTTCCTTTTAAGGTCTTAGACTTCATAACTGAATTGTTGCTTCTCTTCTTGTTTCATGTTAATCATGATGAGATTATCTTGTAATGTTGCCCCTATCAGTACTTTTAAATGGACACAAACCTTTCGTGACTCCCACAGCTACTTGTCCATCATGAGGATAAATCTTTTTCTTTTGTGTCTCACTGGAAAGTGGATTTTATTTATTTATCACACTCACTGCAAAAATATCTTAACAAGTGTAAATATCTAAATAAAAATAAGTTCTCATATTATTAATTATTATTTAACGAATATTAAGCATATTTCCAGACAATTTACATTTTATCTTAAAATTGCCCTCATTGTATTGGCAAATAATTTTCCTTCTTTTAAAAAAATAAATGTGTGAAACAATCAAAATTATTTTTAATAAAGAGGGAATATCAGTTGAATTTGACTTTATTCAATATATTTTTGCTGTGCTTTTTTTTCTTTTGCTAATAAATGTATTTAATTAAGATGGTATCACTATCTCTCATTTTACATTTTCATGTTTTCACTATAAAAGGACTAACAAGGTAGTGAACAGACTTCAGTGCAATTATTATTTACATCACGTGACAGACTGTGGTTGGTCTCTTTCCATGTCCATCAGACTGTCTCTTCCTGTCCAGATCTACAACGAGGCTCTTAATTCTTATTTCTTTAAGTCATGGTGGTTTGGAGAAGGAAGCAAGTGCAGAGTATTTTTTTAGAGTGAAACTCATGTTAACAAAGACTAGGACTATGTACAGTAACATAAACACAAACAAGACAAGACATGGAATAAACATGAACATGGCATGGATCAGAAAATCAACAACAACCTTACTTACAACAGACACTAGACAGAGAGTGCGATACAGATGTGAGTTAAATACTAGTGCTGCATTGTGCATAAACCTACTCCAGGTGTTTGTGATCATGTGACTCGGTGAGTGACGTGAACATGAGCAGTGCTGATGGATGCTGTAGTCCCAAGCTTATCGGCTCTAACCTGACACCTGATAATGATCATGATGGAAAGCTTGATTAGAGAATCATTTGCAAAGTTGCACAAATAAATCACTTTGTATTTGATATTTATACACTTTTGATTTTCTCCTTCAGATTGTGATTTATTTCTGACTCTTCAGCTTTCTGTCCATCATGAAGCTGAATCTGTTTCTCCTGTTTCTCACTGGTGAGAGCATTTTTATAAACCACTAATTAATATTACACACATTAATATTGCATTTACCTCTAACCCTATTTATATCTGATTTTACTAAACTGTAAATAAACAATAACTTTATATTACTCTGCCTTTATCATTTGCTGTCACTTTATATATTTCAGTTTCTAACTTTCTCTATTTTACTGACTTCAGCACAAGTTTAGCAATTTATTTATTTTACTCATATTTTTTTTTACTCTTACAAAACTGTCACAAACTACTATAATTCTTAGTTTTATTTGTATTTGCTTTAGCTAAACTGTTCATGTATGGGTTACTGGCAGTTTCAACACTTACTGAAATCATTTCAAGTAATTATCATTCATTTTATGAGAACTTATAGAATATTATATATATATATATATATATATATATATATATATATATATATATATATATATAGAGAGAGAGAGAGAGAGAGAGAGAGAGAGAGAGAGAGAGAGAGAGAGAGAGAGAGAGATGGACATTGATATAACATTTAGTTGATACACTTTGTAAAAGAAATAATAAAACTGATTTGATGAAGCTGGTAGATGAGATGAAGCCCGCCAGAGTCAGTTCCTTCCTGAACCACTAGAGGACACCGACACTCACTGTGTCGAACTTATTCTCCCATTTCCTGTTATGATCAGTCACACCGGTGTTATATTTCTTATTAGACTCCTTATTTAAGTTCCCTGTGGTCCCTCTTTGTTTGTCGGTGCATTAAGTTTGAGTTCGTGTTTTTGTGATTAGTGAGATTTTGGTTATTGTGTGAAGTTTTATGGTTTTTGCACACAATGTTTTCATTTACATTTATTCAGTTCTCTGGATGTAGATTTATTTTATATGCCATGTGCAACAAGTCATCAATAACTAAAGTCATGTCAGTAAGCGAGGTCTGATTTGGCAATCATGTATTTCCTCAATTCCTCCTGTACATGTTTCCTATTCTGGTATCTTTTCCTCAGACCCTCAGAGGAAGGAGATTTCAAGTGAGGAAAGAAAACAAGGCACAACTAAATCACTGACTTACTTATTGTCACTGAACTGAACTGCAGGAATGAATTGATCATTATACATTGTTAATTCTTTAATTTAGCCATTAGGATTATCTATATTCAGATATTCACCAGTTAAAGTTTACTGTGTGTTTCATAAAATATAATATCACCAGCAGGTCTGGTCCCAGTCTCTGTATCCGTCCTGAGAGCGTTCTCTCCAAATTATGACCTGATGATGACAGCGGTGACCTGGCCTGTTGCACAGAATTACTGCAGGGTGATATACACTGACCTGGCAGCAATCCTAAGTGATTCTGATTGGCTACTATTTGAGAAAGAAGCAGCAAACAAAGGTCTGACAACATCTGCCTGGGTCGGATTGTGCAATGATATCAATAGCTGGCGCTGGTCCTTAAACAATCTCCCACTGAAGAATGTCACTTATACCTGTTGGAGCTCTGGAGAGCCTGATAATGGTGGTGGAAATCAAGCATGTGGTATAATAGGTTACTATAATTCATGGTGGGATGTACCATGTACACAACTTAGACCCTTCATATGCTACAATGGTGAGTGAATATCCTGATGTTAATTTGCCTAGTCTTTGTTTGATGGCTCATTTTTCACATTTTGGGTTGTATCTTGGTGTCATATTGTCTGTGAGACAGAGATGTGACCTTTTTAATTTATTTTTTCACAGCTAATTTCAGTGGTGCTGCCAAGTTCATCGGCATCAGGAGTCCTCTGTTGACCTGGTCTCAAGCTCAAACTTACTGCCGAACACATCACACAGACTTGGCCAGTTCTCTTAACAGCTCAGACAACAACATGTTAGTGCAGCTGAAGAGTATCCAGGGTGATTCCTGGATTGGGCTTTACAGAGACACTTGGAAGTGGTCAGATGGGACAAGAGCTTCAAACATCCCATGGCCTAATGGACAACCAGATAATTATTGGGGCAATGAGAACTGTGCAGTGGTAAATAATAGACTGTTCTATGACGTACCATGCACCTTCCAATACTATTTCTTCTGTCAGACCAGTGAGTCTTCTGTTTTCTCTTCTATTACTTCTAATATCACATCAAAAATGTATTATTACGTTTTGTCACAACACATTTTTGAAAACCTTTAGATGCCAAAAGAAGGAAGTGAAAAATGCTATGATATAATTATAAACATTTAACAGAGCATTAATTAACACCTTCATCTACAATTTGTTAGTGTTCAGTGCCTTCTGGGTAAACTGTCTCTCAGAAATTTACTGCTATATCGAGCAAACTTCCCTTGAGATAATAAAGTAAAGAGATGGTTGATGAGAGATCATTAAAATATCTGAATGCCTCAGAAAGTAGCTCACATAAAAGGGAAAAAACCTGTGTGTGTGTGTGTGTGTGTGTGTGTGTGTTCCACAGTTTCCCAAGCGAGGAGTCAGATAATGAGACTGCAGGTGAAGTCTGATGGGAGTGTCTTTGATCCTGCTGTGCAGTCGTCTATTTTAGATCAGGTGAGTCACATGATGTCTCTGAAATTTGGAGAAACCCATTTTAGCATTTCTTACTCTCAAATTTCTTTTATTCTCAAGAATTTTACTCCTTTTATTGTTTCTTGTCTTCTCTGTGACACGTATTCCTTTTCTTTTTGGCTTGAGTAATTAAATCCTGATTCTGATCCTCAGATCAAACAGAAACTGAAGGAAAATGGCATGTTGGAGAACACCACAGTGACCTGGAAGGTGCAGCCAGATGGAAACATCTTCCACAAGAAAAAGGATGATCTGTAACATCTAAATGCTCACCTTCAAGTCAAGCAGATTTCAAACTGACTGAAATTTTATTTAACCTACAACATTTAAGCTTTAATCAGTAGGCAGTGTCAGAGGACAAGATTATCCAGAAGTAGAGGAATAAACATATTTAATTGCTCTGATTGGAACACGCCCACTTTGACTTTCCATCAGTGTGTTGTAGTAAAGAATAATTCTTATATAGAATATAGTGAATGTAAAAGAACCTGTAAATACACTGTGTGTACTTTGAACAGTCATATATAATGCACTTGCCACTATTACTGTCATTTATTTCTTCCTAATCTACAGTTAATAAATATAGACTAATTTCTTCTATTTTGGTTCTATTTTCTGTACCTAAAGGCATTAAATATATACATTAATGAGGAACCTTGGTGTAATTTTTGACACCAGACTCACATTTGATTTTTTTGTGAAGGCATCCTTTTTTCACCTCAGAAATATAGCCAGATTACCCAATGCTAAACTTATCTATCCCTGAAAAACTGATTAATTCATTTGTTGTCACTCGGATGGATTACTGTAACGCCGTTTTAGCCGGAGTGTCTAAACCCACAATTAACAAATTACAATATGTTCAGAACTCTGCCGCCCGGATCCTGACGGGAACCAGGAAATGTGACTATTTTACTCCTGTTTTGAAGTCCTTACACTGGCTCCCGGTCCAGTTCCGTGTCGATTTTAAGATCATGATGTTGACATATAAGGCATTACATGGATTGGCTGCGCAATACTTATCTGGCTTATTAATCCCGTACACCCCACATCGAAGACTGCGCTCCTCACAGGGTAATCTGTTAACTGTTCCACAAACGCACCTAAAATCTATGGGTGACAGGGCTTTTTCTGTTTATGCTCCTTTACTTTGGAACTCTCTTCCTCCTGAACTCAGGGAAGCCCAAACTCTTGGCATTTTTAAAGCTCTTCTCAAGACACACTTTTTAAAACTTGCATTCGACGGCTGATGTCTTTTTATGATTGTTTTATAGATACTTTTATTATTAAAGTTGTTATTCTTCCTATTAACTTTTATATGTTTTATTTTTCTGGGGATTGTGATTTTATGTTCAGTGCTTTGAGAAGCTGCTTTTGAAGGTGCTTTATAAAATAAAGTTTATTATTATTATTATTATTATTATTATTATTATTATCATTAAACAATTTTAAATATAAATATTTTGTAACTATTTTGTAGTCAGAATAGAGAAAGGTGTTATATAAAATGTGATTCTACAATTAATATGAACTGCAATACTTACATTGACCAGAAGTCGGCAGTAGAACAATTAGTAACACAAACAAAACTGGAGGTACTTCAGATCCAAACGCCAGATTTATTTCATTAGTAAAAATATACTTTCATGTAGACACATGCATTGAAAATCCTCTTAGAACAATCATCATGACCACCATGACAGGTAAAGATCCTCCTACTTGTTCATCTGTTTGGTGAGCAGGTGATGAGGTTTGCATGTGACTGCTTCCAGTCTGCCTTGCTTATAACTTATAGAAAAAGAGACACTGAATTTGTGGAGTCTAATTTTCATTGGCTGTGACATGCAACTGCTGGTTGGTTGGTTAGTTGGTGTGAATCACTCAATCACCTGCTTCATGCCAACATCTAAAGGCTACACTAGCTGAGTAACAGAAGTGTTGACTCCAAATCCCAGCACAGACACCCTGACTGCTGGCCATAAGGCATTGTGGACAGTTTTGCACTGACATTAAGATTTAATGTAGTATTTAATTTGGGTCCGGGGTTCGATTCCCGCTGTGATGTTGTACACTATACTATGGAAATAGTGTGGGGTAAGATTTAGCAGTAGAAATGGAGACATCAGTTTGAAATGATGTTCTAACGCACTGTCACTCCTTGATTGAAATTACCTGCAAGTGGGCTGATGGTGGATTATATTTACAAACCTTATTTTATTTCAACAATGCAATGCCATTTAAGTGGATATTGTATAGTTGTTTATTGTTTAAGTGCAGTTTAATTTGTACGTTTTGCACTGACTAAAATATTTAATCTAATATTAATTTATCAGACTTTTATGCACACAACTGTGTAATAAAATACTCTTTCTGTGACATTTAGACCTGTGACACTGAAGGCCTGGGTCAGGTAGCACTGCTTTTCCTAGGTAAATCATGTTAATGTTATTAAAGTTGTAGAGTCCAACATGAAGGCTTGTGTCACACATGAAAAGAAAGCATTTCTCATTTCTCATTTAAAAGAAAGAATTTCACTGTAAATAATGTTAGCTGCCTGAAGTTTGAGGAGTTTTCTTATTTGCTTTGGTTGTTTTTAAGCAGGCATTGTGCTACGTTTGCTCATCAGTGTGTAAAATTTACACATCAAACACAGATTGCTGCCAAGACAGTAAACATGAATTTGAGCTATTTAAAAGAATACTCTACCATTTAATGATGCACTTTGGCTTAGTGGTTAGCATGTTCGCCTCACACCTCCAGGGTTTGAGTCCCGCCACATGTGTGCGGAGTTTGCATGTTCTGTGGCGGTTTCCTTTTGGTACTCCCGTTTACACCCAGTCCGAAGACATGTATGGTAGGCTGATTGGGTGTCTAAAGTGTCCGTAGTGTATGAATGGGTGTGTGAGTGTGTATGTGATTGTGCCCCACAATGGACTGGCACCCTGTCCATGGTGTACCCCGCCTAGTGCCCGGTGCTCCCTGGTATAGGCTCCAGGTTCCCCGTGACCCTGAAAAGGAGCAAGTGGTAGAAGATGGATGGATGGATGGATGAACTCTACCATATAACCTTTCAGTTGGATCAGCTCAGTCTTATACAAATCTAAATACTGCACAGAATCACAGCTTCTAATTACACCAAGAGCTTCTACAAGAAAAGAAAATATGTAATATCCATATAATATATAATATCCAACCAAAATAAGACATGCAAGCAATGACAAAGGTGGTGTAAACATGCGTACTCCAGTCTTCCAGTGATATACACAGCAGGCTCATACAGTACTGGAACACCAGGCTGAATTACACGATTGGATTGTAAAAAGTATAGACTTTAACTTAGCCATATCCATGTTGTATATTCATCAGCGTAACTTTACGGTGCATTTCATGGAATAAAATATCACCAACAGCCTCGTCCCAGATGCAGATCTACAAAAGTAGAGATTAGGATTGAATGTACGTAGCTCTGGCTTTGTGTAGTCCACAAGTACATAATGATAAACATTTTGGGGATTGTGCTGTGTAGACTGGTGACTTCTTCTCCAGGTTAAATATGAGGTTCTTTGTAGAAGCAAATGTGAGGGCTTGTCTTACAGCTGAACGCAGCCTCAGAGGAGCATGTTTGCTAGTAAAATTTATTCAAAACATCTATTCTTTTTCTCTTGGATGACAAAACGAACCACACACATAAAATACAGACCATCTCTAGAGGTTTTTTTGCATACAGTTTACTTGTGGGTTGTTTTAGAGGGGTCCAAGTTCACACTCTGGGTGCACCAGTATTGAATTCTACAGGATTATAAATAACTTGCAATTTCAGAGATTAATGGTATTGTCATGTCAAGGCAAACTAGCGTCTAAATTTCCCATAATGCACCACAAGCTACACACATGGCCGACGACTCCAACTCCCAATGGAACACAGACACAGCACCTTCTCCTGAGGACTAATCACACACACCTGTTCCCAATCACACTGAAAATAACAAAACACTACTTAAGAGACTGTTCATTCACATAATCTCTGTATTTTACCAAACTGAGACATTGTTTAGTTTATTTTGGGTTTGAGCTTTACTTTGGGTGTTGATTTCTGCATTGTCTGATCTCTGCAGGTCTTTGTCTTTTACCTTGCTCTCTGGATATTATAATCTTCATTAAAGCTTGTAACTGCAATTGCATCCATCCTAACTCTCATTATGAGACAGGTTTCACAATATTCTATTAATATTGACAATTACCACCAAAATCCACTCTGAAAGATACATGCAGCATTCATTCATATTTATCCAATATATACATGCATCAAATACTGCAGCTGTTTTCATGCGTTAATTATAATATTACTGTTTATTTACATATCTGGATAAAATCATTTGAACTATTGCTTAACTTTTTTTTTTTGTTTGTGATTAAGGTTAAGAATGACTGCTCAGCATTTCCATTTTCTTGATTTTGTTTAAATAGAGACTTGTGACCTAGCTGAAACAGAAATCAGCCTCAGTCCCTATTTTGAAGTTTTTATTACTTCAATAGTCATGTTCCCTGGAAAAACAGAAGGGATTTGTGTGAGACTTTGTACTTGGAAATATTTGCATGAATTTCAGAATTCTTTAGTAGTTGCTACATCCTGGTTTTGCTTTAATGACCGCGTGCACTCGAGCTCAAGACTCCACAAGTTTGTGTAAAAACTTATGATCCACTTCAGTTAAAATCCATCAGTGTGGTCTGAACAGGTGCTTCAGTGGAAGAGATGAGACAATTAATACAGAGTTAAGACGATCCATAGCACACGTTTGCTTCAATTTAAATAGTGACCTAGAAATAGTTCAGAAACTCTTCTAGTAAATATTGAACACATTAAACTTTCAGCTATTTTTAATTTTTATGATACCTTTGTTTTAATCCGAAATGCAATTTGTTTAAATAATAAAAAAAAAAAAATAGTAATATAAATGTCAGTTTTCACCCTAAACTGCATCTCTTTGGGTTTGTGCTGTTTCACTATCTGGTGTTTCTTTACTGGTAAGACTGTGGAACACACAACCCTTTGCTGTGTGACGTTATAAATTATATAACTTATGCACTGAATGAATTCACTTCTTGTTAGAGTAAAATGTATCAAATTTACATCATTGTTTTGATACATAAATAATTTAGCTTTAGGACAAAAGTAAAGTTCTTTTCAGAGGACAGGCGTGTCTTGGAGCAGTGATTTACATCCAAGTGACAATTTGCTTAAATGGGTTTTTACCTCAGAACCTCCAAGTTCCAGATAAACACAATGCAAATAAAAGTTCAGAGAAAAGGAACTTCGAGACATGACTAAGCATTCTCCTTTCCAATGGTGAAATAATTTAGATGATGGAATATTAAAAAAATAATAATTAGCTAAATCATGTAATTTTATTATAAATGTATTTATGTATATATTTAGTTATAACCTAGTGTTAGATTTTAATCTTGTCTAACTTTCTTGCTTATTTAGTGATATGATTTTTGTCCTGTATTTTATCATTTCTGTGACATCTTTAGTACAATACAAAAGCTGCACAGTTTGGACAGCACGTCTTTCATGATGGACTCCATGTGGGGGTTGGGGAATTGAAATTCTGGTGTCTCTGAACCTTTATGTCATCAAGAAACCCAATGCAAATGAAACTTTCACAAGGGGAAAGGATTATTTACTGAGCTATAGGAAGAGAAATGTAATTTAAACTTATGATGTTACTCTGAACAGGCTGCCATCATCCCATACTGTAAACATCCCAGAGCACAACATTAAATCCATCATTAAAATGAGAAGAATACGGATTAACCTTGACTATGAAAAAAGAGGGGGATTAGTCAGAGAAACAAGCAAGAGGCCAAGAGTGAGTCTGGAAGGAGCTGGAGGGATCCAGATCTCTGATGGGAGCAGCTGTTCCCCCATATATTCCCAACTAGAGCTTGGAAATGCCATAAAACACCTCGCAGTTCCAGTTTGTAACACTAGAAGTTGTGATAAAAGGAACTCCAAAAGAAAAAAATCTAATGTTTATTTAAGTAATTGGAAAGCAGGATCAGGTCACACAGGACTAAAACTAAATCAAACATCAGTATAAAACATGCTGTTCTTATTGTCAGTCACCATCAGTTTATAATCCTTATTACTACAGTGCAGTCAGTGTGTGTGTACCATCTGTGTAGATCTACTGTCATCTTGAGGCCTGTTTCTCTGCTGAGATCAGAGGTTGACTAAGGGGAAAGAACAATCAGTATATTTCCATGTTGTAGTTTTGTAAATAAGCAGACTCGTACCCTAGGGAAATCAGATTTTCACATTGTAAGCTCCTGACGTTCTGTTAGCGTTGTTGATGCTCAAGAAAGATTTGCATAAGAAATCTGAAAGGTCAAGAGTTTCCTACCCAGATACGATTTACAGAACATCACTTGCAGCAAAGATCAGAAACGTACAGAGCTACTGAAGAAGCACCAGCCTTCAAATCTTCCCTTCACAGGTATGAAGTTTTTCACTTGTTTTTCTTGCATGGTGAAAAGCATGTACTGTAAGATATTGATGATAAAACACTGCACAGTCACTGAAGTGATCAGGAGTCCTGTATAAACATTTCTCTACATTAAAAATTAGTCGTATGCAGATGCCGTGATTTACGGTAAAAATGTGAGAGTCGGTTGGACGATTATTGTGCTGTATATTTGATACTTTATATTATTTATACTTTATAAATAAACCTTATATTATATTTCAGTCCTAAAGTTATGTCTCTGGAAGATTAAGATACTCTGAGATTATGGTGATATAGGCATAAAAATATTTCTATTATTTAAAGGATTATTATTGTGGGATTTTTCCTTTTAAGGTCTTAGACATCATAACTGAATTGTTGCTTCTCTTCTTGTTCCATGTTAATCATGATGAGATTATCTTGTAATGTTGCCCCTATCAGTACTTTTAAATGGACACAAACCTTTCGTGACTCCCACAGCTACTTGTTCATCATGAAGATAAATCTTTTTCTTTTGTGTCTCACTGGAAAGTGGATTTTATTTATTTATCACACTCACTGCAAAAAAAATAAAATAAAAATCTTAACAAGTGTAAGTATCTTGAACAAAGGAAAAGTTCTCATATTAGATGATTATTTAACGAATATTAAGCGTATTTCCAGACACTTTACATTTTATCTTAAAATTGCCCTCATTGTATTGGCAAATAATTTTCCATCTTTTAAAAAAATTAATGTGTGAAAATGATCAAATGATCAAATGATCAAAATGATCTCACAATAAATTAAGCCAATTGCACAATATTGTTTGCATTTTTTATATAATAAATGTATTTATTTAAGATGGTATCACTATCTCTCATTTTACGTTCTCATTTTTTCACTATAATGGGATTAACAAGGTATTGAGATTTTATTCCTTAAAACCAAATTCAAACCCAAAATTCATTTGTTGTGTACAGATGAAACCACAATAAGAGCGTTTCACAGTGAGTAAGATCCAGGGTTCTAACCATGTTGAGAAATACAATCAGACTTTTATATTCAGAATATTAAATAAATCTCTTGGCATGCACTGATGAACTTATTGAATTATTTTATTTTATTTGTAAGTAAATGTGAACATTGTTGTGTTTCTTATTAATAAAGCGCCAGTAATCTTCCCTGTATCAGAGAATAAACTCCAGTGTTCATTTATTCTGTAATTATCATTTACATTCAATTCAATTCAATTCAATTCAATTTTATTTGTATAGCGCTTTTTACAATAGTCATTGTCTCAAAGCAGCTTTACAGAAATAAAAAACAGGTATAAAAAGTCAGAAACATCTAAAGAGAGACAAACAGGAAACAGATAAACAGAGACAAACAGGTAGAAAACAAATGGAATTTATCCCAACTGAGCAAATCACTGAGTGGAGACGGTGGCAAGGAAAAACTCCCTAAGATGTTTTTTGAGGAAGAAACCTTGAGAGGAACCCGACTCAGAAGGGAAACCCATCCTCATCTGGGTAACACAGAATGTGAAGGTAACACAGATAATGCGAAAATGAGAAGTATGTATGGCCTTAGGAGCAGCCGTAGTCCCAGCAGAAGATTTGGGCTCATCCAGAGGCAGAGGGGATCTGGATCTCCAATATCTCCATAAATTCATGTGGGGCTCGGCAAAAAGAGAGAGAGAAGGGAGGTAGGACTATGAAGTAGTGAGATAGAATCTAGTCAGGGTAAGCTTGAGTAAACAAATACGTTTTAAGCCTAGATTTAAACACTGAGACTGTGTCTGAGTCCCGAACACTAATAGGAAGACTGTTCCATAACTGTGGGGCTCTATAAGCGAAGGCTCTTCCCCTGCTGTAGACTTCATTATTCTAGGTAATATCAAATAACCTGCATCTTTTTGATCTGTGGTAGGCGTGGCGGATCATATAAAACCAAAAGGTCGTAAGATATTGTGGTGCAAGACCGTGTAGTGCTTTATAGGTAATTAGAAGTATTTTAATCTTAATGCGAAATTCAGGAAGCCAATGCAGTGTGGATAAGATCGGGGTGTTGGTGGTATCTTCTAGTTCTAATTAGGACTCTGCAGCTGCATTTCTGGACTAACTGGAGTTTATTTATATTCCTACTGGAACATCAGACAGTAAGGCATTACAGTAATCTAATCTAGAGGTGGCGAATGCATGAACCAGTATTTCTGCATCATGTAGTGACAATATGTTTCTTATCTTAGAAATATTTCTGAGATGAAAGAAGACTATCCTAGTAATATTATCTACATGAGCATCAAATGATGAGCCGGAGTCAATAATCACTCCGAGGTCTTTAACTGCTGTACTTGATGAAACAGAAAGACCATCCAGAGTTACTGTGTAGTCAGGAAGATTACTTCTAGCTACCGTGGGCCTAATAAAAGTATTTCTGCTTTATCAGAATTAAGTAAAAGGAAGTTAGTTAACATCCAACGTCTAATGTCCTTTACACAATCCTCAACTTTACTAAGCTTCTGTCTGTCCTGCCCGGCTGACACATACAGCTGTGTATCATCAGCATAACAGTGGAAGATAATTCCATGTTTCACGAATAATAATTTGTCCTAGGGGTAACATATATAAAGTAAAAAGCAGTGGGCCTAAAACAGAACCCTGGGGAACTCCAAAAGTAACCTCAGTACGCATGGAGAAATCACCATTTAGATCTACGAACTGATAACGATCGGTCAGATAAGACCTGAGCCAGGAGAGGACTGTTCCCTTAATGCCAACAACATTTTCTAATCTATCAAGGAGAATAGTGTGATCTATGGTATCAAAAGCTGCACTAAGGTTACGTAACACAAGCGCGAGACCCAACCCTGATCAGAGGTCAGAAGAAGGTCATTTACTACTTTAACTACTGCTGTCTCTGTGCTGTGATGAGGTGTAAATCCTGACTGATACATTTCATGAATGTTGTTCCTTTCTAAGTAAGAGCATAACTGCTTTGCTACTACCTTTTCTAGAATCTTAGAGATGAAGGGGAGATTTGATATTGGTCTATAACTGGATAATTGAGACAGGTCAAGGTCAGGTTTTTTTATCAATGGTTTAATAACTGCTATTTAGAGATTTAGGTACATAGCCAATGGTTAGGGAAGAATTTACTATATTCAAAAGTGACTTAACTACTCCTGGGCAAATCTGTTTAAACAAACATGTGGGTATAGGATCTAGTATGCAGGTTGATGAATTAGCTGATGAGATTAGTCTAGCTAGGTCGGTCTCTATAAGCGGAGCAAAACACTCTAAACATTGATCTGATATTGCCACATTGTCATCTAATGGGTTTGTTATTTTACTGACTGGTTGTAATTTAATGGCCTGTATTTCATCTCTAATATTTTCAATTTTATAAATGAAAAATTTCATGAAATCCTCACTGCTATGAAATGATTGAGTGTTTTCTGAAGTGGTTTTATTCCTAGTTAGTTTTGCTACCGTGTTGAAGAGGAATCTGGAATTGTTTTGGTTGTCTCCTATTAAGGTGGAGAAGTAGATCTTTTTAGCATCTGCAAGAGATTTCCTATATTGCAATAGGCTCTCCTTCCATGCTGTCTGAAATATCTCCTGTTGCAGGTGTTTGTGATCATGTGACTCGGTGAGTGATGTGAACATGAGCAGTGCTGATGGATGCTGGAGTCCCGCAAGCTTATCGGTTCTAACCTGACACCTGATAATGATCATGATGGAAAGCTTGATTAGAGAATCATTTGCAAAGTTGCACAAATAAATCACTTTGTATTTGATACTTACATACTTTTATTTTCTCCTTCAGATTGTGATTTTTTTCTGACTCCTCAGCTTTCTGTCCATCATGAAGCTGAATCTGTTTCTCCTGTTTCTCACTGGTGAGAGCATTTTTATAAACCACTTATTAATATTACACACATTAATATTGCATTTACCTCTAACCCTATTTATATCTGATTTTACTAAACTGTAAATAAACAATAACTTTATATTACTCTGCCTTTATCATTTGCTGTTTCTTTTTATTTTTCAGTTTCAACTTAACTTTCTCTATTTTAATGACTTCAGAACAAGTTTAGCAATTTATTTATTTTACCCATGAATTTTTTATTTAATTTTTTACTCTTACAAAACTGTCACAAACTACAATAATTCTTTGATTTATTAATTATAAAATAAACATAACTTGGAAATTAAAGGTATAACAAATAAAACTGATAATAATAAAACTGATCTGATGAAGCTGGTAGATGAGATGTTATCCACCAGATGCAGTTCCTCCCTAGACCACTAAAGGGCACCGACACTCACTGTGACGAATTTCTTCTTCTGTTGTTTCCCTCATTTCATGTTATGATCAGTCACACCTGTGTTATATTTCTTGTTAGACTCCTTATTTAAGTTCCCTGTGTTCCCTCTTTGTTTGTCGGTGCATTAAGTTTGAGTTCGTGTTTTTGTGATTAGTGAGATTTTGGTTATTGTGTGAAGTTTTAGGGTTTTGCACACAATAAGGTTTTCATTTACATTTATTCAGTTCTCTGCATGTAGATTTATTTTATATGCCATGTGCAACAAGTCATCAATAACTAAAGTCACGTCAGTAAGCGAGGTCTGATTTGGCAATCATGTATTTCCTCAATTCCTCCTGTACATGTTTCCTATTCTGGTATCTTTTCCTCAGACCCTCAGAGGAAGGAGATTACAAGTGAGGAAAGAAAACAAGGCACAACTAAATCACTGACTTACTTATTGTCACTGAACTGAACTGCAGGATTGAATTGTTCATTATACACTGTAAATTCTTTAATTTAGCCATTAGGATGATCTATATTCAGATATTCACCAGTTAAAGTTTACTGTGTGTTTCATAAAATATAATATCACCAGCAGGTCTGGTCCCAGTCTCTGTATCCATCCTGAGAACCGTCCCTCCCAAATATGACCTGATGATGACAGCGGTGACCTGGCCTGTTGCACAGAATTACTGCAGGGTGATGTACACTGACCTGGCAACAATCCTAAGTGATTCTGATTGGCTACGGTTTGAGAAAGAATCAGCAAGCAAAGGTCTGACAACATATGCCTGTGTCGGATTGTACAATGATGTCAATAGCTGGCGCTGGTCCTTTAACGATCTCCCACTGAAGGATGTCCCTTATACCAATTGGAGCTCTGGACAGCCTGATTATTCTGGTGGAAAAGAAGCATGTGGTGTAATAGGTTACTATAATTCATGGTGGGATGAACAATGTACACAACTTAGACCCTTCATATGCTACAATGGTGAGTGAATATCCTGATGTTAATTTGCCTAGTCTTGGTTTGATGGCTGGTTTTTCACATTTTGGGTTGTATCTTGGTGTCATATTGTCTGTGAGACAGAAACATGACTTTTTTTAATTATTTTGTTCACAGCTGGTTTCAGTGGTGCTGCCAAGTTCATCGGCATCAGGAATCCTCATTTAACCTGGCCTCAAGCTCAAAATTACTGCCGAACACATCACACAGACTTAGCCAGTTCTCTTAACAGCTCAGAAAACAACATGTTACTGCAGGTGAAGAATATCCAGGGTGATTCCTGGATTGGGCTTTACAGAGGCACATGGAAGTGGTCAGATGGGACCATCGCTTCAAACATCCCATGGGCTCCAGGAGAACCTGATAATGTTTGGGGTTATGAGGACTGTGCAGTGGTTAATAACAGACTGTTCTATGATGCACGATGCACCGACCTGCACTATTTCTTCTGTCAGACCAGTGAGTCTTCTGTTTTTTTCTGATATTGATTTTAATGTCATCAAAAATGAATTGTTTATTTATTGATTTACTTACTTACTTTATTTACTAATACATTTTACCGCTATGTCGAACAAACTTCCTTCGAGATAATAAAGTAAAGGGATGATTGATGCGAGTTCTTTAAAATATTTGAATGCCTCAGAAAATAGCTCACATAAAAGGAAAAACTTTACATTATGGAGGAATATAAAATGCGCGTGTGTGTGTTCTACAGTTTACCCAGCGAGGAGTCAGATAATGAGACTGCAGGTGAAGTCTGATGGGAGTGTGTTTGATCCTGCTGTGCAGTCGTCCATTTTAGATCAGGTGAGTCACATGATGTCTTTGAAATTTGGAGAAACCCATATTAGCATTTCTTACTCTCAAATTTCTTTTATTCTCAAGACTTTTCTCCTTTTATTATTTCTTGTCTCTCTGTGACACGTATTCCTTTTCTTTTTGGCTTGAGTAATTAAATCCTGATTCTGATCCTCAGATCAAACAGAAACTGGAGGAAAATGGCATGTTGGAGAACACCACAGTGACCTGGAAGGTGCAGCCAGATGGAAACATCTTCCACAAGAAAAAGGATGATCTGTAACGTCTAAATGCTCACCTTCAAGTCAAGCAGATTTCAAACTGACTGAAATTTTATTTAACCTACAACATTTAAGATTTAATCAGTAGGCAGTGTCAGAGGACAAGATTATCCAGAAGTAGAGGAATAAACATATTTAATTGCTCTGATTGGAACACGCCCACTTTGACTTTGCAACCTGAATTTTAAAGTCAGATTTCACTGCAACTTTTTAATATTTAACATGTTCAGCTTTTGCTGCAAGAGGCCACTGAACACAGTGATAAGGAGAAAGTCAAAGAGGGTATGTTCAAATACTGGGTTTAATGCATCAGTGTGTTGTAGTAAAGAATAATTCTTATATAGAATATAGTGAATGTAACAGAACCTGTAAATACACCGTGTGTACTTTGAACAGTCATATATAATACACTTGCCACTATTACTGTAATGTATTTCTTCCATATCTAGTTATAAATATATACTCATTTCTTGTATTTTGTTTCTATTTTCTGTACCTAAAGGCATTAATAATATACATTAATATCATCAATAAACAATTTTAAATATAAACCTCTTGTAAGTATTTTGTAGTCAGAATGACAGGGAGGTTAGGGCGGATGCACGTATAGTAAAAGACGTTTAATAGAAAGAGACAGGCAGATAAATCCGAATCATCATACAAGAGGGTGGTCAAAACAGGCAATGGGTCAAGCGATCTGCAAACAGGAATAAACTGGGCAAGGTTAGAATCCAAAACGAGAAACACAGTCAATAACCAAGACTCGAAACGTGGAACCGCTTGGTAACGAGAAGACACTCAATACTACGCAACAGGGTGTACAGTCATGGATGAAATTATTGGCACCCCTGGAACTTTTCCAAAAAATGCACAATTTCTCCCAGAAAAGTGTTGCAATGACAAATGTTTTGGTATACACATGTTTATTACCTTTAAGTGCGTTGGAACAGCACAAAACAGCAGAAGAAAATAGGCAAATTTGACATAATTTTACTCAAAACTCCCAAAATGGACTGGACAAAATCATTGGCACCCTATTAAAACTGTGGGTAAATAATTTCATTTCAAGCATGTGATGTTCATTTAAACTCACCTGTGGCAAGTAACAGGTGCTGGCAATATAGAAATCAAAACTGAAGCCAGCTAGAGTATATAAAAGTTGGCTCAACGTTTGTGTTGTGTGCCTGTGTGTGCACACCAAGCATGGAGAAGAGAAAGAAGAGCCGAGAAATGTCTGAGGACTTAAGAAGCAAAACTGTGGAAAAATATCAACAATCTCAAGGTTACAAGTCAATCTCCAGAGATCTTAAAGTTCCTTTGTCCACTGTGCGCAATATAATCAAGACGTTTATAACCCATGGAACTGTGGCAAATCTCCCTGGATGTGGACGGAAGAGAAAAATTGATGAAAGAATGCAACGCAGGATAGTTTGAATGGTGGATAAACAACCTCAGTCAACTTCCATGCAAATTCAGGCTGTCCTGCAGACTCAGGGTGCATCAGTGTCAGCTCGAACCATACGTCGTCATCTGAATGAGAAGAAGCGCTATGGCAGGAGACCGAGGAGAACCCCACTTCTGACACAGAGGCATAAAAAAGCCAGACTGCAGTTTGCAAAAATGTACCTGAGCAAGCCTCAATCCTTCTGGGAGAACGTTTTGTGGACAGATGAGACTAAGGTAGAGCTTTTTGGCAAAGCATGTCATTCTATTGTTATAGAAAATGGAAAGAGGCCTACAAAGAAAAGAACATAGTACCTACAGTCAAACATGGTGGAGGTTCAAGGATGCCTCTGGCACTGGGTTCACTGACTGTGTGCAAGGAATCAGGAAATCTGGAGACTATCAAAAGATTTTGGCCCATAATGTAGGGCCTAGTGTCAGAAAGCTGGGTCTGTGTCAGAGGTCATGGGTGTTTCAGCAGGACAATGACCCAAAACATACCTCAAAAACCACCCAGAAATGGTTGGAGACAAAGCGCTGGAGAATTCTGAAGTGGCCATCAATGAGTCCGGATCTAAATCCCATAGAACACCTATGGAGAGATCTCAAAACTGCTGTTGTGAGAAGGCACCCTTCAAATCTGAGAAACCGGGAGCAGTTTTGGTCAAAATTCCAGTTGAGAGGTGTAGGAAGCGTTTTGATGGTTACAGGAAGTGATTGGTTTCAGTTATTTTGTCCAAAGGGTGTGCAACCAAATATTAAGTTGAGGGTGCCAACAATTTTGTCCGACCTAATTTTTGAGTTTTGTGTAAAATGATGTCAAAATTGCTTTTTTCTTCTGCTTTTTTGTGCTGTTCCAATGCACTTAAATGTAATAAACATGTGTATACCAAAACATTTGTCATTGCAACACTTTTCTGGGAGAAATTGTGCATTTTCTTGAAAAGTTCCAGGGGTGCCAATAATTTCGTCCATGACTGTATGTGTGGGAAGTGTAGTCCATGTTTGTAGGCTACAGTGCAGGATGGGAAATGTAGTCACTGGTTTGCTGTGACATGACACACAATTTAGAAAGGTGTTATATAAAATGTAATTTTAAAAAATATGAACTGCAGTACTCACATTGACCTAAAGTGGGCAGTAGAACAATCAGAAACACAAACAAAACTGAAGGTGCTACAGATCCAAACACCAGATTTATTTCTTTAGCAAAAATATACTTTCATGTAGACACATGCATTGAAAATCCTATTAGAACGATCATCATTACCACCATGACAGGTAAAGATCCTCCTACTTGTTCATCTGTTTGGTGAGCAGGTGATGAGGTTTGCATGTGACTGCTTCCAGTCTGCCTTGCTTTTATAACTTATATAAAAAGAGCCACTGAGTTTGTGGAGTCTAATTTTCATTGGCTGTGACATGCAATTGCTGAAAGTTCAGAATGTTAATTTGTTGTATTTTGGATCTCTCTCACTTTTAAATAGTAACTGGGTTGGTTAGTTGGTGTGAATCGCTCAATCACCTGCTTCATGCCAACATCTGAAGGCTACACTAGCTGAGTAACAGAAGTGTTGACTCCAAATCCCAGCACAGACACTCTGACTTCTGGACATAAGGAAATGTGGACAGTTTTGCACGGACATTAGGATTTAATGTAGTATTTAACTTGCAGGTTTGATTTACCCCCATCTGTGTAATAAGATACTCTTTCTGTGTTGGCCACTTCTGGGAAGGTTCACTACTGTGGTGAATTGTTCTGGTTGGAGATAATGGCTCTCACTGTGATTCTTTGGAGTCCCAGGGCCTTTGAAATCACTTTGTAACCCTTCTCAGTTTTCAGGGTGGATTTTGCTGATAATCATCAATATTAATAGAATATGTTGATACCTGTCATGTAATGATTGTTACGATGGATTCAACTGCACCTAAGAGCTTTCAAAAAAGATTATAATATCCAAAGAGCAAGGCCAAAGACATAAATAAAGGCCTGCAGTGATCAGGCAAACAGGCTAAACAGGCTTTCTGCAGGTAAGGCTGAAATCAACACACAAGGCAAAGCAGAATCAAACCTAGAATAAACAAAACAATGGAACGACTTGGTAAAACACAGAGATTATGTGAATGAACAGTCTCTTAAGTAGTGTTTTGTGATTGTGTATGTGATTAGTCCTCAGGGGAAGGTGCTGTGTGTGTGTTCCATTGAGAGTTGTAGTCGTTGGCCATGTTTGTAGTTCGTGGTGCATTATGGGAAACTGAGCTGCTAGTTTGCCTTGACATGACAATACATGAAAAGTAATAATCTGGGAAATTGATAGTTATTTATAATCCTGTAGAATCTCATATTGGTGCATCCAGAGCGTGAACTTGGACCCCGCTAAAACAGTCCACAAGTAAACTGTATGCAAAAAAATCTCTAGAGATGGTCTGTATGGATTGTTTGTGGTTCCTTTTGTGGTCCACTTGAACCAAGACAGTGTTATTTTCTGAATAAATTTTACTAGCAAACATGCTCCTCTGAGGTTGCGTTCAGCTGTAAGACAAGCCCTCACATTTGCTTCTACAAAGAACTTCATATTTACCCTGGAGAAAAAGTCAAGGATCGATGCACTTTGGTGTTAGAAAATGATCATTTGGGCCATATCAGTGTTACCCCACAGTCTTGAATCTTTCTCTCTCTGTGGAATATCTGCTTCATTTATTTTATAGCAGAGACTATTGCTTTGTGATTCGGTTCCACCTTGTGGTCAAAGTCTGTATTGCACACAAAGCATGAAAATGTTGCCGATGTTCTTTCACCACCCACACTAGTAGAATCCCCTTTCCACCCCACCCCCTCTTCCACGTCTTCATTTCTTTTTTTTCTTTTTTAAATTTATTGATGAAACCAGGTGCAGAATATTAATGAAATATTAACAAGAGCGAGTTTAATAACTGATCTGAGTGTGTTTCCTGCTGTGGTTCTCAAAGTGTACAGGTCCCCCACTGAGTCGAACATTTGTACTGACCTTCGAATGATCGCAGCGCAATAAGATAGTAAACTAGTAAATAAAGTAAAATAAGTAAACCTTTATTTATAATAGCGCTTATCGAAACCAAAGACTACATGCTAAATGCTGCATAATAATAATTATACTAATAAGTAATAATAATAATAGAATTAAAAGTAATAGTATACACATGAGATTTAAGATTCTGTCAAACACCTCAGTTGAGCAGGATCATTAAATATATAACGGAAGGCTTTACAGAAGCACATTACTTTAATAATTTACGGCATAAGCTGAAAAAGCACAATCACCTTTTATTTTCAGCCGAGCCCTGTTGTGCAGCTATTTGTCAAGCTTAATGAAGGCAGCTATTTCTTTAAATTATCTTGTTTTTTTTCTTTGATTTAGCTGCTTATAGACTTGCACAATATTAAGTAATATATTTTAACATCTTTAAGGGCTTTAAATGGCTTGAACTCCAAAAATTGCTCCTTGGAGCTATATTTATAAATGTATTTATAAATCCATTGCTGTAAACAAGTACAAGTACAAAATATATATATATATATATATATATATATATATATATATATATATATATATATATATATATATATATATGATTGTGTATAAACATGTGTTTTAAGTTGTTTTAAGTTGAATATATGATTTAACTTGATATAACTACTTAAAATGAAACAGCTTTCATTTCTACTGCTTACTTCTTTTCAGGGTCGCGGGGAACCTGGAGCCTATACCAGGAATCATCAGGCACAAGGCGGGGTACACCCTGGACAGGGTGCCAGTGCCTGTGTACGTGTGCATGTCAAATGGAGTTTACTTTGAAAGACTATGCGTACCACTGCGCGTATACGCTAACGCACGCATGGAAAAAAAAATAAATAAATTAAATAAATAAATAAATAAAGTGTACGGGCTTTAGACAGCAGTGCAGGTTTTGTGTGAAGCAGGGGGGTAATATCTCGGCATCTGCCCCCAGGACCAGCAGTGGCGAGTAAGGGGGTTATGAAGGGAGGGGTTCGACTTAGTGTACACATATTTGGCTGTTTTTTTTTTGCTTTTTTTAAATGAGTAAATCTCATTTTATTTATTTGGGAATGTAATTAATTTTATGTGAAATCCTAACATATAATTGTGTTCATAATCTGTTTATTTGGAAATATGAACACCACACACACACACACACACACACACACACACATACACACACACAAATACACACACACATTACTGTACAATCTATTCTGTTACAGTGATCTCGATTCTGATCCTTTAAAAACAACCAGCCAACAAAATCCGTTCTTTTACAGTCACCTGTATAAATATTTCTTTATATAAATAGTTTTTAACCAAACTATAAGGCAATAACTAATCTCCCAGAGCTTTTAACAGGATCTACAGCTGACATTTTCTTTAACATGTTATATTGAATCTTAATTATTGAATTCACGTTAATTGTGAAAGTCTATCAACTTTTTTGTGAGTGACTATTTATAGACCAGTGCTATTGGTAAGCTAAATGGTGTTAAATAATTAGTTTGGAAAATTATTTTAGCAAAGTTGCAAGGAAGAAATAAACACAGACCAGAGAGAAAGTAAATGGAGAATCCACAATGTTTATTAATCTGTCACTTCACAACTTCAAATACTTCATGATCAGTATTCTCATTTATAGAATATTCACTGTGTGTGAGTCCTAGCGCTTCACAGTGATGCCGGCAACTCAAACATAAATTGAGGTCTTACATAAAATGAACAGAAAATAATTTGGATCAGTGATACCCTGCAGTCATGAGTCTTTGTCCCTCTGTGGAATATCTGCTTCAGCTTTCACAGCATGGAGTGAGTGAAGCGGAACCAGTGACAATTACTGAGCACAAATATTGAATAATTTGTTTGTACAACAACCTAAAATGTTTGAGTGTTCTGCCTATAGCACAATCCTTCCCCAATCAGTTCATGGTTTGCGCTCTCCTCCCACCTTGTGGTTAAAGTCTGTATTGCACATACAGACAGACTGGATTACATAAGTGAATTAATTGAGTCACTCCGACAACAATAGTCAATGAAAATTTTTTTTTATTTAATGATGTAAACAGCTACAGAACACTAACGAATAGTACGTTCTTTTCTAAAATCAATATTTGATATGATGTTACTGCATTCTAAAACTTTACAGCCCCCGCTTCCAGTCTAAAAACATTCTACTGACCTCCTAATGATCACAGAACAACAAATAATAAAGTTATGTATAAACCATCTATTGAAACTGAGCCATTAGAAAAACAGGTTACACTATACTAAAATGTCAGATTGTTTTGAACATTTTTCCATTCTATTCATCGATTCATGTTTGCAGTTAGATTGTAGCTTTGGAGTAAATGTTAACTACAGAGTGAGCTTTTAGATGTTACGAGCCATGCTTTTTCTCCTTGTGGAAGATGTTTCCATCTGACAGAACCCTCCAGGTCACCGTGGTGTTCTCCGACATGCCATTGTCTTTCAGCTTCTGCTTGATCTAAAAAAAAGCAAAAAAACAAAACAAAAAAACAAACAAAAAAAAAACAAAACAATGAGAGTTGAGTTTAGTACTTGAACTGATTTTTGTTTGGAAATTTGTCAGGTTACTTTTAATGAGACAGGGTTTGTACAAGGTGCTTGAAGTGCTCTCTTTTTGATTTTTGAAATTTAAGTGATGGGAAAATCTTGAAAATAGACATTTTTTATCTAGCGGTGTTAGATTAAAAAAAAAAATATATATATATATATATATATATATATATATATATATATATATATATATATATATATATATATATATAAAAAGCGGGGTTGAAAATAGTTTTATTTTCCAAAAAACACCCAGCAACAAATCTAGCAAAATTTTTCAGCAAACCTTAGCTACTTTCCATAGAAAGAATGACCTGCTGGACATTTGTTTTACAGTATTTTTTATTTTGGAATTTAAAAGAAGAAATAAAGAATATGTTTGTATGACATCTCTTCTATAGTCCTTGAAAACAAAAACAAGTTGAAATTTCTGGAATTTCATTATGAAACATCTGTACCAACCTTGATGAGAGCTTCCAAACACCCTAAAGTCTTGGATTTGTTCATGTTTATACTTGAAAATATTTCCTGGTGATTAACACACCGGAAATTAGCTAGGACATTCCCAAATACTTTAAAACCTCTTGATTGTAAAATCAAGAAATCTTTGAATTGATAAATAAGCGAAGCCCTATCTGGACAGTGTTGCTTTGATTGGGTGACATTTAAGTGTAAATGTAGTGTAAAGGTACTTATTATTGTTATAGTACCATCACATCAAAGTATTATTGAGAATGAACTCTCATCACATATTACTGAGGTTCAGACTGCTTGACCGGTAGGTGGCAGTAGCATGTGTCTTAGTGAGAGGAGATTTGATAGTAAAACTCTGCAGTCTCTAAACAATTTAAATACAGCAGCGCTGCTGTAATGTTTGTTATTGAGAATGTATTGTACGATTCACCGGCTGTAAAATGGACGACTGCACATCAGGATCAAGCACACTCCCATCAGACTTTACCTGCAGTTTCAATATCTGCTGTTGCCTCACTGGTGGAGCTGTGGAACACACACACACACACACACACATTGAGAGCGTATAATTCAGCATTTTATGACAAGTTAATTTAAGACATTTAAGTTCAAATACTGGATAAAATGTACCATAGTTCCTCTGTTCATCACTGATCGAATTGACACCTTGGCGTATGATTGGCACTATACCAGTTGACAACAGCGTAACATTTTATACAAACAGAGCACTTAAGTGAAGATGAGAGTTTCTCGATTGAGTCAGTCAAAGTAAACCAAAAGTAAACAATGTAAATCAGTTTTTTCAGCCGTGTCTTTTCGTACTCTTTTTACTGTGCTCTAGTTGATGACATAAAAGAACAAGTGACTGAGACTCTCACTGAATATCTGATGAATTTCAAACATTGAGACGATTTTGCCAAGGAAAGTTCTAGTCCATCTTTTGTCTTAAAATGTTACTTTGATGCCAAACCAAACATCAGGAACTTACGATGGAAACCTGATTTCCCTAGGGTACGAGTCTGTTTGTTTAAAAAAAACAACAACATGAAAATACTCACTGATTGCCCTTCCCATTTGTCAACCTTCAGATGCTTTCCCTTACCTTAATTCTTTACTGTACTTGGATTACACTCATTTTAATCACCACACTTGCTGATAATACTTTGCATGTTCAGATCAGACTTCTTTGTGCTCTCTATTAAATACACTGTTTAAATGCTGTAACATCTTAAACATGTGCAAGGAGTACATGCAAATGACTGAATTCTGAAATGAATATATTTTAATTTAAAGCAAGTTGTTTCAAAGTACATCCAGTGGGGTCCAAAAAAGAAAAGTAGAATCTTGGAAACAATTGCATGAATTTCAGAATTCATTAGTAGTTGCTACGTCCTGGTTTTGCTTTAATGATCGCGTGCACTCGAGATGAAGACTTCACAAGTTTGTCTAAAAATTTATGATCCACTTCAGAACAAATCCATCAGTGTGGTCTGAACAGGTGCATCAGTGGAAGAGATGAGACAATTAATACAGAGTTAAGACGATCCATAGCACACATTTGGTTCAATTTAAATAGAGACCTAGAAATAGTTCAGAATCTCTTCTAGTAAACATTGAACTTTCAGCTATTTTTAATTTTATGTTAACTTTCTTTTAATCCAAAATGCAATTTGTTTAAATTCAAATAAAAATAAAAAAGTAATATAAATGTCAGTTTTCACACTAAACTGCATCTCTTTAAGTTTGTGCAGTTTCACTATCTGGTGTTTCTTTACTGGTAAGACTGTGGAACACACAACCCTTTACTGTGTGACGTTATAAATTGTTGAATAATTATCAGGATTTATGCACTGAATAAATTCACTTCTTGCTAGAGTAAAATGTATCAAATTTACATCATGGTTTTGATAAATAAATAATTTAGCTTTAGGACAAAAGTAAAGTTATTTTTTAGAGGCCAGGCGTGTCTTGGAGGAGTGATTTACATCCAAGTGACAATTTGCTTAAATGGGTTTTTACCTCAGAACCTCCATGTCCCAGACCAACACAATGCAAATGAAAGTTCAGAGGAAAGGAACTTTGAGACATGACTAAGCATTCTCCTTTCCAATGGTGAAATAATTTAGATGATGGAATATTTTAAAATAATAAATTAACTAAATCATGTAATTTTATTATAAATGCATTTATTTATATACTCAGTTATAACCTAGTGTTAGATTTTAATCTTGTCTAACTTTCTTGCTTATTTAGTGATATGATTTTTGTCCTGTATTTTATCATTTCTGTGACATCTTTAGTACAATACAAAAGCTGCACAGTTTGGACAGCACGTCTTTCATGATGGACTCCATGTGGGTTAAGTAAAAATTCTGAATTGTCTCTGAACCTTTATGTCATCAAGAAACCCAATGCAAATGAAACTTTCACAAGTGAAAGGATTATTTACTGAGCTATAGGAAGAGAAATGTAATTTAAACTTATGATGTTACACTGAACAGGCTGCCATCATCCCATACTGTAAACATGCCAGAGCACAACATTAAATCCATCATTAAAATGAGAAGAATACGGATTAACCTTGACTATGAAATAAAAGTGGATTAGTCAGAGAAACAAGCAAGAGGTCAAGAGTGAGTTTGAAGGAGCTGGAGAGATCCAGATCTCTGATGGGAGCAGCTGTTCCCATATATTCCCAACTAGAGCTTGGAAATGCCATAAAACACCTTCAGTTCCAGGTTGTAACACTAGAAGTTGTGATAAAGGAACTCCAAAAGCAAAAATCTAATGTTTATTTAAGTAATTGTTTATTTAAGTCAGTGTGTCTGTACCATCTGTGTAGATCTACTCTCATCTTGAGGCCTGTTTCTCTGCTGAGATCAGAGGTTGACTAAGGGGAAGACAATCAGTGTATTTCCATGTTGTAGTTTTGTAAATAAGCAGACTCGTACCCTAGGGAAATCAGGTTTCCACATTGTAAGTTCCTGACGTTCTGTTAGCGTTGTTGAGTCTCAAGAAAGGTTTGCATAAGAAACCTGAAAGGTCAAGAGTTTCCTACCCAGATACGATTTACAGAACATCACATGCAGCAAAGATCAGAAACGTACAGAGCTACTGAAGAAGCACCAGCCTTCAAATCTTCCCTTCACAGGTATGAAGTTTTTCACTTGTTTTTCTTGCATGGTGAAAAGCATGTACTGTAAGATATTGATGATAAAACACTGCACAGTCACTGAAGTGATCAGGAGTCCTGTATAAACATTTCTCTACATTAAAAATTAGTCGTATGCAGATGCCGTGATTTACGGTAAAAATGTGAGGCTCTGTTGGACGATTATTGTGCTCATATTTGATACTTTATATTATTTATACTTTATAAATAAACCTTATGTTATATTTCAGTCCTAAAGTTATGTCTCTGGAAGATTAAGATACACTGAGATTATGGTGATATTAGCATAAAAATATTTATATTATTTAAAGGATTATTATTGTGGGATTTTTCCTTTTAAGGTCTTAGACTTCATAACTGAATTGTTTCTTCTCTTCTTGTTTCATGTTAATCATGATGAGATTATCTTGTAATGTTGCCCCTATCAGTACTTTTAAATGGACACAAACCTTTCATGACTCCCACAGCTACTTGTCCATCATGAAGATAAATCTTTTTCTTTTGTGTCTCACTGGAAAGTGGATTTTATTTATTTATCACACTCACTGCAAAAATATCTTACCAAGTGTAAATATCTAAATAAAAATAAGTTCTCATATTATTAATTATTATTTAACGAATATTAAGCGTATTTCCAGACAATTTACATTTTATCTTAAAATTGCCCTCATTGTATTGGCAAATAATTTTCCTTCTTTTAAAAAAATAAATGTGTGAAACAATCAAAATTATTTTTAATAAAGAGGGAATATCAGTTGAATTTGACTTTATTCAATATATTTTTGCTGTGCTTTTTTTTTCTTTTGCTAATAAATGTATTTAATTAAGATGGTATCACTATCTCTCATTTTACATTTTCATGTTTTCACTATAAAAGGACTAACAAGGTAGTGAACAGACTTCATTGCAATTATTATTTCCATCACGTGACAGACTGTGGTTGGTCTCTTTCCGTGTCCATCAGACGGTCTCTTCCTGTCCAGATCTACAACGAGGCTCTTAATTCTTATTTCTTTAAGTCATGGTGGTTTGGAGAAGGAAGCAAGTGCAGAGTATTTTATTTAGAGTGAAACTCATGTGAACAAAGACTAGGACTATGTACAGTAACATAAACACAAACAAGACAAGACATGGAATAAACATGAACATGGCATGGATCAGAAAATCAACAACAACCTTACTTACAACAGACACTAGACCGAGAGTGCGATACAGATGTGAGTTAAATACTAGTGCTGCATTGTGCATAAACCTGCTCCAGGTGTTTGTGATCATGTGACTTGGTGAGTGACGTGAACATGAGCAGTGCTGATGGATGCTGTAGTCCCGCAAGCTTATCGGCTCTAACCTGACACCTGATAATGATCATGATGGAAAGCTTGATTAGAGAATCATTTGCAAAGTTGCACAAATAAATCACTTTGTATTTGATACTTACATACTTTTATTTTCTCCTTCAGATTGTGATTTTTTTTCTGACTCCTCAGCTATCCGTCCATCATGAAGCTGAATCTGTTTCTCCTGTTTCTCACTGGTGAGAGCATTTTTATAAACCACTAATTAATATTACACACATTAATATTGCATTTACCTCTAACCCTATTTATATCTGATTTTACTAAACTGTAAATAACCAATAACTTTATATTACTCTGCCTTTATCATTTGCTGTCTCTTTTTATTTTTCAGTTTCTAACTTTCTCTATTTTACTGACTTCAGCACAAGTTTAGCAATTTATTTTTTTTACTCTTTTTTTTTACTCTTACAAAACTGTCACAAACTACTATAATTCTTAGTTTTATTTGTATTTGCTTTAGCTAAACTGTTCATGTATGGGTTACTGGCAGTTTCAACACTTACTGAAATCATTTCAAATAATTATCATTCATAATACTTATAGAATATTATATATGAGAGAGAGAGAGAGAGAGAGAGAGAGAGAGATTGGAAATTAAATATATAACATTTAGTTGATAAACTTTGTAAAAGAAATAATAAAACTGATTTGATGAAGCTGGTAGATGAGAGGAAGCCCACCAGTCAGTTCCTTCCTGAACCACTAGAGGACACCGACACTCACTGTGTCGAACTTATTCTCCCATTTCCTGTTATGATCAGTCACACCGGTGTTATATTCTCTTAGTAGACTCCTTATTTAAGTTCCCTGTGTTCCCAATTTGTTTGTCGGTGCATTAAGTTTGAGTTCGTGTTTTTGTGATTAGTGAGATTTTGGTTATTGTGTGAAGTTTTATGGGTTTTGCACACAATAAGGTTTTAATTTACATTTATTCAGTTCTCTGCATGCAGATTTATTTTATATGCCATGTGCAACAAGTCATCAAGAACTAAAGTCACGTCAGTAAGCGAGGTCTGATTTGGCAATCATGTATTTCCTCAATTCCTCCTGTACATGTTTCCTATTCTGGTATATTTTCCTCAGACCCTCAGAGGAAGGAGATTACAAGTGAGGAAAGAAAACAAGGCACAACTAAATCACTGACTTACTTATTGTCACTGAACTGAACTGCAGGACTGAATTGATCATTATACATTGTTAATTCTTTAATTTAGCCATTAGGATTATCTATATTCAGATATTCACCAGTTAAAGTTTACTGTGTGTTTCATAAAATATAATATCACCAGCAGGTCTGGTCCCAGTCACTGTATCTGTCCTGAGAGCGTTCTCTCCAAAATATGACCTGATGATGACAGCGGTGACCTGGCCTGTTGCACAGAATTACTGCAGGGTGATATACACTGACCTGGCAGCAATCCTAAGTGATTCTGATTGGCTACTATTTGAGAAAGAAGCAGCAAACAAAGGTCTGACAACATCTGCCTGGGTCGGATTGTGCAATGATATCAATAGCTGGCGCTGGTCCTTAAACAATCTCCCACTGAAGAATGTCACTTATACCTGTTGGAGCTCTGAGAGCGGCTGATTGGTGGTGGAAAATCAAGCATGTGGTATAATAGGTTACCTTAATTCATGGTGGGATGTACCATGTACACAACTTAGACCCTTCATATGCTACAATGGTGAGTGAATATCCTGATGTTAATTTTCCTAGTCTTTGTTTGATGGCTCGTTTTTCACATTTTGGGTTGTATCTTGGTGTCATATTGTCTGTGAGACAGAGATGTGACCTTTTTAATTTATTTTTTCACAGCTAATTTTAGTGGCGCTGCCAAGTTCATCGGCATCAGGAGTCCTCTGTTGACCTGGTCTCAAGCTCAAACTTACTGCCGAACACATCACACAGACTTGGCCAGTTCTCTTAACAGCTCAGACAACAACATGTTACTGCAGCTGAAGAGTATCCAGGGTGATTCCTGGATTGGGCTTTACAGAAACACTTGGAAGTGGTCAGATGGGACCATCGCTTCAAACATCCCATGGTATCCTGGAGAACCTAATAATAATGCGGGTAATGAGAACTGTGCAGTGGTTAATAATGGACTGTTCTACGATGTACCATGCACCTTCCAGTACTATTTCTTCTGTCAGACCAGTGAGTCTTCTGTTTTCTCTTCTATTACTTCTAATATCACATCAAAAATGTATTATTACGTTTTGTCTTTACATCATTTTCTGAATCGTTTGAAAAAAAAAAACACAACACATTTTTTAAAACCTTTAGATGCCAAAAGAAGGAAGTGAAAAATGCTATGATATAATTATAAACATTTAACAGAGCATTAATTAACACCTTCATCTACAATTTGTTAGTGTTCAGTGCCTTCTGGGTAAACTGTCTCTCAGAAATTTACCTCATTATCGAGCAAACTTCCCTTGAGATAATAAAGTAAAGAGATGGTTGATGAGAGATCATTAAAATATCTGAATGCCTCAGAAAGTAGCTCACATAAAAGGGAAAAAACCTGTGTGTGTGTGTGTGTGTGTGTGTGTGTGTTCCACAGTTTCCCCAGTGAGGAGTCAGATAATGAGACTGCAGGTGAAGTCTGATGGGAGTGTGTTTGATCCTGCTGTGCAGTCGTCCATTTTAGATCAGGTGAGTCACATGATGTCTCTGAAATTTGGAGAAACCCATATTAGCATTTCTTACTCTCAAATTTCTTTTATTCTCAAGAATTTTGCTCCTTTTATTATTTCTTGTCTCTCTGTGACACGTATTCCTTTTCTTTTTGGCTTGAGTAATTAAATCCTGATTCTGATCCTCAGATCAAACAGAAACTGAAGGAAAATGGCATGTTGGAGAACACCACAGTGACCTGGAAGGTGCAGCCAGATGGAAACATCTTCCACAAGAAAAAGGATGATCTGTAACGTCTAAATGCTCACCTTCAAGTCAAGCAGATTTCAAACTGACTGAAATTTTATTTAACCTACAACATTTAAGCTTTAATCAGTAGGCAGTGTCAGAGGACAAGATTAGCCAGAAGTAGAGGAATAAACATATTTAATTGCTCTGATTGGAACACGCACACTTTGACTTTGCATCACTGTGTTGTAGTAAAGAATAATTCTTATATAGAATATAGTGAATGTAAAAGAACCTGTAAATACACTGTGTGTACTTTGAACAGTCATATATAATGCACTTGCCACTATTACTGTAATGTATTTCTTCCTAATCTACAGTTAATAAATATAGACTAATTTCTTCTATTTTGGTTCTATTTTCTGTACCTAAAGGCATTAAATATATACATTAATGAGGAACCTTGGTGTAATTTTTGACACCAGACTCACATTTGATTTTTTTGTGAAGGCATCCTTTTTCACCTCAGAAATATAGCCAGATTACATCCAATGCTAAACTTATCTATCCCTGAAAAACTGATTAATTCATTTGTTGTCACTCGGATGGATTCCTGTAACGCCGTTTTAGCCAGAGTGTCTAAACCCACAATTAACAAATTGTAATATGTTCAGAACTCTGCCGCCCGGATCCTGACAGGAACCAGGAAATGTGACTATTTTACTCCTGTTTTGAAGTCCTTACACTGGCTCCCGGTCCAGTTCCGTGTCGATTTTAAGATCATGATGTTGACATATAAGGCATTACATGGATTGGCTGCGCAATTCTTATCTGGCTTATTAATCCCGTACACCCCACATCGAAGACTGCGCTCCTCACAGGGTAATCTGTTAACTGTTCCACAAACGCACCTAAAATCTATGGGTGACAGGGCTTTTTCTGTTCATGCTCCTTCACTTTGGAACTCTCTTCCTCCTGAACTCAGTTAAGCCCAAACTCTTGGCATTTTTAAAGCTCATCTCAAGACACACTTTTTTAAACTTGCATTCGACGGCTGATGTCTTTTTATGATTGTTTTATAGATACTTTTATTATTAAAGTTGTTATTCTTCCTATTAACTTTTATATGTTTTATTTTTCTGGGGATTGTGATTTTATGTTCAGTGCTTTGAGAAGCTGCTTTTGAAGGTGCTTTATAAAATAAAGTTTATTATTATTATTATTATTATTATTATTATTATTATTATTAGTATTATTATCATCAGTAAACAATTTTAAATATAAATATTTTGTAACTATTTTGTAGTCAGAATACAGAAAGGTGTTATATAAAATGTGATTCTACAATTAATATGAACTGCAATACTTACATTGACCAGAAGTCGGCAGTAGAACAATTAGTAACACAAACAAAACTGGAGGTGCTTCAGATCCAAACACCAGATTTATTTCATTAGTAAAAATATACTTTCATGTAGACACATGCATTGAAAATCCTATTAGAACAATCATCATGACCACCATGACAGGTAAAGATCCTCCTACTTGTTCAACTGTTTGGTGAGCAGGTGATGAGGTTTGCATGTGACTGCTTCCAGTCTGCCTTGCTTATAACTTATAGGAAAAGAGACACTGAGTTTGTGGAGTAATTTTCATTGGCTGTGACATGCAACTGCTGAAAGTTCAGAATGTTCATTTGTTGTATTTTGGATCTCTCTGACTTTTAAATAGCATCTTGGTTGGTTAGTTGGTGTGAATCGCTCAATCACCTGCTTCATGCCAACATCTAAAGGCTACACTAGCTGAGTAACAGAAGTGTTGACTCCAAATCCCAGCACAGACACTCTGACTTCTGGACATAAGGAAATTTGGACAGTTTTGCACTGACATTAAGATTTAATGTAGTATTTAATTTGGGTCCGGGGTTCGATTCCCGCTGGGGCCATGTGTGTGCGCGGAGTTTGCATGCTTTCCCCGTGCTGCGGGGGTTTCCTCCGGGTACTCCAGTTTCCTCCCCCAGTCCAAAGACATGCATAGGTTGATTGGTCGGTTGGTAAATTGTCCGTAGTGTATGAATGTGTGTGTGAGTGTGTGTGTGATTGTGCCCTGCGATGGACTGGCACCCTGTCCAGGGTGTACCACACCTTGTGCCCGATGCTTCCTGGGATAGGCTCCAGGTTCCCCATAACCCTAAAGCAGGAATAAGCGGTTGAAGATGGATGGATTTAACCCCAACTGTGTAATAAAATACTCTTTCTGTGACATTTAGACCTGTGACACTGAAGGCTGGTGTCAGGTAACACTTCTTTTCCTAGGTAAAACAGTACTTGTATATTATTATAGTTGTAGAGTCCAATGTGAAAGCTTGTTTTACGTCTTAATCCAACACTGGAGAACAGAGCTACTTTTTATTTGCCAAGAAAATGTATTCAAATAACCACAATGCGCTTCTTTTACATTGTAAGGTGTGTCAGAATCCTTACCCAGTCCAATCAAATCAACACTTAAATAGAACATTCTCAACAGCTTTAAGTTGGTTAAAAGGTCTTACCCGGTAACACACTATGCCAAAGAAATCACAGAAATGATGAGGAAGAAGGGGATTGATATACATCAGTATGGGAAGGGTTGCAATGCTATTTTAAATGTTCTGATGCTTCAAATAACCACATTAAGAACCGTTTTCTCCAAATGGGAAAAGCTCTGCACAGTGGTGAACATTCCCAGAAGTGGCCGACTTTCCAAATTCCTCTAAGAGCGGAGCAACGACTCATCCAGGAAGTCAGAAAATAGCCTAGGGCAACGTCAAAGGACCTACAGACCTCTTTTGCACCAATAGAAGTCACTGTTCATGACTCCCCTATCTGAACAATATTGGGCAAAAATGGAAACCATTTGTGGTCTGTAATATTGTGCAGCTTTGACATGTGTTATTTTGTTGTATCTATTTTCCTGTGTTTGAATAGTAACCTGGTTGGTATTCATAATATGGCTCTGCCACCACATTCACAGTCTCATGCTTAGTTGGCACGAATCACTTAATCACCTGATTCATGCCAACAACTGAAGAACACCTACACTAGTAGAAGTGCTGACTGCAATTCCCAACATTGACACTCTGACTGCTCGACGTTTGTAGCTTTGTCAGGAACTGCTGATTCTGGGCTCGACTGCATGTCAGGAACTGTGATGATGTACACTATACTATGGAAATAGTGTGGGGTAAGATTTAGCAGTAGAAATGGAGACATCAGTTTTTAATGATGTTCTAACGCACTGTCACTCCTTGATTGAAATTACCTGCAAGTGGGCTGATGGTGGATTATATTTACAAACCTTATTTTATTTCAACAATGCAATGCCATTTAAGTGGATATTGTATAGTTGTTAATTGTTTAAGTGCAGTTTAATTTGTACGTTTTGCACTGACTAAAATATGGTATGACTAAAATATGGTATGATTATGCACACAACTTTAATAAAATATTCTTTTTTTTACTAAAGTTTTTTTTTATTTTTTAATTTTTTTTGACATGTATGGTAGGCTGATTGGCGTGTCTAAAGTGTCCGTAGTGTATGAATGGGTGTGTGAGTGTGTATGTGATTGTGCCCCGCAATGGACTCCCTGGTATAGGCTCTATGTTCCCCGTGACCCTGAAAAGGAGTAAGTGGTAGAAGATGGATGGATGGATGGATGAACTCTACCATATAACCTTTCAGTTGGATCAGCTCAGTTTTATACGAATCTAAATACTGCACAGAATCACAGCTTCTAATTACACCAAGTGCTTCTACAAGAAAAGAAAATATGTAATATCCATATAATATATAATATCCAGCCAAAATAAGACATGCAAGCAATGACAAAGGTGGTGTAAACATGCGTACTCCAGTCTTCCAGTGATATACACAGCAGGCTCATACAGTACTGGAACACCAGGCTGAATTACACGATTGGATTGTAAAAAGTATAGACTTTAACTTAGAGATATTTATGCTGTATATTCATCAGCGTAGCTTTACGGTGCATTTCATGAAATAAAATATCACCAACAGCCTCGTCCCAGATGCAGATCTATAAAAGTAGACATTACGGATTGAATGTACGTAGCTCTGGCTTTGTGTAGCCCACAAGTACATAATGATAAACATTTTGGGGGTTGTGCTGTGTAGACTGGTGACTTTTCTCCAGGTTAAATATGAGGTTCTTTGTAGAAGCAAATGCGAGGGCTTCTCTTACAGCTGAACGCAGCCTCAGAGGAGCATGTTTGTTAGTCAAATTTATTCAGAAAATCTATTCTTCCTCTCTTGGACGACAAAACAAACCACACACATAAAATACAGACCATCTCTAGAGTTTTTTTGCATACAGTTTTCTTGTGGGCTGTTTTAGAGGGGTCCAAGCTCTCGAGGGGTGCCCCAGTATTAAATTCTACAGGATTATAAATAATTAGCAATTTCAGAGATTAATGGTATTGTCATGTCAAGGCAAACTAGCAGCTCAATTTCCCATAATGCACCACAAACTACAAACATGGCCAAGGACTCCAACTCCCAATGGAACACAGACACAGCACCTTCTCCTGAGGACTAATCACACACACCTGTTCCCAATCACACCGAAAATCACAAAACAATACTTAAGAGACTGTTCATTCATATAATCTCTGTATTTTATCAAGCTGAGACATTGCTTTGTTTATTCTGGGTTTGAGCTTTACTTTGGGTGTTGATTTCTGCATTGTCTGATAACTGCAGGTCTTTGTCTTTTACCTTGCTCTCTGGATATTATAATAACTGCAATTGCATCCATCCTAACTCTCATTATGAGACAGATTTCACAATATTCTATTAATATTGACAATTACCAGCAAAATCCACTCTGAAAGATACATGCAGCATTCATTCATATTTATCCAATATATACATGCATCAAATACTGCAGCTGTTTTCATGCATGTTATTTATAACATTACTGTTTATTTACATATCTGGATAAAATCATTTGAACTATTGCTTAACTTTTTTTGTTTGTTTGTGATTAAGGTTAAGAATGACTGCTCAGCATTTCCATTCTCTTGATTTTGTTTAAATAGAGACTTGTGACCTAGCTGAAACAGAAATCAGCCTCAGTCCCTATTTTGAAGTTTTTATTACTTCAATAGTCATGTTCCCTGGAAAAACAGAAGGGATTTGTGTGAGACTTTGTACTTGGAATCATTTGCATGAATTTCAGAATTCTTTAGTAGTTGCTACATCCTGGTTTTGCTTTAATGACCGCGTGCACTCGAGCTCAAGACTCCACAAGTTTGTGTAAAAACTTATGATCCACATCAGTTAACAAACCATCAGTGTGTTCTGAACAGGTGCTTCAGTGGAAGAGATGAGACAATTAATACAAAGTTAAGACGATCCATAGCACACGTTTGCTTCAATTTAAATAGTGACCTAGAAATAGTTCAGAAACTCTTCTAGTAAATATTGAACATATTGAAATTTCACCTATTTTTAATTTGTTAACTTTGTTTTAATCCAAAACTGCAATTTGATTAAATTCAAATAATAATAATAAAAAAGTAATATAAATGTCAGTTTTCACACTAAACTGCATCTCTTTAAGTTTGTGCAGTTTCACTATCTGGTGTTTCTTTACTGGTAAGACTGTGGAACACACAACCCTTTACTGTGTGACGTTATAAATTGTTGAATAATTATCAGGATTTATGCACTGAATAAATTCACTTCTTGTTAGAGTAAAATGTATCAAATTTACATCATGGTTTTGATACATAAATAATTTAGCTTTAGGACAAAAGTAAAGTTCTTTTCAGAGGCCAGGCGTGTCTTGGAGGAGTGATTTACATCCAAGTGACAATTTGCTTAAATGGGTTTTTACCTCAGAACCTCCAAGTCCCAGACCAACACAATGCAAATGAAAGTTCAGAGGAAAGGAACTTCGAGACATGACTAAGAATTCTCCTTTCCAATGGTGAAATAATTTAGATGACGGAATACTTTAAAATTATAAATTAGCAAAATCATGTAATTTTATTATAAATGTATTTATTTATATATTTAGTTATAACCTACTGTTAGATTTTAACCTTGTCTAACTTTCTTGCTTATTTAGTGATATGATTTTTGTCCTGTATTTTATCATTTCTGTGACATCTTAAGTACAATACAAAAGCTGCACAGTTTGGACAGCACGTCTTTCATGATGGACTCCATGTGGGTTAAGTGGAAATTCTAAATTGTCTCTGAACCTTTATGTCATCAAGAAACCCAATGCAAATGAAACTTTCACAAGGGAAAGGATTATTTACTGAGCTATAGGAAGAGAAATTTCATTTCACCTCAAACATTTCAATTTTCTGTGTGTGTGTGTGTGTGGCGGGGGGGGGTGTAAAAACTTATATGATGTTACACTGAACAGGCTGCCATCATCCCATACTGTAAACATCCCACAGCACAACATTAAATCCATCATTAAAAATGAGAAGAATACAGATTAACCTTGACTATGAAAAAAGAGGGGATTAGTCAGAGAAACAAGCAAGAGGCCAAGAGTGAGTTTGAAGGAGCTGGAGAGATCCAGATCTCTGATGGGAGCAGCTATTCCCATATATTCCCAACTAGAGCTTGGAAATGCCATAAAACACCTTCAGTTCCAGGTTGTAACACTAGAAGTTGTGATAAAGGAACTCCAAAAGAAAAAATCTAATGTTTATTTAAGTAATTGGAAAGCAGGATCAGGTCACACAGGACTAAAACTAACAATCAAACATCAGTATAAAACATGCTGTTCTTATTGTCAGTCACCATCAGTTTATAATCCTTATTACTACAGTGCAGTCAGTGTGTCTGTACCATCTGTGTAGATCTACTCTCATCTTCAGGCCTGTTTCTATGCTGAGATCAGAGGTTGACTAAGGGGAAGACAATCAGTGTATTTCCATGTTGTAGTTTTGTAAATAAGCCGACTCGTACCCTAGGGAAATCAGGTTTCCACATTGTAAGTTCTTGACGTTCTGTTAGCATTGTTGAGGCTCAAGAAAGGTTTGCATAAGAAATGCAAGGGTCAAGAGTTTCCCTACCCAGATACGATTTACAGAACATCACTTGCAGCAAAGATCAGAAACGTACAGAGCTACTGAAGAAGCACCAGCCTTCAAATCTTCCCTTCACAGGTATGAAGTTTTTCACTTGTTTTTACTTGCATGGTGAAAAGCATGTACTGTAAGATATTGATGATAAAACACTGCACAGTCACTGAAGTGATCAGGAGTCCTGTATAAACATTTCTCTACATTAAAAATTAGTCGTATGCAGATGCCGTGATTTACGGTAAAAATGTGAGACTCAGTTGGACGATTATTGTGCTGCATATTTGATACTTTATATTATTTATACTTTATAAATAAACCTTATATTATATTTCAGTCCTAAAGTTATGTCTCTGGCAGATTAAGATACTCTGAGATTATGGTGATATTAGCATAAAAATATTTCTATTATTTAAAGGATTATTATTGTGGGATTTTTCCTTTTAAGGTCTTAGACTTCATAACTGAATTGTTGCTTCTCTTCTTGTTTCATGTTAATCATGATGAGATTATCTTGTAATGTTGCCCCTATCAGTACTTTTAAATGGACACAAACCTTTCGTGACTCCCACAGCTACTTGTCCATCATGAAGATAAATCTTTTTCTTTTGTGTCTCACTGGAAAGTGGATTTTATTTATTTATCCCACTCACTGCAAAAATAAAGTGTAAATATCTAAATAAAATTAAGTTCTCATATTATTAGATTATTATTTAACAAATTTTAAGTGTATTTCCCAACACTTTACATTTTATCTTAAAATTGCGCTCATTGTATTGGCAAATAATTTTCCATTCTTTTAAAAAAATTAATGTGTGAAACAAGCAAAATGATCTCACAATATATTAAGCCAATTTCTAATAAAGAGGGAATATCAGTTGAATTTAGCTTTAGTCAAGATATTTTTGCTGTGCTTTTTTTTCTTCTTTTGCTAATAAATGTATTTATTTAAGATGGTATCACTATCTCTCATTTTACATTCTCATGTGTTCACTATAAAAGGACTAACAAGGTAGTGAACAGACTTCATTGCATTTATTCTGTAATTATCATTTACATCACGTGACAGACTGTGGTTGGTCTCTTTCCGTGTCCATCAGACGGTCTCTTCCTGTCCAGATCTACAACGAGGCTCTTAATTCTTATTTCTTTAAGTCATGGTGGTTTGGAGAAGGAAGCAAGTGCAGAGTATTTTATTTAGAGTGAAACTCATGTGAACAAAGACTAGGACTATGTACAGTAACATAAACACAAGACAAGACATGGAATAAACATGAACATGGCATGGATCAGAAAATCAACAACAACCTTACTTACAACAGACACTAGACCGAGAGTGCGATACAGATGTGAGTTAAATACTAGTGCTGCATTGTGCATAAACCTGCTCCAGGTGTTTGTGATCATGTGACTCGGTGAGTGACGTGAACATGAGAAGTGCTGATGGATGCTGGAGTCCCGCAAGCTTATCGGCTCTAACCTGACACCTGATAATGATCATGATGGAAAGCTTGATTAGAGAATCATTTGCAAAGTTGCACAAATAAATCACTTTGTATTTGATACTTACATACTTTTATTTTCTCCTTCAGATTGAGATTTTTTTTCTGACTCTTCAGCTTTCTGTCCATCATGAAGCTGAATCTGTTTCTCCTGTTTCTCACTGGTGAGAGCATTTTTATAAACCACTAATTAATATTACACACATTAATATTACATTTACCTCTAACCCTATTTATATCTGATTTTACTAAACTGTAAATAAACAATAACTTTATATTACTCTGCCTTTATCATTTGCTGTCTCTTTTTATTTTTCAGTTTCTAACTTTCTCTATTTTACTGACTTCAGCACAAGTTTAGCATTTTATTTATTTTACTCATGAATTTTTTTACTGTCACAAACTACTATAATTCTACTATAATTCTACTATAATTCTACTATAATATAAAAAGTTTTATTTGTATTTGCTTTAGCTAAACTGTTCATGTCTGGGCTATTGGTAGTTTTAACACTTACTGAAATCATTTCAAATAATTATCATTAGTTTCATGAGAAGTTATATATATATATATATATATATATATATATATATATATATATATATATATATATATATATATATATATATATATATATATATATATAATGAGAGAGAGAGATTGGAAATTAAAGATATAACATTTAGTTGGTAAACTTTGTAAAAGAAATAATAAAACTGATTTGATGAAGCTGGTAAATGAGATGTTATCCACCAGAGTCAGTTCCTTCCTGAACCACTAGAGGACACCGACACTCACTGTGTCGAACTTATTTTCCCATTTCCTGTTATGATCAGTCTCACCGGTGTTATATTTTATTATTAGACTCCTTATTTAAGTTCCCTGTGTTCCCTCTTTGTTTGTCGGTGCATTAAGTTTGAGTTTGTGTTTTTGTAATTAGTGAGATTTTGGTTATTGTGTGAAGTTTTATGGTTTTTGCACACAATAAGGTTTTCATTTACATTTATTCAGGTCTCTGCATGTAGATTTATTTTATATGCCATGTGCAACAAGTCATCAATAACTAAAGTCACGTCAGTAAGCGAGGTCTGATTTGGCAATCATGTATTTCCTCAATTCCTCCTGTACATGTTTCCTATTCTGGTATCTTTTCCTCAGACCCTCAGAGGAAGGAGATTTCAAGTGAGGAAAGAAAACAAGGCACAACTAAATCACTGACTTACTTATTGTCATTGAACTGAACTGCAGGATTAAATTGATCATTATACATTGTTAATTCTTAAATTTAGACATTAGGATTATCTATATTCAAATATTCACCAGTTAAAGTCTACTGTGTGTTTCATAAAATATAATATCACCAGCAGGTCTGGTCCCAGTCTCTGTATCCGTCCTGAGAGCATTCTCTCCAAAATATGACCTGATGATGACAACAGTGACCTGGCCTGATGCACAGAATTACTGCAGGGTGATATACACTGACCTGGCAACAATTATAAGTAATGCTGATTGGCTACTATTTGAGAAAGAAGCAGCAAACAAAGGTCTGACAACATTTGCCTGGGTCGGATTGTACAATGATATCAATAGCTGGCGCTGGTCCTTAAACAATCTCCCACTGAAGAATGTCCCTTATACCAATTGGAGCTCTGGACAGCCTGATAATTCTGGTGGAAAAGAAGCATGTGGTATAATAGGTCAATATAATTCATGGTGGGATGCACCATGTACACTATTTAGACCCTTCATATGCTACAATGGTGAGTCAATATCCTGATGTTAATTTGCCTAGTCTTGGTTTGATGGCTGGTTTTTCACATTTTGGGTTGTATCTTGGTGTCATATTGTCTGTGAGACAGAACCTGACTTTTTTATTTTTATTTTTTCACAGCTAGTTTCAGTGGTGCTGCCAAGTTCATCGGCATCAGTAATCCTCATTTAACCTGGCCTCAAGCTCAAACTTACTGCCGAACACATCACACAGACTTGGCCAGTTCTCTTAACAGCTCAGACAACAACATGTTAGCACAGGTGAAGAGTATCCAGGGTGATTCCTGGATTGGGCTTTACAGAGACACTTGGAAGTGGTCAGATGGGACCATCGCTTCAAACATCCCATGGCCTAATGGACAACCTGATGATTATTGGGGCAATGAGAACTGTGCAGTGGTTAATAACGGACTGTTCTACGATGTACCATGCACCTTCCGGTACTATTTCTTCTGTCAGACCAGTGAGTCTTCTGTTTTCTCTTCTATTACTTCTAATATCACATCAAAAATGTATCATTTTCTGAATCGTTTGGAAAAAAACAAAAAACAACAACACATTTTTGAAAACCTTTAGATGCCAAAAGAAGGAAGTGAAAAATGCTATGATTTAATTATAAACATAAAAAAGAGCATTTATTAACACCTTTATCTACAATTTGTTAGTGTTCAGTGCCTTCTGGGTAAACTGTCTCTCAGAAATTTACCGCTATATCGAGCAAACTTCCCTTGAGATAATAAAGTAAAGAGATGGTCGATGAGAGATCATTAAAATATCTGAATGCAGCAGAAAGTAGCTCACATAAAAGGGAAAACTTTACATTATGGAGAAATTAAAAAAAAAAACGTGTGTGTGTATGTTCTACAGTTTCCCAAGTGAGGAGTCAGATAATGAGACTGCAGGTGAAGTCTGATGGGAGTGTGTTTGATCCTGCTGTGCAGTCGTCCATTTTAGATCAGGTGAGTCACATGATGTCTCTGAAATTTGGAGAAACCCACATTAGCATTTCTTACTCTCAAATTTATTTTATTCTCAAGACTTTTCTCCTTTTATTATTTCTTGTCTTCTCTGTGACACGTATTCCTTTTCTTTTTGACTTGAGTAATTAAATCGTGATTCTGATCCTCAGATCAAACAGAAACTGAAGGAAAATGGCATGTTGGAGAACACCACAGTGACCTGGAAGGTGCAGCCAGATGGAAACATCTTCCACAAGAAAAGGGATGATCTGTAACGTCTAAATGCTCACCTTCAGGTCAAGCAGATTTCAAACTGACTGAAATTTTATTTAACCTACAACATTTAAGCTTTAATCAGTAGGCAGTGTCAGAGGACAAGATTAGCCAGAAGTAGAGGAATGAATATATTTATCTGCTCTGATTGGAACACGCCCACTTTGACTTTGCATCAGTGTGTTGTAGTAAAGAATAATTCTTATATAGAATATAGTGAATGTAACAGAACCTGTAAATACACTGTGTGTACTTTGAACAGTCATATATAATGCACTTGCCACTATTACTGTCATTTATTTCTTCCTAATCTACAGTTATAAATATATACTCATTTCTTGTATTTTGTTTCTGTTTTCTGTACCTAAAGGCATTAAATATATACATTAATGAGGAACCTTGGTCTAATTTTTGACACCAGACTCACATTTGATTTTTTTGTTCAGAGCACTGTGAAGGCATCCTTTTTTCACCTCAGAAATATAGCCAGATTACATCCAATGCTAAACTTATCTACCCCTGAAAAACTGATTAATTCATTTGTTGTCACTCGGATGGATTACTGTAACGCCGTTTTAGCCGGAGTATCTAAACCCACAATTAACAAATTACAATATGTTCAGAACTCTGCCGCCCGGATCCTGACAGGAACCAGGAAATGTGACTATTTTACTCCTGTTTTGAAGTCCTTACACTGGTTCCCGGTCCAGTTCCGTGTGGATTTTAAGATCATGATGTTGACATATAAGGCATTACATGGATTGGCTGCTCAATACTTATCTGGCTTATTAATCCCGTACACCCCACATTGAAGACTGCGCTCCTCACAGGGTAATCTGTTAACTGTTCCACAAATGCACCTAACATCTATGGGTGACAGGGCTTTTTCTGTTTATGCTCCTTCACTTTGGAACTCTCTTCCTCCTGAACTCAGGGAAGCCCAAACTCTTGGCATTTTTAAAGCTCTTCTCAAGACACACTTTTTTAAACTTGCATTCGACGGCTGATGTCTTTTTATGATTGTTTCATAGATACTTTTATTATTAAAGTTGTTATTCTTCCTATTAACTTTTATATGTTTTATTTTTCTGGGGATTGTGATTTTATGTTCAGTGCTTTGAGAAGCTGCTTTTGAAGGTGCTTTATAAAATAAAGTTTATTATTATTATTATTATTATTATTATTATTATATCATCAGTAAACAATTTTAAATATAAATCTTTTGTAATTATTTTGTAGTCAGAATACAGAAAGGTGTTATATAAAATGTGATTCTACAATTAATATGAACTGCAATACTTACATTGACCAGAAGTCGGCAGTAGAACAATTAGTAACACAAACAAAACTGGAGGTGCTTCAGATCCAAACACCAGATTTATTTCATTAGTAAAAATATACTTTCATGTAGACACATGCATTGAAAATCCTATTAGAACAATCACCATGACCACCATGACAGGTAAAGATCCTCCTACTTGTTCATCTGTTTGGTGAGCAGGTGATGAGGTTTGCATGTGTCTGCTTCAAGTCTGCCTTGCTTATAACTTATAGAAAAAGAGCCACTGAGTTTGTGGAGTAATTTTCATTGGCTGTGACATGCAACTGCTGAAAGTTCAGAATGTTCATTTGTTGTATTTTGGATCTCTCTGACTTTTAAATAGTAACTTGGTTGGTTAGTTGGTGTAAATCGCTCAATCACCTGCTTCATGCCAACATCTGAAGGCTACACTCACTGAGTAACAGAAGTATTGACTCCAAATCCCAGCACAGGCACTCTGACTGCTGGACATAAGGAAATGTGGACAGTTTTGCACTGACATTAAGATTTAATGTAGTATTTAATTTGGGTCCGGGGTTCGATTCCCGCTGGGGCCATGTGTGTGCGCGGAGTTTGCATGTTTTCTCCGTGCTGCGGGGGTTTCCTCCGGGTACTCCAGTTTCCTCCCCCAGTCCAAAGACATGCATGGTAGGTTGATTGGTAGGTTGGTAAATTGTCCGTAGTGTATGAATGGGTGTGTGAGTGTGTATGTGATTGTGCCCTGCGACTGACTGGCACCCTGTCCAGGGTGTACCACACCTTGTGCCCGATGCTTCCTGGGATAGGCTCCAGGTTCCCCATGACCCTAAAGCAGGAATAAGCGTTTGAAGATGGATGGATGGATGGATGGATTTACCCCCAACTGTGTAATAAGATACTCTTTCTGTGACATTTAGACCTGTGACACTGAAGGCTGGTGTCAGGTAACACTTCTTTTCCTAGGTAAAACAGGACTTGTATATTATTATAGTTGTAGAGTCCAATGTGAAAGCTTGTTTTACATCTTAATCCAACACTGGAGAACAGAGCTACTTTTTATTTGCCAAGAAAATGTATTCAAATAACCACAATGCGCTTCTTTTACATTGTAAGGTGTGTCAGAATCCTTACCCAGTCCAATCAAATCAACACTTAAATAGAACACAGTGGTGAACTTTCCCAGAAGTGGCTGACTTTCCAAATTCCTCTAAGAGTGGAGCAACAACTCATCCAGGAAGTCACAAAGTAGCCTAGGGCAACGTCAAAGGACCTACAGGCCTCTTTTGCACCAATAGAAGTCACTGTTCATGACTCCCCTATCTGAACAATATTGGGCAAAAATGGAAGCCATTTGTGGTCTGTAATATTGTGCAGCTTTGACATGTGTTATTTTGTTGTATCTATTTTCCTGTGTTTGAATAGTAACCTGGTTGGTATTCATAATATGGCTCTGCCACCACATTCACAGTCTCATGCTTAGTTGGCATGAATCACTTAATCACCTGATTCATGCCAACAACTGAAGAACACCTACACTAGTAGAAGTGCTGACTGCAATTCCCAACATTGACACTCTGACTGCTCGACGTTTGTAGCTTTGTCAGGAACTGCTGATTCTGAGCTCGACTGCATGTCAGGAACTGTGATGATGTACACTATACTATGGAAATAGTGTGGGGTAAGATTTAGCAGTAGAAATGGAGACATCAGTTTGAAATGATTATCTATCTGTCACTCCTTGATTGAAATTACCTGCAAGTGGGCTGATGATGGATTATATTTACAAACCTTATTTTATTTCAACAATGCAATGCCATTTAAGTGGATCTTGTATAGTTGTTAATTGTTTAAGTGCAGTGTAATTTGTACGTTTTGCACTGACTAAAATATTTAATCTAATATTAATTTATCAGACTTTTATGCACACAACTGTGTAATAAAATACTCTTTCTGTGACATTTAGACCTGTGACACTGAAGGCTGGTGTCAGGTAGCACTGCTTTTCCTAGGTAAATCATGTTAATGTTATTAAAGTTGTAGAGTCCAACATGAAGGCTTGTGTCACACGTTAAAATCTCAGAAATGCCATCTTAGAATCAGGCACTACAAAAAAATTGCAGTGATGATATTTAGAAGTTGTTGTAAAACGTAATTTGACGTTAAATTTATATGAAATTGTGAATTGGATATAAAAGTGTAACCTCGAACCCCGTAGACTTCCACTTCACATAGTGCGAGAGCCTGGACAACATTGGGAAGGATGATGCTTACATAACGACCCCTCATTTTGCAAGTGTAATTTGCAGAGGCACCAGCAGCGATGCTAGAGATAACGACACATCTGGGGGGGGGGGGGGGGGAGAGAAAGATAAAGAGAGAGATAGAGAGACTACTATTTCTACTACATTCCTATGCATTAAAGAAACAATCAGTCTATGGGTATCATCCATGTCCTTGTATAAATTTAAATTATAGAAATTGTCACGAATCGTGATGGAGCGGAGATAGGATGGATGCAAGCGCAGTAAAGAATAGTCACGGGTGACTATTTAAAAGACTAATTGATGTAATGTAAAATTTTTTCACAATATATTTCTTAAACATTTTTTTTTTTAAAGACCATGAATCATATGCAAATGAATCACATGTAAATGAATAAATAAATTAAAGACAAAAAAAAGACTTCAAGTGCTTTATAATTATGTATATTACATTATGAATAATTTAACTGGAAAGTTGTAATGCCTTATTAAAGCTGTAAATACATACAAATGTTTGTTACCAAATCGCAAAGCCTTATACGCAGGAAGCTTTTTGAAATGTTAATAAAACTCTTTAAACAAACTCTTACTCTTATATGCTATTTTTGTATATTTTTTTTATTATTTCACCTGGGGTTGTTGTTGCCGTTGTTGTCCAAGGAGTTGCCAATGTGAATCTCAGCACCATTTAACCGTTCTGAACAGCAGTCCCCTCTGTTAGTCACGATTATATTACTAATATCATACACCGCCAACAAATTCACCCTCCACCATGGGTTATTTTCAAAATTTGTGTGTGAACATGAGAGGGAACCCATGTTAGATGCTCTGTTGCCATCAGTAGCACGGTAAGCAGCGTAATCATTAGAGTATGAAGAAGATTGTGTTGCTATTCCTCTTAAGGCCACATTGACTGGAGGGAAAAAGAGAACATATTTCTTTGTGTGTGTGTATATATATAATTAGTTTGACACCCCTGGTTTAAAGCAGCAATTTTAATTAGAAATTACATTATTGACTATAACTTCAGTGAAAAGAAGAATCTTTGAAATATTTACATGAATTTCTGAGTTTCTTAACATTTAGTATATCTCCTTTTTGTTTTAATGACTGTGCACTTGAGCTGGTATGGACTCCACAAGTTTGTGTAATACCTTATAATCCATTTTAGATCACATCCATACGAGTGTCGTATGAACACATACTTCAATAGAAGAGATTAGGAGTTTGTACAATACAGATAACATGGTCACTATCACAAATGTATTTTACAATTAGAGACCTAGAAATTGTCAGTGCAGACAATTGCCTGTTTTTGAATTGCCTCAGTGCAGAATTGTCAATATTAAATATTCAAAATCTTGTACATTTTACTGTTTATTTCCAAATTTTCAATGTGGTCTCAGACATTTAGACTGGTGTGTGTGTGTGTGTGTGTGAATGTATGTATTTATGTCTGTATTCTAATATAGTCTTACCTTCCAGATGGTTCGGTATCCATTGCATTGAGAAAATGCATATCCCTGTGCAAAAACATTCACTATGAAATTATACATTTGATTATGTGTCTGCTTCGAGAGAGACGTCCTAGGAATAACATTTGATCATTTGTATTTGTACAAAAATCTACAAAAGGTGTTTTCATTTGAACTTGTTGTGGCAATTAAGAGATATTAAATCATTACAACATACTAACACTAGGTTGTTTTTTGTTTGTTTGTTTGTTTTATTTAATTATACTTAAAATCAGAGTTTACCTAAAAATAGAACCATGGGCCTCTGTGAATTCTCCATTTTCTGTTCAAATAGAAAGATAACAACTTTAGATCTACAACATCACTCAGTGAAGGAAAGGAAAATAGCCAACTGAGAAAGCAATGTAGTATTCACCACTTAAGAATCAGAATTTTACTGTGTACATCAACTTATATGAAGTGCATCATATAGCAAATATATAATGCATGAAGCTAAACAAAGCCCCTGCTTAGAGAGATTTCTTACCTTGCTCGACATGAATCAAAACGTCATCTCTTCGACCCTTTTATCTCTGAGCTGTCCACTTGGTGAATCTCTAAATGACTATCTAGTTTATTTAAAAGGCAAATGGAATTTGTGCTTTACAAATGCAAATAAGTTTGCCTCAAATGACATCCTATAACAAAGTTAAAAAAAAAAACATGAAGAAAAAAGTTTCTGTTTAGGTTTTATACAGACATGAATACATCATATAGGTACAGCTTTTATCCAGCGTGATAACTGATTTATAAATCAATTTATGTCTGACTCATAAAAACTGTTGTACAAATGTGTGACGCAAAAGCAAAAATGTCAGGCTATAACTGATGTGATGATCACCCAGAATTCCTTTTGGTCTGACTTTCAGAGTTAAGAGGTTTTCATTTCTACCAATGAGACACAGAATCATTAATGTGACAAAACATTAATAACTTCTCCACTCGAACTGTTAAAATGTGCAGATTCAAGGAAACTGTTCTAAGAAATTATATTAGAAACTATGATAATATTTGTTAATAATGGCACATATCCATGTGCTAATAATATTCATTAGCATTGAATTGACTTAATTCAAATGCACACAACGATTCCATGTGATTGAGTTACATTAACACAGTACATCCAACATGATTTGAGATTACACTGTAAATGCCCTGAATAAAATCAAAATCTGCACTCTCACCTGAGCTGATGAAAAAACCCAGGTTGCTGCCATCCTGCACCGGCCATATTACCACTGTGCTAATCTATCTCACACATTTGAATCATGTTAATGCAAATACTACTGTCCTAGTACCTGTCAGTGCCAACATCCCCACAAAATTTCATAATGTTTACATTAATACTACATGAATTGATCACACTCACTTTACATAATCTTGTAAATAGAAACCTGTGTAAATTAAGTTTAGCATAAGCAGTGAAATTGTTTTTTCATGAGAAGTGTAATACTTCTTTGTAAAATATACATCATATTTTTTCTCAAATCTAGCCTAAAACATATTCCATGTTTTCTTTAAACATTGTAACTGTAAAGTGACATTGGTTATGAATAAATAACAATATAAATTACACACATTATTATTATTATTATTATTATTATTATTATTATTATTATATTTTAACTGTTGAAGTGTATGTGATTAAATGGTCATTTCAAATGTGATTTCAATGATTGTCACACTACAGTCATGGATGAAATTATTGGCACCCCTGGAGCTTTTCCAGAAAATGCACCATTTCTCCCAGAAAAGTGTTGCAATGACAAATGTTTTGGTATACACATGTTTATTACATTTAAGTGCATTGGAACAGCACAAAACACAGAAGAAAAAAGGCAAATTTGACATCATTTTACACAAAACTCAAAAATTACGTCGGACAAAATTTTTGGCACTCTCAACTAAATATTTGGTTGCACACCCTTTGGAGAAAATAACAAACCAATCGCTTCCTGTAACCATCAACAAGCTTCCTACACCTCTCAACTGGAATTTTGGACCACTCTTCTTTTGAAAACTGCTCCAGGTCTCTCAGATTTGAAGGGTGCCTTCTCACATCAGCAATTTTGAGATCTCTCCATAGGTGTTCTATGGGATTTAGATCCAGACTCATTGATGGCCACTTCAGAATTCTCCAGCGCTTTGTCTCCAACCATTTCTGGGTGCATTTTGAGGTATGTTTTGGGTCATTGTCTTGCTGAAACACCCATGACCTCTGACGCAGACCCAGCGTTCTGACACTAGGCCCTACATTATGGGCCAAAATCTTTTGATAGTCTCCAGATTTCATGATTCCTTGAACACAGTCAGTGCACTCAGTGCCAGAGGCAGCAAAACAACCCCAAAACATCCTTGAACCTCCACCATGTTTGACTATAGGTACTGTGTGGGCATCTTTTTGTTTTCTGTAAACAGTAGAATGACGTGCTTTGCCAAAAAGCTCTACCTTAGTCCCATCTGTCCACAAAACGTTCTCCCAGAAGGATTGAGGCTTACTCAGGTACATTTTTGCAAACTGCAGTCTGGCTTTTTTATGCCTCTGTGTCAGAAGTTGGGTTCTCCTCCGTCTCCTGCCATAGCGCTTCTTCTCATTCAGATGACGACGTATGGTTCAAGCTGACACTGATGCACCCGGAGTCTGCAGGACAGCCTGAATTTGCGTGGAAGTTGACTGAGGTTGTTTATCCACCATTCGAACTATCCTGCGTTGCATTCTTTCATCAATTTTTCTCTTCCGTCCACATCCAGGGAGATTTGCCACAATTCCATGGGTTATAAAGTTCTTGATTATATTGCGCACTGTGGACAAAGGAACTTTATGATCTCTGGAGATTGACTTGTAACCTTGAGATTCTTGATATTTTTCCACAATTTTGCTTCTTAAGTCCTCAGACAATTCTCGGCTCTTCTTTCTCTTCTCCATGCTTGGTGTGCACACACAGGCACACAACACAAAGGTTGAGCCAACTTTTATACACTCTAACTGGCTTCAGTTTTGATTTCTATATTGCCAGCACCTGTTACTTGCCACAGGTGAGTTTAAATGAACATCACATGCTTGAAATGAAATTATTTACCCACAGTTTTAATAGGGTGCCAATGATTTTGTCCAGTCCATTTTGGGAGTTTTGTGTAAAATTATGTCAAATTTGCCTTTTTTCTTCTGCTTTTTTGTGCTGTTCCAATGCACTTAAAGGTAATAAACATGTGTATAACAAAACATTTGTCATTGCAACACTTTTCTGGGACAAATGGTGCATTTTCTGGAAAAGTTCCAGGGGTGCCAATAATTTCGTCCATGACTGTATATAAAGAGCATTTTGGCCGCCTTAATGACTTTTTTAGGAAAAAATGTATTTTGAATACATTTTGCATTAGTCTACTCAAAGCACCCGGAGTGACGATCTTATTTGCTTCTGCAGGATGTGTTTGAAAAAGAAATAAGCTAATTCATGAGGCAGATGGGCAATGCATAAAATCATGCAGATACAGGAAAGTATTTCAGTAAGCTTCAGTTAATATTCACACCAAACATTAGAATCTCAGTGCATTTCTAGCATCCAAGCCTTGTTTTCTACAACTCCAATTCAAAAAAAAAAATTGGGACGCTGTGTAAAATGTAAATAAAAACATAATGCAATGATTTGTAACTCTCATAAACCCATATTTTATTCACAAAAGAACATGGAAAACATTGATTGTTTAAACTGAGGAAATGTAATATTGTAAGGGAAAAATAAGGTCATTTTGAATATGATGGCAGCAACACGTCTAAAAAAAAGTTGGGACAAGACGATGTTTACCAGTGTGTAGCATCCCCTCTTCTTTTAACAACAGTCTGTATAAGTCTGGGAACTGAGCAGACCAGTTGGTGGAGTATTGGGAGAGGAAGGTTGTCTCATTTCTTTGTAAACTATACATCATATTTTTTCTCAAATCTAGCCTACCACATACTTTAAACATTGTAATTGTAAAGCACCATTGGTTATGAGTAAGGAGCTATATAAATTACATTTATTTTTAGCTATTTTAACTGTTGAAGCATATGTAATTAAAAAGTCATTTCAAATGTGATTTCAATGATTGTCGCACTTTATATAGTGTATTTTGGCCTTCTTAATGATTTTTTTTAGGAAAAAATTGTATTTTGAATACATTTTGCATTAGGCTACTCAAAGCACCCAGAGTGACGATCTTATTTGCTTCTGCAGGATGTGTTTGAAAAAGACATAAGCTAATTCATGTGGCAGATGGGCAATGCATAAAATCATGCAGCTACAGGTAAGTATTTCAGTAAGCTTCAGTTAATATTCACACCAAACATCAGAATCTCAGTGATCTCAGTGATGATGGTATGAATGTTGGTGCCAGACGAGCTGGTTTGAGAATTTTAGAGGCTGATCTGGAATGTTCACAGACAGCAAGCTCTTGAATTTACATAGAATGGTGGAGAAAAAACAAACACCTTGTTGATGAGAGAGGTCAGAGGAGAATGGCAAGACTGGTTCGAGCTGAGGGACAGGCTACATTAATGATAATTCAGCCACAAGTGAGTGAGCAACATACAACACATCAAAGCAAATGAGATGGATAAGCTACAACCATATTAGGTTCCACTCCTGTCTGTGAGCCAAGAGCAGGAATCTGAGGCTAGAGTGGGCATGGACTCACTGGGACTGGGCAGTTGAAGAAAGGAAAAACATTGCCTGATTTGATCAATCTTGATTTCTGTTGTGGCATGTAGATGATAGGGTCAGACATTGGCATCAGCAGCATGAACCTGCCGTGTCAACAGTCAAGACTGCTTCTGGTGGTATACACACCCCATGCCCATCCAGTTAATAGTTAAAGTTGAAATTAATCAATCTGGTAGCCCGACATTCAAATTTCGCCCTCAGCACTTACTGCAGAACAGCAGTGCTATAGAGGCTGCAGACCAGATGCCAATTCTCCTTTCCCTCTCTCTCTCTCTCTCTCTCTCTCTCTCTCTCTCTCTCTCTCTCTCACACACACACACACACACACACACACACACTAAATGTTCCCTTGGTTATAAGTTTATAACTTATAACCTTGCTACCCAAAGGTTCCTCTATTTTAATGTATTTTTTTAAATGTAATTTAGTTCCTTTTAATTTCATGCCAGATCAACAAAATATCCTCCAATATGTTTATCTCTAAAAAGAAAATTAAATAGAACACACACGCTGCTTGTATAATAGAAAACAGTTGACCTGTATTAAATGACATAATGTTCCCGTTCAACGGAACTTCAACTTTGCATTTAGCATAACAGTGTAGGAACGTCTTGCGCGTGACCGGTATCTGAAGCTTGTGTAAAATCATGCCTCTACTTATAGGCCTGCCATGATCAGGTGGCAATTAATCGCGTCGCATAATATATATGGCACCTGTGAACCACGCCCCCAGCCTTATTATCTTCAGTGAGACTGCATGTTTGTGTGACAAAAACGCTTCATTTCTACTCTACATTTTCTCAAAATCTCTAAACTTTTCTATCCCTTTATTAGAAGAAAAGAGAGGAAAGTAATGAGTGAGAAAGAATTCATGAAGTGTGTTACGGCTTGCTCCCGTTTCATCACGGGGAAAACTGCATACTTTCTGGGTGAAGTATTTAAGAGTGTAGTATGCGATGGCGGCCTCTAGAGGCTGCACATGGTAACGCCTACATTAAGGAGCTTGGCTTGCGATTCGCGGTCTTTCCGGAAAAAACGGAAACCGAAGCGAGTTGGGTTTCAGAACCTCGCGGATCTGGGCCGCTGCCGAGGCAGCCAGCCGTCGCAGGTTCGGGGGATCTCTTATGGATCCGGAACAGGAGCTGCTCTATCTCTTGCTCTGTCTTCCGGGTTCAGCTCGCAACTCCTCTTTCCGCTATGGAAAGCCAACGGGGAGGGAAAAAAATATGCGCACAAAAATAATAGTAATAATTCCTAATAGAATAGAAAGAGCTGCGTGAATTGATTACTAAGGCTGCATGAGCCTTTTTCTCCCCAGTGAAAGTAAATCCCTCACACTGCAGAAACTCCCCTTTCTTCCAGAAGTGCACAACAAAATATCAGGCTTCTGGGGGAAAACCATGCATAAGCTATATTCATAACCCAAAGATGTTGGATTATTCAGCCATTGTGGGGAATGAATGGGATGGATATTTAGCTTTGCTGAGTGAGCTCGACATACAGCGGCATTCAAAAAAGCCAGTTCCTTCCCTGTTGTCTCGAGCTCACCAGCATTAGTGCGAGGGAGACCCAGAAGGCGAGTATGACAGCCCGCCAACCCCCGCAGACAGCCAGGGAAATCGGGCGGCCACAGTCACAGTCTTCTACTAGGCCTGATCTGAGAATGATCATAAAAGCCAAGCAGGCAAAGAAGAGTGGTCCTGAGGGGCCGTGGAGGGACGTTTCTGGGGACATGATTTTGTTAGGGCAGATAGCCCTCAGTGCTACTGTAGAAGCTCCCCAGCCAAGGCGGTCCCCAAGTTTTCAGTGTTCTCTGGTCAGCAAGCTGTCACAGGGCAACGAAAATCTGATGCTTTCCCTCCAATAGAATGTGGAATGGTTAACATCATTAAAAGACCATCGGGCAGCGTGGAAACTACTGCCGAATGTGTCTCCATGGGTTCTGTCTACCATAAAAAAGGATTACCTGGTCCAGTTTATAGCTCGACCCCCCCCGCTTCAGAGGTGTGCTCACCACAGTAGTCAGCACAGACTAGAACCCCACTTTAGAGCAGGAAGTAAGTTCCCTTTTGGACAATGGGGCCATAGAACATGTACCCTGTTCCCTAAAGGAGGGAGGCTTTTACAGTCATTATTTCCTGGTCCACAAAAAAGATCTGAGTATTCAGCCAATTTTAGATCTGCGTCATCTGAACCATAGTCTTCGGACATACAGGTTCAAGATGCTGATGCTCAAACTTATCATGCCACAGATTCAGTTTGAGGACTGGTGTGTGGCGATAAATCTAAAAGGTGCATATTTCCACATAGAAAGATCACTAGCTTTATTCCCTTGCACCTTCACAAAGTGCATGGATGCCACTCTGGCTCCATTGTGACTCCAGGGCATCTATGTACCAAACTACCTGGGCGACTGGTTAATTCTAGCACGATCCAGGGAACTGGCAGTTCAATGTCAAGATGTTGTTATCGCCCACATGAAGGGCTTGGGGCTCAGGTTGAATTATTAATTATAATAATAATAATAATAATATTATTATTATTATTGTTATTGCAACATAGTACATGCGGTCATACACATTAGGGTTCGTTTGTTACATGGGATACACAGTGGTCATTACAAATGCCATTTATGGAGTTCGAATTCGGTGTTCGATGGAGTAATACGCCAAGTTTGAGTCTCCTGCTGATCTCGATAAAATTGTAATTAATTAGCACTTTTTTGGTCATATAATATATTTTGACTTATTCTACTTCGTTTCCTTATTTGTACTTTTAACTTGGTGGTTCATTAAAATGTCTGGGAAGAACTTGAAAACCAGTGGTAGCATTCAGACAAAACTGAGGCCTAGAGAGCGCGCCTCGAGCACTTCTCCTTCTCCCCGTGAACCCGCAGCTGCGCCTCCTTCTCCCCGTGAACCCGCAGCCACATCCACATCCCCGAGAGGTGACCCTGACTTCTGCACTCAAGCTTGAGCTGCTGGCTTTTCAGAGGAGGGACATCGCCGAGATTTTTAAAAAGGAGTTCCAGGAGTTCCAGAAGCACCAGGAGAATCTGCAGGAGACTCTCAGGGAAGCGCTGTCTACTATCCAGCTTGACCTCCAGGCCATGAAAACACAGCTGGCCCCACTGTCCTTGGGCAAGACACTGAACCCCAAGTTACTCCTGACGGCAAGTTAGCGCCTTGCATGGCAGCTCTGCTACCATTGGTGTGAGACTGGGTGAATGGGAAACAGTGTAAAATGCTTTGTAGAACTGCTAAGGTTAAAACAGCGCTACGTAAGTGCAGACCATTAGTTATGTCACTATTTGTGTAGGAAAGTTCCTCATATTCAGAGTTGGGCTAGGCAGGTGCTCAAGTTGCTATGATTTAATAAAGCAGCATGTCAGTTACATTTATGTTTTTATATAATAAGTAATTCACCGTGTATATACACTATAAAGAAAACACAATCACCCACTATTTATTTGATAGCGCATTATGCTATTCCGAGTGTCACGTTTTTATTAAATTAAAGAGACCAGATTGGGGCGCACGGTGGCTTAGTGGTAATCATGTTCGCCTCTCACCTCCAGGGTTGGGTGTTTGAGTGCCACCACAACCCTGTGTGTGTGTAGTTTGCATTTTCTCCCTGTACTCACTGTTCATCCCAGGAATCCATGGCTAATCATAGGCTGAAGTGTTTCAGAAACATTCTGGACAATCTGTGTAATGAGAATTTCTTTATTGAGTCTTAGTTACAGATTATTGAATATGTTGCATGTTAAATAAGATTCTGATACTAACAATGTGTAATGTTGATTTAAGGGCTTGGGGCACAGGTTGAATTAATATTATTAATATTATTATTATTATTATTGTTATTATTATTATTATTATTATTATTATTGCAACATAGTACATGTGGTCATACACATTAGTGCTACATGGGATACACAGTGGTCACTACAAAAGCCATTAATTGTTCTTTTTGAGTTCTAAATGGATAGTTCAGTTCATATCTTGCACCAACTTAATTTGTCTAATTCAAAAGCATCATTGTTATATTTTTATCTGTCAAACAGTGACATGGCAATATTTTGATCAGTGTGGAAGGCCTCAATGGAAAATTGTCTTAGTAGTGTAAAACATATGCATTAGCTTACATATTGGTAGACGTATGCAAATGTAAAAAATATTCATGTAGGAAACACTTAAGAGACATCTATATGTAACAAGAAAATGTTCACCCACTATTTATTTGATAGCGCATTATGCAATTCCGAGTGTCACGTTTTTATTAAACTAAAGAGACCAGAGTGGGGCGCACGGTGGCTTAGTGGTAATTATGTTTGCCTCTCACCTCCAGGGTTGGGGGTTTGATTGCCACCACAACTCTGTGTAGTTTGCATGTTCTCCCTGTACTCACTGTTCCTCACAGGAATCCATGGCTAATCATAGGCTGAAGTGTTTCAGAAACATTCTGGACAGTCTGTGTAATGAGAATTTCTTTATTGAGTCTTAGTTACAGATTATTGAATATGTTGCATGTTAAATAAGATTCTGATACTAACAATGTGTAATGTTGATTTAAGGGAATGGAATGCTCTGAACAAGGATGAGTCAAATAAGATAAGGTATAAAATCATGTAAAAATAAAATAAAATAAATCACATTAAATAAATTAGAAAATCCCATAATTGTCTCAAACAAATAAATAAATAAGCCCATGATTTATTGTTAATGTGCTGTACTGAGAATCATCATTCTACAAACTTTGGAAATTCTCAAGCAGGTAAGTGTTTAAGGGTAAAAACTCATTTTAAAGTGAACACATTTATGCCAGTGAGTAAAACCTCATTCTTACATGATCTCAGCACTTACTGTGTTTTAAACATGCTTCCAACTATACAAAAAGGAAGGTCTGTCATGGTAGGGCGGAGCCGCCAGCGCCGCAGTGCCCGGTGATTGGAGAGGCAGACGGAAGAATTCAACCACTCCGACACCGGAAGAAGGGGATAAAAGGACGCCCTTCCGCCGACGCGGGATGGGGTACCGACTCACCGAAACGGTTGGCGTCCGGAACGGTTCGAGAACAGGTATTCCCCACACACTCGCCTTAAGGAGACTAATCTCTCTCTCTCTCTCCATATTCTTTCAAAAGGCACCGACACGGACGAGGACGACGCCGGCTGATTATTCGACGGTGAAGGAGAGGGTCCTGGCGTGGTGTGGCCGAACACCCTACCTAGCAGCGACAGAGTTCCATTGCTGGGCCTTCCAGCCGGGGGCGCTGCCACGCGGCCAGCTAAATGCGCTGATCCGGCTTACGAAGAGGTGGCTCCGACCAGACCGGAGTACGGCCATGGAGATGGCGGAGAAAGTGGCTATGGAACGGTTCCTGAGGGCATTACCCTGCATCGAGCGACAAGCCGTAGGGGTGCATGCTTCGGAAACGCCCCAGGCGCTCCTGACAGCCCTCGAGCACATTATCGCCACCCGTGAGCTCGACCAGGGGAAGCAGGGGTCCACCAAGACGCCCCGCAGGCCCGTGGGACCCCGACTCGACCGGCAGCGCACTTTGGGGGCCCGCCGGGGATCACCCGTCCGTTTAACCCCCGCCAACGAGCCCATGGACGCGGAGCCGGAGATAGAACCCGCCGCTCCTATCCGGAAATGGGGGCCGGCCGAGCACACCCTCTCTACCCAGTCGCCACCAGATAGCAAGTCAGGGAACCCGCCCCCGCGTCCCAACCGAATCCAGACTCGAGTGGCCTGCCTGGCTCAGGAGGACAGAGCTGCCGCCACGGCAGGTAAGTCCTCCTTACAGACTAACCCTGTCTCCTCTGTCTTTCACCAGGTGAGCCGCGAAGGGCAGTTCGGACGAGAGCAGAAGGAAGACGACCACCTAAAGCACTGCTGGGCCCAAGTGAGGCCGATCGACGGTATGGACCAAAGCCCGGACCTGAGACTACCCAATACGTACTTCCTCGTAAAAGGGGGACTCCTATACCAGTGGGCCTGCCGCTGGGGGGAACAGGTAGACCTCCTCGTGGTGCCCCGCATGAAGACCCCACTAGTAATGCACCTGGCCCACGCCCATCCACTCGGTGGCCACCCGGGGCCTCGAAAACTGAGGGACCGGTTCGTCTGGCCAGGGATGGACGCAGAGGTCCGAGAGTTCTGCCAACAATGCCCTCAGTGCCAGCGCACTGCTCCCCGTAGACCCCCACCGGCGCCTCTTATCCCTCTGCCCATCATCGGGGTCCCCTTCGAGTGGACCGGCATGGACCTTGTAGGGGCCCCTTCCCAAGTCGGCACGGGGCCATGAGTATATCCTGGTCCTCGTAGACTACGCTACCCGGTACCCCGAGGCGGTCCCTCTGCGCAAAGCCACCTCCCCCAACATCACCAGAGAGCTGGTACTACTCTTCAGCTGGATGGGAATCCCCAAGGACATACTGACCGACCAAGGTATGCCATTTGTGTCTAAATTGATGGCGGATCTGTGTCGATTATTACAGGTGAAGCACCTGAAAACCTCTGTCTACCACCTGCAGACGGACGGATTGGTCGAGCGCTTCAACCAGACACTCAAGCAAATGCTATGTCGGGTGGTAGACGAGGAGGGTAGGAACTGGGACCTCCTCCTTCCCTACGTACTGTTTGCTGTCTGCGAGTGTCCCCGGGCATCCACCGGCTTCACCCCCTTCGAGCTCCTATTTGGTCGGCGCCCTCGGAGTCTGTTGGATGTGGGAGTCCCAAAGCCTGGGAGGAGCAGCCATCCCCCCTCTGCTCGGGCGTCAAGTATGTACAGGAGATGCAAACGAGGGTTGACCGGGTGGCACCAAAAGTGTAGGAGCATATGCGCGCTGCCCAAGAAGAGCAGAAAAGGGTATACAACCGGCCGGCCCAGCCCCGAGAATTCCTCCCGGGGGACCAGGTCCTTCTGCTGGTACCCAGCAGCACCTGCAAGTTCCTGGTCCAGTGGCAAGGGCCCTACACAGTCCTTGAGAGACAGGGGGCCGTCAATTACCGCCTGCAACAGCCCGGCAAGCAAGCGGAGGAGAAACTCTACCACATAAACCTGTTAAAGAAATGGGTGGAGCCAGCTCCGGTGGTTTCAGCATTCGACCCTGGCCACGACAGGCGTACCTTGGTCGAGATGGGGGAGGACCTCACCCCCGTACAGGGACAAGAACTCTACGAGCTGGTGAGCCAATTCTCTGACGTCTTTTCTACCGTCCCCGGAATGACACAGCTGGTCCAACATGAGATAAAGACTCCCCCCGGCGTAGTGGTGAGGCAGAGACCTTACCGGGTCCCAGAAGCCAGCAAGGCTATCGAGAAGGAGGTGGACCAAATGCTGCGAGATGGCATCATAGAAGAGTAAAGCAGCCCCTGGTCCAGCCCCATAATTCTGGTACCAAAGCCAGACAGCAGCATCCGACTCTGCAATGATTTCCAAAGGCTGAACCAGGTGTCAGATTTCGACAGCTACCCCCTTCCCTGAGTGGACGACCTCGTGGAGCGATTGGGGAGGGCCCGGTTCATTTCCAACCTAGACCTGACCAAGGGGTACTGGCAAGTCGCCCTGGCACCGGACGTGAAGCCCAAGACCGCCTTCAGCACAGCCACAGGCAGTATAGGGTTCTCCCCTTTGGGCTCCACGGGGCACCGGCCACCTTCCAATGGTTAATGGACATCCTCCTGCGGCCCCATCGCAGCTTCGTAGCCGCGTACCTGGACGACGTGGTCATCCACTCCTCCACATGGTCAGACCATCTCTTCCATCTGGGGAGATCCTAAAGGCGCTTCGGAAAGAGGGCCTGACCGCCAACCCCAAGAAGTGCCACCTAGGGTTGACCGAGGCCCAGTACCTATGGTACCGCATTGGCCGTGGAATGCCAAAGCCACAGGAAAAGAAAATCGAGGCGGTGAAAGACTACCCTCACCCCATCTCAAAGAGACAGGTACGGGCCTTCCTGGGGCTGGCGGGGTACTATAGAAGGTTTGTCCCCAACTTCTCAGCAATAGCTGCCCCCTATCCGACCTCACCAAAAAGGGACGACCGGGTGAGATGGACGAATGAGGCGGAGAGGGCCTTCCAAGACCTAAAGGGAGTCCTCACCAGCACGCCTGTGCTGCGGAACCCCGATTTCTCACTCCCGTTCACGTTGTACACGGATGCATCCGAAACTGGGCTGGGCGTGGTCCTGTCCCAGACCTTTGAGGGGGAAGAGCACCCGGTCCTGTATATAAGCAGGAAGCTGTCTCCCGCTGAAAAGAAATATGCCACCGTGGAACGGGAGGTCCTGGCGATACAGTGGGCCATGGAGGAACTGAAATACTACCTGGCCGGCCGATACTTCGTCCTCGTGACAGACCATGCCCCCTTACAGTGGCTGGCCAGGGCCAAAGACACAAATGCCAGGGTGACTCGCTGGTTTCTCGCCCTGCAAGACTTTTCATTCGAAGTCCAACACCAGGCAGGGGCCCTTCACGGAAATGCAGATGGGCTCTCTCGGCGGGATGCGCTCTGGGCCCACTGCCTGGCGACAGTAGGCTCGGAGCTGGGGGGGTATTGTCACGCGGACGCCGGTCTGGCAGGTATGACCGGCGAAACGCTCCTTCCCCGACTGCCGCACCGGCACAAAGCGGACAGCTTCGTGCCGGACCCCATACCCGCCGGAAGGTCTGTCATGGCGGGGCGGGGCGGGGCGGAGCCGCCAGCGCTGCAGTGCCCGGTGATTGGAGAGGCAGACGGAAGTATTCCACCACTCCGACAACGGAAGAAGGAGATAAAAGGACGCCCTTCCACCGACGCGGGATGCGGTACTGACTCACCGAAGCGGTTGGCGTCCGGAACGGTTCGAGAACAGGTATTCCCCACACACTCGCCTTAAGGAGACTAATCTCTCTCTCTCTCTCCATATTCTTTCGCAAGGCACCGACACGAACACCGACAAGGTGTTCTTATTAAAGTGGCTGGTGAGTGTATATTCAGAAGCAAGTAAATTTTTGCACTCCCGATGATTTCAGTGATGCAAAATTTATGTAAAATACTACTATAGAACCCTGTGTATGTGTGTGTGTGTGTGTGTGTGCGTGTGTGCCTGCGTGCCTGCCTCCTTTGTTTATTCGCAGCAGATGTTCGACCACACCCCCTTTGCAACAAGTATTTTTTCTAAAAGTGTTTGTAGTAGGCCAAATCACTTTACCCAATGTTAATTTTTATACTCTCTCTCTCTCTCTCTCTCTCTCTCTCTCTTTTACTTATAAATCTATAAAAATTCATTTCATTACTAAAAATAGAAAGAATATTTCACAACCACCCAGAGTAGGTCTTCCACCAAAAGTCTTTGACTTTATCAGTGTAAATCCTACATTTAATAGCATTCAAAACAATGTTACTACGAATGCAGATTTAAATACACTGAAAAAGACACGCTATTAACATCACATATATGCATATAAATAAAATGTATTCGCGATATTCTTTTGAATGTCCATGGGACAAAATAAAATCAGATGCCATTAGTGTACCGTCCTCCAACATTCACACACTTCAATGACCATGTACTATGAAACAATGTAACATGAAACAAAAAAATACTTTACATGGCCATGGGCATTGTTTTGACTCAGGACAGCTGTCATTTGCTGCTATGTTGATGCTGTACAGAACAACGCTTCGCCTTCACGCTGAGAAGAGGCTAATGGTTGAGAGGCAGGAATTTGTAGCTCTTTTCGGGCAGTTTCTCCCATCTCAATCATGCCTACAACTATTGTCTGTAAATGTTTACTGTGAGAATGGAACAGTACATAACATTATCAATACTGTCGGAGCTGTATGAGTGAGAGAAGTGTGATGACATGAACATACAGTAACACGAATGCTCTTAAACTAGGAGTGCATAGTATTCATTGTACTTCATTGTATATAAATTGCAGTCAGATTCAAAGAACCCTTGAGGAACCAATTTTTCCAAGGTTCCAAGGAAAAAACTTAAAGGTTCTCCAGATGGACAACCAAAAAACACCTTAAAGGATCCAAAATGTTCTATTCAAGAAATCTAGACAAAATGGTTCCATCTCGCACTTTTTTGGTGTTCTACCCGAAATTCATCATCACACCAAACAATTTTCTGAAACTTTATGCAGTATGTGCACAGGAATGCGAGTTCTGCTCATCAATGTAGCGGGGATATTCTGCGTTGGTTGCACAATGTTGAAATCTGTCATTGGCCATAATACCTACAGGCTGCAGCCAATTGGAACACATCTCCATCTACCCCCCCACTCCCTCCACAATAAGAAGGAGAAAATATTACAGGTCATGGTGTTGCTACATTCCTAATATGATAAAGTTCAGTAACGTGGTGTAATCAGTAATCATAAATGTTTGACGTTTAACGTTTTATAAGTGAACTAATTCCAAGATTCTGTTGAAAATGATATAGAAATTGTTCGTTAACTGATAACGAAATAAATAATAATATTTCTCAAAAATGTTTCATTTGTTTCTCTTTGCTCCAGTCAAACTTCTGAGTTATAGAACAAACTTTATATACTGAATATACAATGTATATAAATACAGGACCATTCTGGATGAAAACCTGTTGGAGTCTGCAAAAGACCTGAAACTGGGACGGAGATTTATCTTCCAAAAAGACAATGATCCCAAAGATACAGCAAAATCTACAAAGGAATGGTTCACAAATAAACGTATCCAGGTGTTAGAATGGCCAAGTCAAAGTCCAGACCTGAATCCAATCGAGAATCTGTGGAAAGAGCTGAAAACTGCTGTTCACAAACGCTCTCCATTCAACCTCACTGAGGTCGAGCTGTATTGCAAGGAAGAATGGGCAAGAATTTCAGTCTCTCGATGTGCAAAACTGATAGAGACATACCCCAAGCGACTTGCAGCTGTAATCGCAGCAAAAGGTGGCTCTACAAAGTATTAACGCAAGGGGGCCGAATAATTTTGCACGCCCCACTTTTCATTTTTTATTAGTTAAAAAAGTTTCAAAAATCCAATAGATTTTGTTCCACTTCACAATTGTGTCCCACTTGTTGGTGATTCTTCACTAAAAATTAAAATTTTATATCTTTATGTTTGAAGCCTGAAATGTGGCAAAAGGTTGAAAAGTTCAAGGGGGCCGAATACAGTGTATATGGATGGTAGAAACATTGATGGATGCACTAAGACATGGTTATGGTTTTTGTTTTTGTTGTTGTTGTTTTTTTTTGTCAGCTGTATGTTTTCTGAGGGATTTGGTGGCATTGTGGTAAAAGCTTTGCCTCCTGTTTGGGTGGTTGCATAAACTGGGTTTCCTTTTTAACATCACAACAACCTGTAGTTGGGCTTGAACCAGCAGTTTCCTTTAGGGCAGGATTACTTACATGTAGGTGAAAAGTCTATAAAACAAGTGTCTTGTATGAGATCCTGTAGCTCATGTGGATGAGCATCGCCTCTGGGTTGAGTTCAAGCCCAAGCCTCCACAACCAGTTCATGATATGCTTTTTGATTTGCTTCCATCTTGTGGTCAAAGTCTGTATTGAGCATGGACATTTTGCAGATGTTTTTTCACCACAGATACTGTTAGATTTGTAACCTTTTAAAAGCCCTTACGTTATATTAAAAAATAAATAAATAAAGTCCTGAAAAGTGATCAGTTACAGCTTTCAACGCTGACTGGATCACGGACGACCGAAACAAAGGTAGTGCAAGCAGGTTAGAGCAGCAGAAATGTAGAGGGTTGTTTTTTTTTTTTAAAACACTTGGACAAAATCCAATCATTATTGTAATTCACTTGTTTATATCACTTTGAAGTTTACATCTCACATGCATAATCAGCTCACTGAGTCCTAAAGTGTCATGATCAAAACTTTCTGACAAACATCTAACCCAATATTATGATTTTCACTCCATAATGATACAGTTCTGCTCATATGTTTACATACAGAATCTGTGACATTAACATAAATGTTAAGCTAATAAAAGAAATTTCATAAAAATTGCATTTTGGTTGTTATTTAGTCCTGTTATTATTTAGTGAAAAAGTTCATCAGGTTGCCTTTAGTGAGGAACAGATATGTCTCAATAATCAGATATTATATTAAACATTCCGCATAATTAATTTTATTATGGCTGCTTTATAAAATCATCACTGGCTCTTCTTGGTAACTTGGAGGCAGCATTTTTGGGCAGTAAGATTAAAACTAACCCATTGTGAAGACAGAGGAAAAATGTGGAGGAATCTTAATCCTAATTATTTAAAAATGATGGATCTACAAAGGAACTACAGAGTCTTATAATCATAAAGGAAGATCTACATGATGTATTAAAGGACAGAAACAGATCATTTTTCATTAATGTGTGACAAGCCTTTGCATTGGATTCTACAACTACAATAACATGAGTCCTGTTTTACCTAGAAAAAGAAGTGTCACCTGACACCAGCCTTCAGTGTCACAGGTCTATATCTCACAGAAAGAGTATCTTATTACACAGTTGGGGGTAAATCAAACCTGCAAATTAAATACTACATTAAATCCTAATTTCAGTGCAAAACTGTCCACATTTCCTTATGTCCAGCAGTCAGAGTGCCTATGCTGGGATTTGGAGTCAACACTTCTGTTACTCAGCTAGTGTAGCCTTCAGATGTTTGGTTAGTGTTACTGATTGTTCTTCTGCCAATGTCTGGTCAATGTACTAAGTACTGCAGTTAATATTATTTGTAGAATCACATTTTATATAACACCTTTCTGAATTCTGACTACAAAATAGTTACGAGTTTTATATTTAAAATTGTATATTTATGATATTAATGTATATTATTAATGCCTTTAGGTACAGAAAATAGAAACACAATAGAAGAAATTACTATATATTTATAACTGTAGATTTGGGAGAAATAAATGACAGTAATAGTGGCAAGTGCATTATATATGACTGTTCAAAGTACACACAGTGTATTTACAGGTTCTGTTACATTCACTATATTCTATATAAGAATTATTCTTTACTACAACACACTGATGCATTAAACCCAGTATTTGAACATACCCTCTTTGACTTTCTCCTTATCACTGTGTTCAGTGGCCTCTTGCAGCAAAAGCTGAACATGTTAAATATTAAAAAGTTGCAGTGAAATCTGACTTTAAAATTCAGGTTGCAAAGTCAAAGAGGGCGTGTTCCAATCAGAGCAATTAAATATGTTTATTCCTCTACTTCTGGCTAATCTTGTCCTCTGACACTGCCAACTGATTAAAGCTTAAATGTTGTAGGTTAAATAAAATTTCAGTCAGTTTGAAATCTGCTTGACTTGAAGGTGAGCATTTAGACGTTACAGATCATCCTTTTTCTTGTGGAAGATGTTTCCATCTGGCTGCACCTTCCAGGTCACTGTGGTGTTCTCCAACATGCCATTTTCCTCCAGTTTCTGTTTGATCTGAGGATCAGAATCAGGATTTAATTACTCAAGCCAAAAAGAAAAGGAATACGTGTCACAGAGAAGACAAGAATTAATAAAAGGAGAAAATTCTTAAGAATAAAATAAATTTGAGAGTAAGAAATGCTAATATGGGTTTCTCCAAGTTTCAGAGACATCATGTGACTCACCTGATCTAAAATGGACGACTGCACAGCAGGATCAAACACACTCCCATCAGACTTCACCTGCAGTCCCATTATCTGACTCCTCGCTGGGGAAACTGTGGAACACACACACACACACACACACACACACACACACACAGACATTTTAATTTCTCCATAATGTAAAGTTTTCCTCTTCAGGACACTGCACCGTCTGAATGAATATTATGATCTGTGTCTTAACGAGTTAAATCTTAAATGAACATTAATTACACAGACACTCCTTTATGTGTTAGATTTGATTACGTTATCATTTTGTTTATGGTATATTTATATTTTTATACAGTAAAATTTCACAATCATATTTCTAAATGACTTTTTGCTCCAAATGAAATAAATTGTGTCTAATTTGAACTTCATCTCCTTTCGTCTTCTTGTGCCGTCATTCGCTCATGAACTGTGAGCTACTTTCTGCTGCATTCAGATATTTTAATGATCTCTCATCAACCATCTCTTTACTTTATTATCTCAAGGGAAGTTTGCTCGATATAGCGGTAAATTTCTGAGAGACAGTTTACCCAGAAGGCACTGAACACTAACAAACTGTAGATGAAGGTGTTTATAAGTAGAAAAAGTGGCATTTATTCTTCTTCTTCTTCTTCTTCTTCTTCTTATTATTATTATTATTATCATTATTATTATTATTATTATTATATAGCATTTTATTTTCACTTCCTCCTTTTGCCATCTAAAGATCTTCAAAAAAGTTTTTTTCTTCAAACAAGATAGAGAAAATGACAGTCAAAACTTAATAATACATTTTTGATGTGACATTAGAATTAATAGAAGAGAAAACAGAAGACTCACGGGTGTGACAGAAGAAATAGTACAGGTTGGTGCATTGTACATCATAGAACAGTCCGTTATAAACCACTGCACAGTTCTCATTACCCCAATAATCATCAGGTTGTCCAGGAGCCCATGGGATGTTTGAAGTGATGGTCCCATCTGACCACTTCCAAGTGTCTCTGTAAAGCCCAATCCAGGAATCACCCTGGATATTCCTCACCTGTGCTAACATGTCGTTGTCTGAGCTGTTAAGAGAACTGGCCAAGTCTGTGTGATGTGTTCGGCAGTAAGTTTGAGCTTGAGACCAGGTCAACAGAGGATTATTAATGCCGATGAACTTGGCAGCACCACTGAAACTAGCTGTGAAAAAATAAATAAACAAAAGTCACGTCTCTGTTTCACAGACAATATGATACCAAGATACAACCCAAAATGTGAAAAACCAGCCATCAAACCAAGACAAGGCAAATTAACATCAGGATATTGACTCACCATTGTAGCATATGAAGGAATATAATGCTGTACATGGTGCATCCCACCATTGATCATATTCGCCTAGTATAGCACATGCTTCATTTCCACCATAATTATTAGGCTCTTGAGGTTTCCAATTGGTATAAGTGACATTCTTCAGTGGGAGATCATTTAAGGACCAGCGCCAGCTATTGATATCATTGTACAATCCGACCCAGACATATCCTACAAAACCTTTACTTGCTGCTTCTTGTGTTATTCTTAACCGATCATCATCACTTGCGACTGTTGCCAGATCAGTGTACATTACCCTGCAGTATTTCTGAGCATCTTCCCATGTGTACTGCTTCATGATCATGTAATATTTGTGAAGGGCAGTTTGCTGGATGGACACAGCAACAGGGAGAAGACCTGCTGGTGACATTTGATCATTTTATTATATACTCGCACTACAACAGAGTGGATGTGACAGAAATAGTGAGGGCTAAAAGAAGGGTTAGGCTACGTCAAATAAAGTTTATTAATTCAGTTTAGAGGTCCAGTCCTTTTGTTCTGGTCCAGCCATTACCATTAAAAATGTGAATTATGATTTAAATAACATAACTAATTAACATAAAAATAAATAAATAAAAAGTTCTGTATGGTCATTGCCTACCAAACAATTAAAGTTAATAAAAAAGTAATTGGAAGACATTTTTTCCACCCAGGTAGTCATATATAGGAGGATATATATTATACATATGCTAAAATAAACAACTATTACAATAATATATGAACGCATGTCACACAACACTGAATACACCTGTGTGTGTGTGTGTGTGTGTGTGAGAGAGAGGTGTGTGAGAGACAGAGAAAGATCAGTTTATTATTTATTTATTTAATAAATGTACTCACCAGTAAGATATAGCAAGAGAAAAAGATTTGTCTTCATGATGAACACCTAGCTGTTAAGAATAAATATACAAGACTGCATAAATTTACATAAAAAACTGAATCAAGCAATATCATTTTATTACCAGAAAGAATGTTTTATCACTGCTTCATCAGACTGAATTAAATTATTGCACTCTTATGCCCATAAGTAGATGGTGCAGTTTATTAAGGCTATCTACCAGTATTTCTAAAAGATGTTACAGATCTTCCTGAGCAGGGGTGTAGCTAGGGGAGCGGTGCATTTTGGGTTTAAGCTCGAATGAAAAATGTTCCCATTCCAAATGCCTATTTCTGTCACTATAATCATGGCATGTGTTTTGGTGCTAAATGGTTTGAGTATCTCCTGGGATTTCCACACAAACACCACAGTCTCTAGTAGATCGTGAGACTGAAAATGGATAAACCAAAATAAAGACCAGAGCACAAGCACTGAGCATAGAGAATACAACAATTTGGAAATTCCCGAATAAGAAAGAAAGCACTGGTACAACCATACATCAAACACATCAGCCAAAGAAAAGAACAGCAGTTCCTGACAGAAACACTGGAAGAACTCTGAAGAAAAACACGAAAACTACATTTAGTGACATCACCAACATCCTCCACAGGGCAGGGTTAAGGGATCACAATGCACCATTTGAAAAAGACTTCGAGAGCAGAAATATAGAGGCCACACCACAAGATGTAAACCACTCACCAGCAGTAAGGATCGGAAAATCAAGATTGGAATTCATAAAGAAATACAGAGATGATCCACAAAAGTTCCAAGATGAACCTCTACCAAAGTGATGGAAAGACTAAAGTGTGGAGAAAGAAAGGATCTGCTCACAATCCAAAACATATAAGATCATCGGCCAAGCACTGTAGAGGTAGTTTCATGGATTCTGGAAAATTCTCACTAATCTTTATTGATGATGGAACCAATATACTGAAATTGGGAGGAACATCATGCAGCAAGACAACGATCCAAAACACACTGCCACCTCAACACAGGACTTCATCAGGGGAAATGTGGAAGGTTTTAGACGGGCCAAGTCAATCACCAGACCTTCACCCAACTGATCAACATTTCACCTCCTGAAGAGGAGACTGAAGGGAGAAACCCCCCGAAACAAACAACTACTGAAAGAAACTGCAGTAAAAACCTGGAAAATCATCATAAAAGAAGAATGCAACAGTTTGGTGATGTCAGTGCGTCACCAGCTTGATGCAGTCATTTAAAGGGCCATGCACCCAAATATGTAATTGTACAGATCACATGACCCACATGACACATGACCATTATATTTCCTCCCTCTGAAGCTGATTTCTGGAAATTAGAAATGAGTGAGCCCCTGTACACATTACAGATTGGTAATATCAAGATAAATTCAGTTCTAGATAAATTTAGATCCAGTGTCACTGCCTTTATCAACTTTTTTAAACAGCCATGAAGGATTATTGTAAACAGCACACACTAATGTTGGCCAGTTTAGGAACATTTAGTGTGGATAAATATTTTTAAATAGTCATTGTGTAATTATTGTTGTTGTTATGTGGCCTGTCGTCAATGTAATTGTTTATCCCTTGCTATTCATGTCTTTGATATCAGACAATATTCTCTTTTTTTCTGTTGTTTTTCTCTTAAATTACTCACTGATCTACACCCAGTATTATGATCTTCAGAACATAATAATAACTGCGTACACATTTGAAAAAAAATCAACATAACACTGCAGAACTTTCAGAATAGATTATTTAGTTAGCAATGTACACTTGTGTACATGAAGCCATGGAGTTTAAGTTCTTTAAAAATTTATAGACAAACTAAATATCTATGAAGTTGTTTATTCAAGACCACGACATTAATCATGATATACTCACACGCCTACATATGATACAAAGTACAAAAACATGACAAGAACCATTAGACCGTAACCGCACAACTATTTTTATTTACAATAATCAATACCATGTAAACACACAACATCAAACTGTACCTTGAATCTGAAAATCTGATGTGATGCTGTTTCTTCACAAGCTTCGTCTGCTTCAGATCTTCACTGCTGAATAAACTCCTATCATGTTTTTTCTTCATACAAATGAGTCATTGTCTTAAGAATTCAAGAAACAAACAAATATTGAACATTTGCATCACAAATGTGTGTGTGTGCAAGAGAGAGAGAGAGAGAGAGAGAGTTTGTTCATTTGTTTTTAAATGCCAGCTTCCATGGCTATTTCCATGGTGAGAAATGTGTAAGGAATCTAAGGTTTTTAAAATCTACTTAATGTCTATATTTCCTAAACTCTAAAAAAACACGTGTTATCCAGATGAGGATGGGTTCTCTTCTGAGTCTGGTTCCTGAATTGAATTGAGAATTGGTGAGTGAGACAGTGCAGTGAGTACAGAGAGAGAGAGAGGGGGGGGGGTTCCTGTCATCACATCCAAGCCTACCAATACAGCCAAGGAAGCTGTCTCAGAGATTTCTTTTTTGGGGGGTATGGGGGGGCAAGGAGGACAGCAGAGCTCCAGCCTGAGGCCGATGGGGAGGCCTCAGCTGTGGAGATCAAGCATGAGGCCGACGGTGCCTTCTGTTCCCGTGCAGCTGGGGGTGGCGCTCGTCATTCCAGAGCTGCCAGGGGCGGCACTCTGCATGCCCGTGCTGCCAGGGGCAGCGCTCATCGGTCCAGAGCTACCAGGGACGACGCTCTGCATGCCCGTGCCGCCAGGGGTGGCGCTCTTCGTTCCAAAGCCATCTGGGTTGGCGCCCCGACTTTCAACCCCGGTAGAGGGGTTGCCCTGCACATCTACTGCCCTACGGAGGCGGCCTATCTTTCCATGGCAGCGAGGGACAGTTCGGACAGGGGCCCAGGACCCCCACTGGAGGGTGGTTATGTCACATCGGCTGTGGTGCTTCATTTGAGGACTGGACTCTGGTTTGTTCGCTTGCTTACGGGTTAGCGCGAGCGTTAGGACTGAGTGTGTCACAGGTGTTTTATCTTTACCAGTGATTATGTTCTCTATTTAAGTGCCTTAGTTATTGAGCACGTTGCTTTTGATTGTGTTAGTGTTAGTATGCAGTGTTGTTATGGAATGTTGACTCGTTCATCACGGTCGTACCATCTATGTTACGGACCAGAATTATGTCCCATTGCCTGTTTATGTTTATGTGAAAACCGCAATGTGTGGAAGTTCAATAAAGACTGTAACCTGCGCCTGCATCCGCCTCTCGTCTACATTCCGTTACAACAAGCTCTGTCTGCTTCAGAGCTTCACTGCTGAATAAACTCCTATCATGCTCTTTCTTCACACAAATGAGTCAATTTATTAAGAATTTAAGAAACAAACAAATAGTGAACATTTGCATCACAAATGTGTGTGTGCGAGAGAGAGAGAGTTTGTTCATTTGTTTTTAAATGCCAGCTTCCATGGCTATTTCCATGGTGAGAAATGTGTAAGGAATTTAAGGTTTTTAAAATCTACTTAATGTCTATATTTCCTAAACTATAAAAACTCAGAATTCGTCAGTATCATATTAAAAACATCCTGGAGTGACCTTTTTGACAGTGAGTACAGAGAGAGAAACTGGGGGAGAACACAGATTATTAGGTATGCTCCTGTCACATAATGGTTCAAAAACATTGTATGCAGAGTGCAAGCAGTCATCACTACTACAGATCTTTACTTCTTAAATAGCTAACCTGGTTGCTAAGCTCCCATCATGCTAATTCTTCATGTAAATCAGTTCTCAGAATTTAAATCAGAATTTAAAGAAACAAACATCCATCCATTTATTTTTGTAGCACTTCTCTACACAGGGTCAGGGGCATCCTGGAGCCAATCTCAGGGGACTCGGGGCACAAGGCGGGGGTTTCCCTGGCTGGGGTGCAAACCCATCACAGGGCAAAGAAACAAACAAATAGTGAGAATGTACGCCACACATGTCAGACACTGATTTCCATTTTTAAAGACACACCTTTTCATAATTCTCCTGTTTTCTGGTCAACTTTGGCCAATTTGCTATTTTCCTCTATCATAACTCTGGTTTCTGTAATCTGACTGGAATAAAGATTACTGATTCTGCCCTCATGCATCTGAACACATCAAATTACCGTCACGTGGCGTGATGGCAGGAAGCAGGCAGGATGCATTTGAAGTTCAAATGGTGAGGTTTATTTACAAACGGAAACAGAAACAAGGCTCTCTCTACAACTACTGATTCTGTCCTCATGCATCTGAACACATCAAATTAATAACTCGTTTTATTGACTGTTCAGTAGACTTTCAGTCAGATCTGAGTGTCATGTATCAAGAAACTCTGGACTCGTGGAGAACCTCCCTCCCCCCTTGAGCCTCGTAGAGAATTTTGCTCCCCCCTTGAACCTCGTTGTGAAGCTCGCTCCGCTCTCCTATCCTGTGGAGGACGTCACCCCGCTTTCATGCTCTGCCAAGGACATCCCTCTGCCCCCCTGTGCCGTTGTGGCAGCCACTCGGCCTCCTGGTTTTGCTGAGGACTTTTTGCCCAGGGGGCCGGGTCCTCCACATGGAGGACGTATGATTTTGGGCGCTCCGTGTGTAGCGCCCTTGGGGGAGGGTTCTGTCACGTATCAAGAAACTCTGGACTCCATTTCCCATCAGCCACTGCATTGCACCACCAGGCACATGACCACCTGCACCTGATTCATGTTTTGTTAATGAGCACTCATGTGTATATCTAGTCTTTGTCATCACTGGTTACTTGTCTTTCGATGTCCTAGACTCATGTCGTTTATGTCACAGTGTTTTGTTTCTTGCCACAGTTTCATGCCATATTGTATTAGGGTCTTTGTTAGTTGTTCATTTGCTTATTAAATTTTTATGATCTGCAATTGCTTCTGCCTCAACCTTGATTTGTGACACTAAGCTGCCATAGAGCACGATCGGACCAGAGTATAAGATCACTCGATAAGGGTTTTCTCTGCTCCTTGGTCTACAGTACCCAAAATAAAAGCGCAAATTCTGCTCGTTTTACTCAAAAAGTAGTGGTATAATTTTCATGTAAGTTACGTTTATTCATCATAAGTTGCATGAAAGGTGTAATCCAACAATAATAATAATATTTCAGAATATCCAATAATAAATATTGTTCAAATACTTTATATACAGTTTTAAAAGAGCCCAGACATTTTTGACAGCGAGCCTCAAACTCAACACAAGGTTTAAACAAGACTAACATTTGGGCAGTACGAGAAAGTCACAGACAAACTTTACATTCGAGAAATGCAGGGATATAAATGTACAAATGCAGCAAACTATGTGAAATTCTGAAAAAAAATCGATTTTCCTTTGTTTGCTCCGGTTCTACTATACACCTCCCAACACACTCATTGTGACTATTTGGTTAAGACTGATTTCCATTTTGACTTTCGCTAAGACTTTCCCTTGTTTCAACAACAAATGCAGACATTCGAAACAAACACACAAACTGGAGGAATTAGGTTAATCCTTTTACTGTTTCATTAAATCACACTCATGCAGTTATTATTTGTGTTTGCCCTGCCTGCACCCAAAATATACACAAACTAGTAGCCTAATTTAAACCTCCACGACCCTGACCAGGCAGTTATTAATGATGAATGAATGCTGTACGCAGTGTTGCACATATTAATGGACAATTTAATGAGCGTGGTCTTTATCTGTCCTGCAAGCTTCATGTACGACTGTCTGCATACACGCACATAAAAGTACAAGCCTGTCACTATAAATGTTTTTATTGTATCCTATGGGACCCCACATTTGATGTGCACCTCTGGCAGGCTTTGTAAAACTACAACATCAACAACATCAACAACAACATCAACAACAACAATACAGCGGATACAAAAAGTCTACACACCCCTGTTAACATTGGTTTAAAAATGAAACCAAGATCAATCATGTGAGAACTTTTATAGTCTCCTTTAATGTGAGATAGGAACCAACATAATTCAAGTGAAAAACAAAAACATTTTAGAAAAAAGGAAAAGGAAAAAAATCCATTCTTCGTTTCACAAATGCTCCAGATCTATCAAATTGCAAGGGGATCTCCTGGACACTCTCTGGACCCCTCCATACGATGAAGATTTTTCTGTCTAACAGAGGCCTGCAGGTTTGTGCCAAAATAGATTGGTATTAGGAGCCATCAATGATTCCCTGTAACTTGACTAGAGCCCCAGTCCCAGCTGAAGCAGCCCCACAGCATGATACTGCCCCCATCATGCTTCACAGGTGGTTAGTTTGTTCTATGGGTTGGTTTATTTATTTATTTATTTGTTGATTGGGAAAAGGATATTCCTGAAGGTCTCTTGGCAGCTTTGCTTTGAAATATTCTTCTTGTCCTTTCATTTATTTTGGAGGGACGTTTTGTTCTTGGTGATGTTACTGTGGTGCCCCATTTTCTCTATTTGTTGATGATGGCCATCATGGCGTTCCATGGTACATCTAACGTTTTGGAAGTACTTTTGTCCCCCTCTCCTGACAGCGAGATCCCGTACACGCTTTGTAAGGTCTTTGTGGACCCTGGCTTCAGCATTCAGATGAAACCAAGACGTTGTGAAGAAAATCGCACAGAAACTGCTATATGTTTATTTGGGGTTAATCATCACTTTGTTGATGACAGGTGTATGATAATTACTTTTGAACAGTCATCTGACAGTTGAGAGCTGCCTAATGTTTAATGCATGTTGAGGGGTTGATCTTCTGAGGTCTGGATGATTTATTGTAGCTGCTTCAGTTAGGTGTCGGGGGCTTATGATGTTCAAAATACACTGAACAAGCATCACATGTGTATATGTGAAATATATATATATAAATTGGTTTTACTCTGCCCACATTTGACTTTTTTTTAATGTCCATGGAATAAAATACCTTCTACATTGTACCTTCTACCATCATTTGATTGACCATGTGATAACATAAAAAATGAATTAATATGGTCATGGGCGTTATTTCCACTCAGGACAGCTGACATTTGCTGCTATATACACGCCGAACACAACAGCTCTTCACCATCCCGGGTTCGCTGAGAACTGGTCTCATCTCATCTCAAAACGCACTTTTTCAGACAGTTTTTCCAGTGACTGTGTCCATGTCCCATTTTATTTTGTGGTGTTTTTAAGCCTGCATTGAGGGCCTCTGTTTGTTTTTTTAGCCAAACTGATTGTCATTTTATGTTTTATTGCTTGCAAGATCCCATGAAAGCTGCCTAGAAATCTTATGATTATTATTATATCTGATTACTTAGTTTTTGATGTAACTGTAACGGATTACAATTACCAGCTTTTTGTATCCCCTTATGTAACTCCTTTACATGTATTCCATTACTCTCAAAACCTGCTTATGACACAGCTGAGGGTAAATCAATGAACTCCCTGCTGAGTGTGAAGCTGACTTCTGCAGATCAAACTGCAAACTATTCTTCAGTAACATTTTCTTCAGTTGATTTGCATCTCTTGACTCTGGGCCTTCATTCATCATTTCTGCTCCTTGGGTTTTTAACTGTAAATTCCCCCACATGATGATGTGTAGATATGGATGAATATAATATAATATACTATATATATATACATATAAAATTATAACACATATACTGAATTAATAGTAGCAGACCATAAGAAGCTTAATTCTATAATGGCTACAAAATAGTCACAAAAGAGTTTTTTTGTTGCTGTTGTTTGTTTGTTTTTTTAATTAGTTAAATTATGTATATTTTTATGTTTGTAAAGAACATAACATTAAGTGGGTGCTACATGACTAAAAAAAGAAAAAATACAATAATTGCAGCAAGTACATTAAATTTGACTGTTCATGCACACAATTTATTAAAAAGTTCTATCACAGTCGATATTTTCTATATGCTTGTACACAACTCTCTAAAAAGCTTACCCTGCTGATTAAACACCACATTAAATCCTAATGTCAGTGCAAAACTGTCCACATTTCCTTATGTCCAGCAGTCAGAGTGTCTGTGCTGGGATTTGGAGTCAACACTTCTGTTACTCAGCTAGTGTAGCCTTCAGATGTTTGGTTAGTGTTACTGATTGTTCTACTGCCGACGTCTGGTCAATGTAAGTACTGCAGTTAATATTATTTGTAGAACTGCATTTTATATAAAACCTTTCTAAATTCTGACTACAAAATAGTTACAAGAGGATTATATTTAATTGTTTATGGATATTAATGTATATTATTAATGCCTTTAGGTACAGAAAATAGAAACAAAATACAGGAAATGAGTATATATTTATAACTGTAGATCTGGAAGAAATATATGACAGTAATAGTGGCAAGTGCATTATATATGACTGTTCAAAGTACACACAGTGTATTTACAGGTTCTGTTACATTCACTATATTCTATATAAGAATTATTTTTTACTACAACACACTGATGCATTAAACCCAGTATTTGAACATACCCTCTTTGACTTTCTCCGTTTCACTGTGTTCAGTGGCCTCTTGCAGCAAAAGCTGAACATGTTAAATATTAAAAGTTGCAGTGAAATCTGACTAAAATTCAGGTTGCAAAGTCAAAGTGGGCGTGTTCCAATCAGAGCAATTAAATATGTTTATTCCTCTACTTCTGGCTAATCTTGTCCTCTGACACTGCCTACTGATTAAAGCTTAAATGTTGTAGGTTAAATAAAATTTCAGTCAGTTTGAAATCTGCTTGATTTGAAGGTGAGCATTTAGACGTTACAGATCATCCTTTTTCTTGTGGAAGATGTTTCCATCTGGCTGCACCTTCCAGGTCACTGTGGTGTTCTCCAACATGCCATTTTCCTTCAGTTTCTGTTTGATCTGAGGATCAGAATCAGGATTTAATTACTCAAGTCAAAAAGAAAATGAATACGTGTCACAGAGAGACAAGAAATAATAAAAGGAGCAAAAGTCTTGAGAATAAAAGAAATTTGAGAGTAAGAAATGCTAATATGGGTTTCTCCAAATTTCAGAGACATCATGTGACTCACCTGATCTAAAATGGACGACTGCACAGCAGGATCAAACACACTCCCATCAGACTTCACCTGCAGTCTCATTATCTGACTCCTCACTGGGAAAACTGTAGAATACACACACACACACACACACACACACACACACACACGTTTTATTTTCTCCATAATGTAAAGTTTTCCTTTTCAGGACACTGCACCGTCTGAATGAATATTATGATCTGTGTCTTAACGAGTTAAATCTTAAATGAACATTAATTACACAGACACTCCTTTATGTGTTAGATTTGATTACGTTATCTTTTTGTTTATGGTATATTTATATTTTTATACAGTAAAATTTCACAATCATATTTCTAAATGACTTTTTGCTCCAAATGAAAATAAATTGTGTCTAATTTGAACTTTTCGTCTTCTTGTGTCGTCATTCGCTCATGAACTGTGAGCTACTTTCTGCTGCATTCAGATATTTTAATGATCTCTCATCAACCGTCCCTTTACTTTATTATCTCAAGGGAAGTTTGCTCGATATAGCGATAAATTTCTGAGAGATAATTTACCCAGAAGGCACTGAAACTAACAAATTGTAGATGAAGGTGTTTATAAGCAGAAAAAGGAGCATTTATTATTATTATTATTATTATTATTATTATATCATAGCATTTTATTTTCACTTCCTTCTTTTGGCATCTAAAGAAAATAACGTAAAGACAAAACTTAATACATTTTTGTTGACACTATTTTCAAAAATGTCTATTTTATTATTATCACTATTTTCGATTTGTCTGGTTAATTCCGATAATGAACGAGACTCCTCCATGCTAAATAGTTACGCGGCCCCTCGCGGTCGGCGTAAAACTTCTTAGAGGGACAAGTGGCGTTCAGCCAAGCGAGATGGGGACTGGGGATTGCAATTATTCCCCATGAACGAGGAATTCCCAGTAAGCGCGGGTCATAAGCTCGCGTTGATTAAGTCCCTGCCCTTTGTACACACCGCCCGTCGCTACTACGGATCGGATGGTTTAGTGAGGTCCTCGGATCGGCCCCACCGGGGATCCTCGCAGGCCTTGGCGGAGCGCCGAGAAGTCGATCAAACTTGACTATCTAGAGGAAGTAAAAGTCATAACAAGGTTTCCGCAGGTGAACCTGCGGAAGGATCATTAGCGGGCAGCGCACGGGCGCACCTCCCCTCCTCTTCACCCGAGCCAGAGCCGTCGGGGGCATCACCGCGTGCGGCGGGCCCCCCCCCGAGCTCCGAGTCGGCCGGGGCAGCCCGCGGGTGCACCCTTC